>QWZN01000011.1:0-400589 GCA_003693225.1 Venturia aucupariae | reverse complement strand
TATAACTATATACTATCCCTATACTATAACTACCATATTATATTAGGTAAAGTTAGTAGGTAGGAATATCCCTAGCCTAAGAGTAGCACCCAACCTCTATCTATATATATTACTATATAGGATAACATTATCCAAACACGTATATAGATCTAGCCAAATAGCTACGGCTTACTACTATAATATTATACATTACCGTGAGACTTGTACGCTAGCTAACCCCTCCTACTAGGGCCCTTAAGGCTCTAGTCTTTAGGGAGGGGGATACTAGTTTTTAGGCGGGTGTAATCCAAAGGATCGCGGGGGTAAAACCAAGGATTTGGGTGTAGAAATAGTGCTCGCCTATATTTACGGCGAGTTGTTTGCGACTGTCTTCCATATCTAGCACAAGTAGCACAGAGTCATAAATACGATGTTAAGTTATTTGTGTTTCCCCAGAACAAACTTCACAGTTGACATTCCAGACCAGAAGTTTTGACCGCTCACCCAAGACCACAATGACAGATTCTAGCCCTCTTGTCTTCTACGACATCTCTTCATCCAAAGAGCGCTCATATGCACCGAACCCATCCAAAGCTCGCCTTGCCCTCAGCTTCAAACGAGTGCCTTTCAAGACAACCTTCGTCGACATCCCAGACATCCCCGAGATCCGCAAGGGTCTCAATTGCCCAGCAGTCCGCAAGCTCGACGATGGCTCCGATTACTACACACTGCCTATGCTACGCGAACCAGCCTCAAACAAAGTCATCGGCGACTCGTTCGACATCGCCAATTACCTTGAGGACACATATCCGGATTCTGGCGGCTGTCTCTTCCCTCTAGACTCTACCCGTACTGGACTCGACTACCAGAGCCCCAATAAGGATACGGTGTTCTTTGCTCCTCTTACAAGCAACGAGGGATCCAAGAATGAGGAGTACGCACGGTTCAATTTGCATATCGATGCTACCTTTTCCGCATATGTCGTCTTATACGCGTATTTCCTCCCTTTCAATCCAGACACGGCGGAAGCTACAAAGGCTGTCATGGCGAAGCGCGCACATTTGAATTCTTGGGAGGACCTTAAAATGCAAGATGAGGCAAGAGAGGGACTCAAGGCTGGTTTCAGGGAGGCATTGACTTCACTGGCACAGTTGTTTATGGTTCATGATTCTGGACCGTACCTGGAGGGAACAAAGGCCAATTATGCGGATTTGATCGTGGGTGGCTGGCTGAATATGCTATCTGTCGTCATGCCTGAGGATGAGTGGAAAGATTTTAGGACGTGGCATGATGGAGTCTTTGCAAGATTGTATGACGCTTTGCAGGAGAACTACTTTGTATATACTTAGGTGAAAAAGAGAATATGAGTCTAAGTGGCTACAGACCTTTGACAGGCTCGATCAAGCTCGTTACGAAGTTATTATAACACTTGAGGTCAATTGAGAAGATCCTCGCTTCGGTTCCAGTACAGTCTTGCTAAATGTAATATTATGATCGAGGCCTTTGGAGAGCGAGGAGAGTAAATGGCGATATATTATAAACCGAGCGTATGTTTTTATAATACTTAAGGAACAGTCCCCTCGTCGTTTGCTTAACCCCGGACTTTGTGCTCTAGGTACAGTGGTAACAATGCAGAGGTAGCAAACAACCAGTAGCCTTAACCGTAGCTATTATCATCGCACCGCTCAAATGAGTATGCTACCTTGACCCCTCTTCTACAGGTCTACAAAAGAAGCTGTTCAGTTTCATTTGAATTCGCTCCAACGTGAATTCGTCGATCAACATAGATGCCTTGCAGCGCGCTATTTTCGCCTATCCCACAACAGCCAAGATAGTTGCGGTTGGCTTACTACTTGGACTTATTGGGATATACCTTATTCCATGGGCAATCGGAACTCGTCATGATCCTCAGGAGCCACCAATCATCCGCTCCTGGGTCCCGATACTCGGTCATACAGGCGCGCTGCTTATAAATGGTACCAGGCACTTTACAGACCTCTGACAAGTGATTTTGGACCGGCAATTAACCTTCCAATGCTGGTGAAATTCAGTCCAGCAATATAAACAACTAGTATTTACCGTCCCTTTGCTCAATGGCGGCAAGATCTATGTCGTCTCCTCGCCTGCCTTGGCCGCTTAAGGGCAACGAAATGATTAGAAAACGACGACATTCCATCTTCTTGCCTCGGAACTCGCTATTCGAATATCTGGTTATGGCTGTGCGGTTTAAGAACGCGCCGAAATGGGGTTTGCCTCGAAGGACAAAACTGAGAGGGAGGGATGGATGTCTTGTAAACACCATGCACGATCATCTGGTCACTTCTCTTGGTCCCAACGACGATGTCGACCATCTCGTTATCGTTTGGCTCAACTCGGTAGTCGGGTCGGTGGGGGACTTTTGTAAATGAACGAGCGGTGGAGTTATTCGTTTGGTTACGTTAGAAAATCTCTATTGCGAGTATACTGGCTTTATACGGATTGAAATACATATTCACAACGCGTCCGGAGCTGGAGGAATGCTTCTAGCGATATAATTAAATTTGCCTCTCTTGATAACCAAGTTCATATCATCCTTGATTGCGCCAAGAGCGTACACCGCCCGCGAAAGGATCAAGGAGGCACTAGTCGCTTATGCAGAGAAAGGTTATAATATACAAGCTTCAAAATCGATACAAGAACAAGCTCGTATCCACACAGCCAAAGGTCTCAATCCCAACAAGCGGTAGAAATGGACATATCACTCATGCATGCCATCATGGGTAACGCGACGCCCTCTACTTTCTATATACTTATACGACTATAGATAAATCCCTCCTTTCTCTCTACGATTAGGAACGAAGTGGGCGGCCTGATATTATTCGGATCGCTGGAATCAGTTGCATCATTAGTATCAGTAAACTTGAGACGCGATGTCCGTTTCTTACCTCGGTTTTTCGGGAGTACTTGCGATACTATAGCCCCTTCTCAAATGGACGTATCGTTACTAAGGATACCCTTATTAATATCTACCTTTTCGAAAAGGGAGACTAGCTACAAATCCGTTGGGGTTGATATAGGTCGAGGCGAGATAGGGTTAGAAGTAAACCCAATTTCTAGTACTTCTATAATATAATATTCTTTTACTTTACCTTATTCGCAAACTAATATTCCAACTTATAACAGAGTTATAAATATATAGGTTAATATTTCTCTAGTAAACGTAAACTAATAGAGTAAGAGAACTTTATACAACCGTAATCTATAGGAGGAAGTTGCACATGTTGTACTCGAGTTGGAGAAGCCCCACTTTTCCCGGCCTGGCGAAAAAAATCAAGATTTGTTTACCGCTACTCCCACAACCCAACCACCAACCATTCAAAATGCAAAAACAAATATAAAAACATACAGCAGCGAGGATTCGCTGGTGGTCACCCACCCAACTACTAGTTCGCCGATATCAAGCTTATCTGTGAATGAGCGGACGGGGATTCGAGTTCTCTTGATTCTGTGGCCGTATGTGCTTGATGGTTAATTTTATTTGTTATTATACCCACCTAGACTCGGGTAGTAAAGACTTGGGAATCTACAGCGTCGACGAACTGTGAACTCGATGCTGTATGTCTTTGTTTTTGCTCTTTCTATCTTTTGTGAGCGGTATTGTAGTGAAAGAATTTTTACGAGGCTGAGAAAAGTAGGGCTAGGTCCTTTTTCCTCCGGCACAAGGTAGCAAACCTCCTAGGAATATGAGGGTTGAGAATCGCTATGATTTCAACAGTATTGAGCGGGAGTTGATGTTGGTGTGCTAATTTGATTGATGGGATTTTTTTTTGGCTCGGTTTCGGTAAAAATCCAGCTGCCAGGTCCAAGGGTGAACCGGAAAGAGTATCGGAATATTCTAATGCGTCAATGAATTTATAGAGGTGCTTCCAAATCAATGCCTCGTGTGTATTCAACATCTTATCCAATATTTCTCTCCGACCCAATCCTTATTCCTCCTCCGAAGTCCATGCCTACTCAGACAACCATTCCCCTGCCTGGACAACAGTCCCAATCGCAATTGGCACAAGAATCGCAGTGATAATATTCGTTTGTGATAGGTGCATGACACAAGTCGCATTGAATAACTATTGCTCCGGCATTCCTCAGATAGGGGATCCGTACCTGTATCTCATTTTGTAGCAGCAAATAATCTGCACGTTGTGCATCGCCGGCTCTTTGGGTGTCGCGTTGTTGTCTTAGCGCTTCTTCGAGCTGTAGGTGGACAGTATGTACAAGTTTGTTATTTTTGCGACCCAAAGAGGCCACTACTTGTAGACTACTACTGCGGCTGCTACGCAGGCTGTCCGGAAAGACCTCCTACCGCGGCCGCTAGAGTAGCACCAGCCGAGTAACTCGTGATTTGCTCGGCGCTTTGAGAACAAGACACAACACCAAAACTACCGTTGCTAGAGAGACCTCCAGGTGATGGGTGGGTTTTGGCTCCCAGATCACCAAAACCCAATGGCATTTCTTGCCAGGCAGATTGACAGATAGAGAGGGATTCAGGGGTTTCTGGCTAGAGGATGAAGAACTTAGCTTTTACAATGGCTGGCTGGATGCAGTGGTGGCTTGCGACTGATGCTGATTTGAGCTGGAAATTCCGAATGCGGCTTGTGATTGTGTAGGAGTGGAAGGTGTTTCGCTGAAGCTATACTGGTTCTGGGCTGGAGTCGATTGCGGCGCGCTGCCCAACACACTGCTAAGTCATGCTAGCGAAACGGGGGAAGCGGGAATCGGTGGGTCATAGGTTTCATACATTAGAAGTGCTCCTTGAAGTATTTTGAGTAGCCGCAACCTATTCAATTTTCGACTAGGCAGGTTTGAGCAAATGAGATCGTACTCTTTATTCGATGAAGTCCCAAACCCTGGCATAATATTGCGCATGTTCCCGGAATCCTTGGGCTCCTTGTCTCGTCAGCTGATATCAATCCTATCGAGCTTACGCGTCGAGCTGTGGCCATCGATGCGAAGACGACCAACTGAGGGCATAGTATTTGGCCCCGGATGTAGTAAAGGACATTCAGCTATTTCCTCATTAAACGGTCCCCTTGGCCAAGTTGCTTGCCTCCTATTCTCTCTCTTCCAAATGCAGAGCAGGTAAGTGATCAAGTAGTCAGCTCAACCAGCTTTCTTGCCTCGTGTTCGTTTTGCAGTAGGCTCGGATGTGTCTTTCGTATCTGCCTTTCTCTTCGCTCCCACTGCCGAAATCGACCGTGATAGCTTCTCTTTGCGTTTGGTTTTGGTCTTCATGTCCTTCAATCGTTCCTCTTCTTCATCGGTATTTTCGTCATCGTGTTCATCCTCGTCCTCTTCGCTGTCATCCTCTTTCTCGTCCCCTACATCCACATTCTCCTTTCCAAGCACGTAGGCAACTTTCTCAATATCTAGACAGTTCACGGGTCGCTGGATTGCAGCCATCCGATTTTGAAGATGCTCACATTTAAGTGCCATACTTTCCCACTCCCTCGGTGTGTATCCGATTTGTCTCGACCAGCCTTTACCCGGCTTCTTCAAAGGTGTCCTTCTATCATGCAGATCTATATGTATACCATCCCAATGCATCCACCGAAACAGCTCGTCGGAGAAAAAAGGCACGTTTTCGGGGTCGTAGCAGGAAGCGAGAAGGGCAGCAGTGGCTGGGCCGATCCCTTTGAGATTCTTGGCCAATTGCTTCACCATATCCTGAGCTGATGTGTTGTTGTCGTTGAAAGCGGCCTTGGTCGTGGTTTTGACGAGTTCCTCGCTGTTGGAGGCGACCAATTTGGCTAATGAAGGTCTGAAGGTGCCATGCTTTCTACGCGTCACGAATCAGTATCATGTCGGTTGTAAGAGGAGGAATTGCCTCTCACAGCTTCCATTCCACGAGCTTCTGAACCTCTTCTCTTTCAAGCCAAGCGCCTCCCTTCTTTCCGCGTCTTTCCCTGAGCAAGTCTGGTATCGTAGCAAAGCGATACTCGTCCAATTCGCGTAGATTGTCGGGCACAATGTCCTCATACCGACCGAGGTAAGCAGCAAACTCATCGGGAGTGATTTCCTCGTAAGAAAGAGATGCGGCCATGTTTCCTGTGTCATTGACTATTACTTCGAGACATCTTTGTGAGTCGAGACGAGAGGGTATCGCGGTATCACGTGCCCCTAGCGTGAAGCTTAAAAAGATATTTGTTCCAATGATTTAAAAGACTTGAGATTAATTTCAATCATGGCTGACTTTGAAGATTAGTGCTGTTGTAATCAGGATTGATCTGTTTGTGGTCAAAGTCCATCCCATCACCGACATTTCCGACCCCAACTTCAACTCCACCTCCTCCACAGAAACCCCAAATCATCCCCCGTCGACTGAAAAATCGAATCTAGCTTTAATTGGAGCAACCTCAACCGCAGGTGAGAAAGCGAAGAGGGATATGGATTTTAGAAAATTATAGTTGCATGCGAGGAAATGGAACAAGAGAGAAATAAATGTCTATCCGTCCCCCGAGATTCCGAATTCTCAAGAAGGACAAGTCATCTCATGGTCTCCGATCTTCACTCAAATCGCTGGTGTAGAAGGGGCCAAATATGCGCGCGCAAAATCATAGAAGCATGCATTTATAACATATGCACAGGGCGGACACAGCTTCTGTAAGCTTCCGCACTATTATCGCAAGCCACAAAAGCAGTCGTTCTAATGGCTTACGGGAGAGAAAATGCAGACATGTATGCTATCGCAAGCCGCCATGCCAAGCCGCCTACCGACCAATCCCCGAACCGACCTATCCATGACACTTGTGCAGCACCAAACCGTACACATCTATCTCTTTACAGGAGACTGAGATTTTCTGCACCTAGGCGGAACGAAATCTCTAGAAGCACTCATGCTTCCGACCAACCCAAGAAAATAGACACCAGGCGCCAAACAGGAGAGCAAACCCAAAGAGAAGCAATGAAGCTAAGCTGTCGCGCTAAATGCTCAATGACTTTACGAAGCTAGGCCTTTGTTACTGTGACACTGTCGCTTCGCTGATTTGAGACCGCATGCACGCCTTCGTGAGAACCAAGCCTCAATCATTTGATGAAGATGGAGTCTGCACGATTCCAGTTGTTGCGAGTTTTAATCAGGTGATCCAGTCCCAATGAGGTTTCGCCAGATGTCATTTTATCCCAAAGGATATCGTCTGTCCATATTGTTAGCTGCAAACCATGGAAGCAAAATTGATGCGGGTATGACTTACCATCTGTGAGATAATCAGCCTTGGCGTATGACGAACGGGGAACGACTGCAAATTTGATCCGTTCAAGCGCTTTGCCTTTGATTCCTGTACGCTTGGAAAGCCTCTCCTTGGTGTCTTTGAAGATCTCGCCTTTTTTCATCAAAAACAAGAAAGGAACGCCATGTGTCTTGCTTGGTTCTTTATCGAAATGCAGAGCCGGCACGAGATACTCGTTTTCTTCGTCAATCTCTCCTAGGAGTTCGCCTTCGGGTGTTGGCTCTGCGTACAATTGAACAAATTCATTGAGATTGGCGATTGGGTAGGTGAGTGCACACTCTTTGAAGATCTTGCACGCGTGCGTCTCGTAGACGCGAACACGGCCTGCCATCTCATTGGTGATGTATCCGGCAGGGGTTTTGCGCCGTAGAGCCGCAACGATGTCAGCAATTGTCCCGTTTTTCGGGACAAGAACTTCGTAAGTCTCTTCTTTTGCAAGTCCTTCAGGTAGCCATGTCACTTTGATGACCTTGCGTGTCTCCAACTCACTCAGGCTTACTTCGAGAACCTCGTAGTAGAGCGCGTCATGTCGCTGGTTCAAGGCTTGGCCGTACGTTTGAAAACCAGGGGTGAGCATCGCACCGAGATTATGATGCGTGACGTGTCGTAGCGGTGCCTTGGGTCTTCCGTTGGTAGCATTGACAGGGCAAAAGCGTATGTGGGTGGGGTCTACGTCTGAACCCAAATGCTCAGCAACCCTTTGCGCAAGCTGTGTGTAGTTCATTCTCTTGGATAATTCGAGCTGGAACTCCTCGCCATCCTCGGGGTTCTTGGGAGCAAACTTGACCTTTGTTTTATGTAGAAGAAGGTCATAGAATTCCCTAACGTCAATGTGTTTGCCAGCGGCTGCAAACACAGATAGCCTAAAGAGAAGGTTAGTTCTGTTATCAAATTTAGTAGATGTGCACTCACTCCTTCTCCGAGAACGTTCTTTGGACTGTAATGACATCGCCGTCTTGTATTTCAGATTGGGCCAGTGTTTGCTTGCTCTTGATAGGCTCAATCATGTTGTGCTTGATTTCCTAGCATTGACAGTTAGCAAATGTGCTTCGGACCTGGCGGAGATAGCTAACCTCGAACATCTTGAAACTTGTGCCCACCGGCCACCCCATAATCTCCAGGACATGCGGGGCAATATCTGCAGCCTTGTCTTGTTGTGATGCGTAAAAGTGACCCATGCCAAAGAGTGTCTGTTGCTCAACATCAAAATGCTTCAAGAACAGGACAATAGGTCGAGATGCAGGGTTGTCGCCAGCGTATGTGTCACCAAATACAACGTTTCCGTCCTTGTCCGTGTCGTCAGAGACCTCCATCCACACGCGGAAGTTTGTGCTCTTGGTACCATAGCGATTAGCTGCGTCTTCAATGCTCATCTCCGGTTCGGAAAGAGGTCGGTCGGGACGTGATGTCCCATTTTGTCTATTCACAATCGCCCACGGACGACATTTGCTGACCTCCAGCCCCATATCCGTTGCCACATGGACGACAAAATCTTGAACTACCATAGACCTTTGGACGCGGAAAGATTTCGGTTGCGTCTCATCAGACACAAAATCTTTCCATGGCACAATGTCGAAGCCTTGGAAGGCTTTGAACTGTTTGTCAGTCGCGACACTGACCTCCATGTAGAGGTGGGCTTCTTCACGATCCTTGCGTATCTTTTCAGCAAGCAGCTTCTCTCTCGCGAACTTCTCTGCGAGATGCTCTGGCGGTCGAACATCGTCGTCCGAAGCTAGGATGTTATTCAAACGTGACTCCCGGATGTAGACCAACATATAGGCATTGTTGGAGCGTTTTTGTGTCCAGGTGCGCGTGTATGGATTGCGTTGAGCCGCAGTTTGCCCGTTGGCCTGCGGCGAAGCTTCACCGCCAAAGTTGTCGCTGATAGCTTCACGCGGGAGAGCCTTCATCACACGGTCGTCGTCAAATCGATACCATTCGCCATCCTGTTGCGGCTTCAAAAATGCGTAGTAGTGACCAGCATTGAGATCTCCGCTATGGACGAGAACGCCATGGAGGCGATAGATCCATGGCTCTGACCTGTCTGCTTCCTCGGACAGATATGGCGAAGCGTCCCATATCTCTGGAAACTCGTAACGATCATTAATCTTCATCATCGTGTCGCGGTTGAAGTCGTATTCAAATCGCTTGAGCTGAAGATGAAGCACTTCAGGAAAGCTCTCAAATATGACACCCTTCTTCGCGTCCTGTAGACCATATCCTTCGGCCTGGTATTTGTTCTCACCGTCCATGGTCTCCACAGCGATATAGTCCCTGAAACTGTCGTCCAGCGTCTCGTTGCCACTGACATTTAGCTGAATGTCCCAGAAGTCCTCTATCCGGAATGACTCGGCATCGACATTGATGCACTTGATGTACGTCTTCGATTTCCCAATGAACATCTTGCCTAGCGCATCTTGAGCTTCGGTTCCCTTCATGCGTTCTTCCAGGCGTTCCATCAGGACACGCGAAAGCTCCTGAACATCCTGCTGCTCGAATATCTGCCGCGAGTCCCAGCCAAATGCCCTTGTAAGTTCGTTCGTCGACACGGCGGAGTCACTCGATTGTAAAAGGTAGAAAAGACGTTGTAGCGCATAGCCGCTGTTTGCTTTGGAATCGTCCTCATCTTCTGTAGGTATCTGGTATACGGCCTGTCTCGTGATTAGTGGAGAAGCTCGAAGCTGGGGATGTCAATCTATGAGCGTACCTTGCGAAACGCGTGAGTGAAATATAAAGACTGCAGAAGTGAGTTGAGATAGCAGGTTGCGCCTTGATTCTTCAACCCCACCATGCCCGTCTCCTTCTTCGAATCGTAGCTAAGCTTGGTTAGCATATTTGACGACTGTCAAGGGAAGATGCTTGAAGAGGTTTGACCCCTCTTAATATTTTTCACCGAAGAGAACGGAATGTGGAATGGAACGTACTTTATGAAATTGTGCCACAAGACTCCTGTCGGATCTTTATAGATGCGAACGTATGCAGTCAATTTGGCCGTATTATTTTCTACCATTGGCCGATCGCGGTCTTCCCATCGGGGCTGGAACAGCTTGCGGAGCTCCGCGAAGCGTGTGAATCCCCAATCTGCCTCTTCGCCATTGAACCGGTGATTCGCGGTATGAGTAACGTAGACTGTGGGATCGTTTGGGTTCCACAGTGTAAGCATAAACTGGGCACAGGCATACCAGTCGTCTGGCACCTTATCTTGGAAGCCATGCTCCAAGTAAAAAGAGGCATGGTCAACGTTGTTGCCCTGTGGAAAGAAGAGAACTCTCCATGGGTACCCGCCAGAGTGGAAAACAGGGCCATTCGTGCGCTTGGGCAGGTTCCGCCAGTTTTCGATTGTCCATGTGTCTGTAGCTTCTGCTTCAACCTCCAGGCCTTCTAGTAGGGGCATATGACGTTTTTTGATAGCGTCAAAGTCGTCGGCGCGAATTTGGGGTTCGGGAGGTTCAGCTTCATCCATGGATTCGTCGCCAGGAATCTCGGCGACCTCCAGCTTCTCATCGTAGTCAGAGTCGATGGCCATATCGCTAGGTGCCTACAGAAGTGGTTAGAGTGGATGTAGTGTGGTGAACGGATGGCTGCGGACGTACGTGGTCCATGGTGGGCAGGTGGAAGCTGGTGTAGCAGGAGGGTGTAGGTGGACGTCTTGAAG
This sequence comes from Venturia aucupariae, assembly GCA_003693225.1. NCBI lineage: Eukaryota > Fungi > Ascomycota > Dothideomycetes > Venturiales > Venturiaceae > Venturia > Venturia aucupariae. The sequence goes on along the minus strand of QWZN01000011.1, from coordinate 389,693 downwards.
GATGAGGTAGTGGTAGAGGGAAGACGGAGAGGGGCGGAGGAGGAGGAGAGCCCTGTGTAGGTGGTATCAAACGTCGTCAAGGCGAGATTGTGTTTGTCTCTGCGGTGGGAGTTGTTGCGTAGGTATTGTTTTACTAGTTCTTGGTGATGGTGAGCTGCAATTGGAGAGCAGTGATGACGAGTTTTGGTAAGAATTGCCTAGGACCTTAACCTGAGCTGCACACAACGACGCCGGGGAGAAGAATTGTGTATAGAGGGAGTTTGAGCTGGCTGTCCGAATTACGATCGTAGAAGGGTGTTATTGGGGGGAACAGCAATTGAATCGTATCAAGGCGCCACTTAAAGTTACATACTGTAATTACCAGGTATACCTCCACGCCACCTCCAGTATTATACTGGAGGACGCCTTCTAGAGCCGCACATGCTCCTCCAGGTCATACTCTACAAACACCAGTCACCACTGCTGAAGGACAGCTCCCGCTCCCGAATATCTTTCCTGGTGCTTGTGATAGTCCCAGTGCCCATACACTGCTCTGGCTCGCAGTTGAATTGATCCAATGGTCGTTACCAGCGCTTCTCCTGCCCCGCGCATAACTTGCTTTTGATAGCCATGCGTGAAGCAGATGACAATCTTCACAACCGTGACAACGAACACGTATACCTCCGTACAACTCATGGCATTGAGGCCTGCCACACGGCCCAATGCCAACACTGCACGCCTGCTGCTGAGTCTTCCCGCTGGTCTGAGGCTATTGAGCACCGAGAGCTATAGTAGCCCTGCGCAGATACCATGGCGTCCAACTGTCGCCCTCGATGAGTATGGAAAGCCTCTGGAAGCTGCCATGTACACAGCTAACGCGGCCTTCTGTTAGATGGGTGCAGAAGGAGGCTCGTCCTGTATCTTTGCGCCAGTTGACTTATTACGGGCGGACCTTGACTGAGTCGCGGCTGATTACGAGCGCGAACTATGTGCGAACAGAGCTGCCCATTAGGTACCATCTTGGAGTAGTTCTCGCAGCCTGACGACAGAAGCTAATCGGTATCGTTTAGACTTGCCCATCGTCTGAGAGAGATGCAGAAGCTCCCCTACGTCGTCCTACAAAACCAACACCTCCTGCATGTCTATGATCTATACTACAAGGCCTTCGACAGGTTTCGGAAGGTCAACGAAATTCGGACACTTGATGATAATGACAGATTTTGCAAAACTCTGAAGGAGGCTCTCAAAGACCATCTCACTGTAATACCGCGATTGGCCATGGGTGTGCTAGAAGTGCAAGGTCGCATGAATGCTGAGGCTACGGACAAATTCATGGACACCATGTTACGTTCGGTAAGTGCAATGCGTTTTTCCATTAGTGGTGCGCTTGTTTTCTCTCTGTCCAGCGCCCCTTCCCATTCAATGTCTTCAGTTCAAGATTGATCACGATGATTTCTGGCAAAACTGAGAACAAAGTTGCCAAAAGATAGCCACATCGATCTGGAGTTGGCGTGGCTTGAAATGAAACGAATAGTCGATGACTGCTCGTGAAAGGAATGTAGAACTGCTGAGCCATCTATGAAGACGCCGCCCATATTTCGGGTGTTTGTGGTCCCAAAGCAGCAATGCAAGACTTCCGGTCGGCCTCCCTGCTTTTTGCATGAGCGGAAACCGTGTTGTGGAGCCTGAGTTGTTGCGCTCCTGTTCATTGCTCACTAGCATCTCCTACACGTCGTGCCAACTTGCTGACCACCTCTCAAGCGAATCTCACGTCGCGTCATTGCAGAGCAGCATCTATCATTGACCGAGACGTTTCACGAGCCATGGCATTTCCCGGACGCAAATCATTCTCATCACGACCCAAACCAGGAGGAAGTTGGCGAGATCTTGCTGCGATGCAACGCCAAAGAAATAGTAGAACGATGCGCCGAGGTCACTCGAAAATTGATGCTGGAGCAGCATGGCCCATCGTGCAATGTGCCTGAAGTCAAGATCATAGGACATTTCCAAGCCACGTTTCCATACATTCTGAGTCACGTGGAATATATGATCGGAGAACTGCTTCGGAACTCCATGCAGGCGATGCTGGAACAACCGATATACAAAGACAGAGAACCACCAGCAATCGAGGTCTTGATATGCGAAACAGGTCAGCAAGTACTCTTCCGTATTTGTGACAGGGGTGGGGGGATTCCGAAGGAAATTCTGCCGCATCTCTGGAGCTTCAGCAAAGGGCCCCGGAAGGATTTACGACTGCAAAATCTAAATCGCGTACCAAAGCTGGCCGCGACAATGCAAGAGGTGCAGGTGGATCACAGTGATGCTGGCAAGCATTTCTCTTCACCGTCCGCTCACATTCCACATCACGGTCCCGACAACTCTTTAAGCTCGCTCACGAGCCGACCACCAAATCTGCGGCTTGGTGTTGGGCTGCCCATGAGTCGCATCTATGCTGGGTACTGGGCAGGGAGCTTGGAGATCCACAGCCTGGAAGGCTATGGTGTTGATGCCTTCCTCCAGATTTCGAAGCTGGGCAACAAGAACGAACAACTGACTACGAGGGCAAACATGGATTCTATTTGAATCCTCATTTGGATAATTTCGGATCTCGCTTTAGTAATATATTTTCTTCGACTGATATCGGTATCAGTAAAACTTTGGCAATGCAGACAGGATGAGATTCTGAATAATTATTATCGTCTTTTTTGCTTTGGACGCAAGTGGTGCATTCGGTCCTAGAAATCCAAGGCTGAACGGAATCGGCAAGATCAATCCGGGCTTCGTTTGCAACGTGGTATCTATGGGAAATGAAATATTCCCAACTGTCCCGGCATCATACAACGAAGTCAGCCTCCTAGCAGACACTTGATGCTGGCTTTTAACCATTTGTATTGGTGTAGGTAAGCAGTTTCCTTCATCCAATTGGTCCGCTTTTCCCTGCCACCCTTTGAATGACTTTTACTGTCTTAATAACTTCCTTAAGCTACTCCTTACAGATATTGCGCTTGACCTCTATTGCTTGGCACAGAAGAAACGATATCGTCTTTTTGGAAAGTTTTCAAAGTTTTCAGGGACTCTCGTGGAGCATGTTCGCTATTGGCGCAGGCACGACCCCCGCATACATGTTCACCGATTTCCGACAAGCATCGTAAGGCTTTGGAAGTCCACTAAGTCGAGATTGGTATTGTTGAGTCTAAGCGATATGAGTTTTGAAATCTCCGGCAAGTTGGCGAGGTTAATCTTCACCTGTGCATGAGGGTCCTTTTGTGGCTAGTTCTTCGAAGCGAATCAGACCACGAAAGGTTGTCAACCGGACTTGACTTGCATCAGAATAAGAGAGTAGGGAAACATGCAAGATGAGCCATGTGTCTGAAGGGCTGTCGCGATGCGAAAGGTAAATTGACGACATATCGAACAATTCAAGATTCGCTAACGACGCAATTTTCGCGAACACGTCAAACTAATATTGATGTCGATGATTTCATGGCAATTTTGACTGGACAGTCGGCCAGAAGCTTATCTACATCTCTCTCGAGTTGAACAAGATAGACTCTTTTCGGCTGCTCGTTCGGCTGATGTGGTTCTCCAATTTCGCGAAGGGCTCTTCTGAAAGCAACACTTGACTTGATGTCGAGAACAAGGAAAGACTGAGATATGCGAGGCAAGCGACGGATCTGAAGCAGGCAAGCAGGTGAGAAATGATGGCGGATCGCACGAGTTCAAGATAGATAACGATATCTTTCTGGCGGTTGAGACTAGCCATCTTGCCAGAATGTTAGCGATATCGATCTCAAGTAGAGCATGATAAACTCCTTTCGGCTCTGTGTTCGAGAGACGAGGCGGTAGGCACCTGTTCCTGCCAGAACGACGCGCCTGCCTGTTTCTTCTAATCGCATAGAATACTCACTTCCATCAAACAACAGCTTCTGTCTTGCTTGATTCTGCCTCATCTTCGCCAGCTTCACTTCAAACAGCCTCTTTTCATCCTCTCCATCAGAATGACCATGAATCTGAGCGTCTACAATGAGTCAGACCCACTCTGGCGTGGTTTCCCCGATGTCTACATTCCGAGACTGCAGCCTTTCAAGCGCCAAGGACCATGCGGAATGGAATACATTGACAACCTTGACGTTATCACTACCTGGAAAGGCCTATTCTCCTCAGATATTGCCAAAGAGCTTCTTTTCTGGGAAAATGCACTTCAAAATGCTATTTGCAGCACTGTGGAAACTTGGTTGGTGGGGAAGATGAAAAGCATGGGAATCATGTTGAATTTCGACGGAAAAAGTGAGTTTATTTGGCGTGTTATAATCTGTTCTAATAACTACATCATAGGCACTCTTCCGCAGTGGGAAATCAACTCCGTGCTCTCATACATGTCAAATTGGAGCAGGAAAACAGTCCCATGCAAGCTACAACGATTGGTGGATGAAATGCTCCTTGAATATGAATGCTCTAGCCAGGTGCTTCCATGGCTGGCTCACCTCGAAGCAAATGATATCCGTAATGCTCTGGAGAACTTTATATGCACCCACACATGTTTTCGTCACACAACAAGCACAAGATGTTTACTCATTTCCTTCGCGAGTCAAGCGGTGAACGAGCATCTCCAGGTTTTCGCCACAATCAAGGCAAGGCCGCATTTCCTACGTATGGATCACTCTACGTCCCCTGCTGGCATCACATTCGATCAGGCAGTTTTGGACTCTCCTACGCTGTTGTATACAACAACTCTGGAGGTGTCTCTTGATGTCTACCATAAAATATATCACTGCTCTGTTCGCACTCATTTCCCCGGCGGAGTTGTATTTGAAAGGCTATTCCGTTTCGTTGCATACCTTTTCCCTGCTGGAGAGACGCCAGAATATACCCCAGACTGGCTTATAGAGGCTAGAAGAACAGCACAGGAGCTCAAGGAGGACATATACCGCGTGGAACGTCTACCGACCAAGCTCAGAGAAGTTTCAATCAACAGTACCCGAGTCCAGGATGCAGCAATTGAACCAGAAACCCCTCTTGCTACCTATGAAGACGACATTTTCGTGGGTAAATCCATCAATTCGGTAAATACAGATGTGTTTGATGAGATTGCGGGTCAGAAAAAAAGCCGTACTACTACGATGGACACGCAAAAGTCGATTCTTGATTATGTGCGTGGAGTTTCAAAGAACGAAGAGCATGATGACGAAGACATGTCTTTTGTGGACCCAAATTCACCGGAGATCATCATCAGTCAGATGGAGGAGCTGAAGGAGCAATACGAGATGCTTGAGCTTCAGTTAAAGGCTTCTTCGGATCCTGTAACATGTGGATCAAGAAGAATATCGTCCGGTGGAAGTAGTAATAGCAAATGAAATTGCGAGGATCTGGTTCATCATTTTGTAGAGCATGATTTATATTCGTAGCATTGGGATTGTATTGTCGTCGAATGGGAAAACATGGTTTTTGATAATATCGTTTTGGGTCCGTTACTGTGCTGCTCTGCTCTACTTTTGAAAAAGCAATATCAAAAGGTTTATTCTGGGATACTTGTTCTAAGCGCTAGACAATTACTAATATCAATCCTATCAGTCTCAGTATCCAAAGTATCTTTTGCAAAACGCAATCTGTACCCGTCTCTTCAAAAATAATATATTCCTGTCGTCTAGATATTAGGTTATCCGTACCTTGTTCTTATTCTTGTTCCTGTAAGGAATTCCGATAGGATTAACCCTGATCTAGTAGTGCTTTATTACTCTAGCGCTCTTATAGGTATCGTTCTCGCATCGCGTTATACACTGTTTTTTATCTTGTCTATATCTTAACTAAACCTCGCAAGAGTATTTCCTCGTTGTCAATTTTTCCGCCCTCGATTGTAGGTTCACATTCTTTTACGGGGACAAATCTCGAGATATCCGGAACAGTTACGATTTCGCCGTCGGTCGACTCAAGATATAGAAGAAGGAGTTCAGTCCTCCTTCCTACATCACGTAGAAGGTATAAGTACTTCGATAGGTTCTAGTTTCAATTTGTCGGGGATATCTTTTCCGGGCAAGGAAAACCATGTCTTACGCTTTTTAAATTAGGTTGAATAATGAGGTAGGTAGGAAAATACAAGTAGAAAAGTACGTATACACAAGATTAGACATTGCCCTGGGAAGTAGATGCGCCGCCTCGTTATATATTAGAGGTCATCATTGGATCTTTTCCCGTTTGATGCTGCGCATTGTTGTCAGAACGAACAGGCTGTTGGTGATGACGAACAGCATATTATACCTATTGGGAAGTAGAGAACAGCATCGGACTATCGTTCGTAGGAAATTTGGTCGTCGCTTAGGTTATGGTGTTTTACGGAAATCTGGAGCTGTATTAGAAGTCTCTTACTGGAGAAAAGAACCTTGCAACATCTCCGTGAAAATTTAGGAAACATCATTGATCAGACTGTTCGAAATGTTCTCAACTTCGAACTCGGGCGAGACAGTGAGACAATGATGATGAGATGGTACAAAAAGAAGAAATGAAAACGGAAACGATCAGTTGCAGACTCAATTGAGATGAAAACAGAACTTGTGCGATAGGAATAGCACTCACGAGAACGGGTCACACCAGCTTCTGGGACAGTAATGGAGTAGTTTCTGAACGAGTCTTGAATGAAGCGTTGATCGTCTCCGACGTACAATTGATATTGACCTTTTAACGTCGGTCTCAGATGCATCCTCTTTGACCTTCGAAGCCGAAGAACCACGTCCGACCTCATCCCTTGCTAAGGGTAGACGAGTATCGTACTTATCATGCTCTAACCCTACGAAGCGTCTAGGGACAATACAGCGACCCTTGGCAACAAGTAGTACCCAGAGGTTTTCCAGGACCAGTCTCTGGAGGAAAGGTGGCCGGGCACTATCGTGCCTCACATCAGTCTCGGAAGCTATTGGGCGTGGACAAACACAGACCTTGCGACGGCATAATCCTCAGGATATTGGTAGTTTATCTAGCAATGTTCATTGACCGTTAGCCTTGTCCTCGAAGAGGTGCCGATGGATGTCTTACGCTTTCGTGATTGCAGTTATGCGGACCTTGGCGCCAGTCTTTGTGGACGTGCCACAGAATTGGGCAGAAGCGAGCTGGGACATGGCGATGCTTAGGAGCATGGCTCCAGATGAGAAACGCATGATAGTTGTTTGTCGCGGAGAGACTTCGTTGCGTAATAATTTGGGAGGTAAACCGAATCCAAAAGTGGTAGCTATTCCATTTATATACCGATATTTGCGCTCTCCTCGTCCAATCTTTTATCCAATGGATACTCTCACATGGGGGGGAATTGCTATCTTTACCAAATGAAGTAGACCTTCCTTGGGCAGCCTGCTTGATATCGCCCCTCGTTTGCTCGTTATTATTATCAGAGAAGGTTACATAGTATAAGAAGTGGGAACTGTTTGCGCACCAGCCAAAGCTGTGCGAATCTACATCCTCCTGGTCACATGCCTCGTCTAGTCCCAGCTATCAAGAACATCCTTGTTTTCATAATAGCCAAAAACCGTCAATCGTCGCGAACGAGATACGCGATTGAGAATGTAGCACCAGTCAGACTCATGATGTGCATGCAATAAACAAATATATAAAGGAAGAGCTAAAGTCTGAGGATTTAGTGACCAGTAGTATACCCGGGTTGGGATTGGACGCTGAGAAAATGGTAGGAGCGCGCCCTAAATCTATGTATATTACTATGGAAGCGAAGATGAATAAACCGAAGTAAATCAATGCGACGGCAGAGCACCGCTAATAGTAGGACTAGAGAAAACAAGCTCAGCAGTTTATCGTCTTATATCAATGATTACCGTCGTGTTTGATCGTCTAATCCCCCTCTCCTAGCTGCTATTTAGTGTTGAAAAAATCTGAAATCGACCTCAATGGAAAGGGTTGCGAACTCGCACTATAATCATAATCACTTGAAAAGCACAATAATACCTCGATGATTGCACGAGAGAAAGGCAAGCGATCTAGAGTGTGGAGTGCTCGCCGCCGGAACCACGTGTAAGCAATGAGAGCGATTTTCCACTAAGCCCACAAAGATTCCTGGATATTGGAGAAGTGCGAAAACGAGCCGCGAGAAGGAGAAATGAGAAGACTAGTACTTACTGGCATGATAGTGGTGGCTCCCACCCTTCATATCGCCTTCCTGGATATCATCATCCCTCCCATACCCTGAATCAGTTTCATAGGTCCCACCGTACAATCTCAAAATTGACCCGTCAAGCATAATATCCGCCAACTCATTCGTGCGCCATTCCAGGCTCTTAATAACAGCATGTCTACCATGAACGTAAAGCGCATGAGCACAAGTACGCGAATCAATAGAGAACCAAGCTTTGTAAGCACTCCAGGTGGACACGTCAGTGAAACCGAAACCACCTGGAAAATTCAACTTTGGCAATTGCTTCATCACCAAGATTAGGTGCTTCTGCAGGCTGTTGTGCACGTGTGAGACGGGTTTTAAAGCGAGATGGATGTTGTCCAATTCTTTCCTTGATGAGTCGGGTTTCTGCGGCTCCGCTGTGGAATTCGAGCATGTCGAGACCGGAATGATGGTATTGGACGATATCGCCAATTTGTTTTCGGTGCGTTTCAAGCTCGCGCATAGCAGATTGTTTTCTACTGCGTCGACTGTCTGTCTTTAAGGTGATGGCAAGAATCCTTCGAATGAGAAGTGCCGAGTTTTATGTTAGACGTGGGACTGTGACTCTTTCGTTAAGCATTTGCGGTTGCGTCGTATCTGTTCTCCTGGTTGTAAGCGTGCGAAGCTGCCAACTAGTAACTACGAACCAGCTTTTTCTAACCTGTAAGCTATCGATTGGGTTTCCGGATAATAGTATTAACCATCCTTATTGCTATGATAATTGAGTCTTTGCAAAGTTATTCTTATTATAGATAACTAGATCGTAGCGCCAACTCAAGCCCTTGACTTCTATGATAGAATAATTGCACTTAATTATACAGGTAATTTGTATCTTACACGCTATGTTGCCTACAGGATATTAGTACTGCAATACCAAAGATGCTAGTATATTGATAGAGATTACTTACTTAAACCAATTCAAAAATTGAAACATACTAGCTTTAGGAGTGCGCTCCAGAGTCGTGTAATTGAGATATTGCATCCCAAATCTCACATCGGAGCCAACCAACCACTCAAAATTGTCGTAGATGGACCATCCCCACGCACCAGTGATATTGATGTGGTCATAATGGATCGACTGCAGAATCGCATCGAGATAATGTTGGTAGTAATCCTGCGATCATTAGCTTGATGAGTAGAAGACCTGGAAGAACTATTCTTACAGCACGACGAAGATCCCATAGGATATCTTCCATCTTCGTCAATCTCGATTCGAATGGTTCTGCGAACCCAATCTCTGAGACCATTATGTCCGGAACGGATGGGTAGAGGACCATGATTTGCTTGAGAAATTTGCGCAGGCCATTTGGCGTTGATTTTAACCAGGAGACTCCGTTATCTGAAGATGGACCCATCGGAAATCCATTTGCACCAGTTTGAGTGGAATAGGTACATTCCGGGTAGCCCCCATTGGTGCGATCTGTGAAGCACTTCTCGGCATCCGGCCCCGAGAAAAGTGTTGAAGCTGTGTAAGGATCGATGGCATAGAAATCACAAGAACCCTTGATCAAAGCCTTCTCTTCCGGCGTGAATGTCGGCAATAGGTCTCCTAGCGTCTCTTTCAATGACGTTGGATAATCGCCATCAGTCCACGGTCCTCCAAACCATCCAATCGAAAAGTCATAACCGCGCTGTGCGGCTCGGAGATCCGCAGCGGATTGAGAACGCGGTTCTTGAAAGTTTCCAGAGTTCTTGAACGTGATGCGGCCTTTGCCCTTGAATTCGCTGTGGTACCACTTCGCGACTCGTGCATGTGCGAGGAGGGTGTAATGGCCGCACAGGAATCTTGCTCTGATCTTTCCTTCTTTGCCGACAAATTTGCTGAGATCTTGGCCTCCAATAGGATAATACTTTCCATCGAGTGGATACGCAGAGAACTGCCAATTGCAGTATTGCGGTTCATTGATGGTGTACCATGTTGATACCACGCTGTCATATCGCTGGATGACGAACTTGGCATAGTCAACAAAATCATCCACAGCCTTAGGAGACAGCCACGCTCCATATTCTTCGAAAAGTGCGAGAGGTGTGTCCCAATGGAACAAAGTGATTACAGGCTTGATGCCCGATCTCGTCAATTCATTAATGACATCATCATAATGTTTTACGGCTTCCTCGTTGACACCATCTTTGGCTTTGCCGGTGGGGAAGAAGCGAGGCCACGCGAAACTGGGAGAAAAGGCTGGGACACCCAAACCTTTCATACGTGCAATATCAACCTTGTACATCATGTACTGCTCTGCTACATTATCTCCAGTACTGTTGTCGGCCACGAAGTTGGGCACATTGTGGGAAAGTGCATCCCAAATACTCGGCCCCTTGCCTGAACAGCCCCGTCAGCTCAAGTCAAATTGAGTTCGTCGGGGTGATTACCTTCGAGCTTCGCTCCACCTTCAATCTGGTAGGCTGAGGATGCAACTCCCCAAACGAAATTCTTGGGCAGCTTAAGACTGGTAAGGTTGGTATCGTGCGAGGCAACCAAGGGGTGGAAGTCGTTCGGTTGTGCGTAACTTTCAGGTTCCGGGGTCGGCACGACTGTGGTCGTGTATTTTGGAGGCGTGATCGGAGATGCTATCTTTGCCCATAATGGGTCAAGTGATGACGCGGAATATTTTGTCAGTTTGTAGCCTGCTGGGTTTGGGACATCTAGAGGAGAGTCTGAAGTTGCTAGAGTTGTTGCGGCCAGCGAGAGTAGTACTACCAGAGCCATGATTGTGCGAAGTGGGAAGATTTTCCAGGAACTAGCAGAGTCTATTCGGATGATGGAACATGAAAACGAAAAAGAAGTTAATGATAAACCTGAGCGGCTGGAGAAGGATGTCCAAGTATTACTTACCACCTGAATGCAGGACACGGAAGTATGAACCGGCTGGATGGATTGAAGACGGTCAGTTGCCCATGCCAGACCATTGCCTAGCTGAGAGGCTAAAATTGCTGGGTGAATTAATTAATCCCATGGTGGATAGCAGCAGGCCACTAATCTATTGGTCGCTTCGCTTGCCAAGTTACGACTGGGGTCCGGAAATGCTACTAGACTTCAAGAGGGGAAGCACCATATCCGGATGATCGAGTTACAACTTGCAAGCAATTAGGTAGAAGGTAGATGATGTGCGAAGGTCGCTCAAGATTGTTGCTGGAGTTTCACTCGACGTCAATGGTGATCATGTCAGACATCAATTGTAAGCAGGACTCGGCACGTCTTCCTGTGAGCTGCTCCAAGACTTTGGATCTCTGCAAGCTGGTACATAGTATTGAAGTCGTGAATGGCCAAGGCAGCACGGAAAAGCGCCGAGTCGTGGCACGAGTTGTGGGGTTGTGGAGGCGGGCTAGGCGCAGGGGGGTGTCATTTGAATATGAGGGAGGATCTGGCGTACGTACAACTTGATGGAAAAGCTTTCAACTCTGATCAAGTAGTGGCTGCACTTGAAATTGAGAAAAAAGTCTGAGGGAGGGATAGGAGTGCCTGAGGATAATCTTCGGCTGATCCATATGTAGTTAGACCTCATTTGCCACCAACCTAACTCCATCCTCATCACTCATCTTCATTCTTGGGCTTTTATCATTCCATACATTCCCCTTTCGCTTATTATTTCTATTTCAACTTCATCGACATGATCAGGATTTGGACCCCACGACCGTTCCCTCCGAGGGGACTACACTGCTTAGCACATCCATCAAGGCGAGCATCACTAAAGACGATTGATACGCTGCAGATGAGACAAAGAGAGGGCATTTCGTCTCCACGATATCAAAATCGCATGGCTCATGAAAGCCATTGCCAGCACACCATAGTTCAGAGCCCCAAAATCACGCAGCTTGAATTTTGGCGATCAAATTCGGCGTGGCGACGTGCGGCAATCAACACTTTCCGATGCCTCGTCGGGTGCACCGCTGGTGATTTCAGCGCAATGTGGACTTTGCAATCATTCTGTCCAGAAATAGGAATGCCATCCATCATGGCCATCTCCATGGCATCCGGACTCGCATCTTCCATCACACTGGAGACAGTCTTACTTCGGTACGGAAAAGACAGGCTTGAGATGTTTGCGGCTTTGAAAACGGCGCTTGGCATGAGTCTTGTCTCAATGCTGTCCATGGAGGCCGTCTCTAATATGGTCGACTATCATTTGACCGGTGGTGTTGTCGCATTCAACGATCCTGCATTTTGGGGTGCGGCTCTCTTGTCCATGGGCGCTGGATATTTGGCACCTCTGCCTTACAATTACATACGACTGCGAAAGTTTGGAAAAGCCTGCCACTAAATGTCAAGTTTGGACATTCTGCACTTCATTCCTGCGTCCCACCTACCAGAGGTCATAGCTTGACCGCAAGAATGTTTGAGGGGTTCTTTGGCCTTATCAACGACTTCTCTTTGGTCAGGAGGGACTTGATATTGTTCTCCAGATCTGATAAGGCTTGCTATTGTTACCCAAAAACATATAGACGGAGCCCCGAGCCTTACTTTCTACCCAAACATCGACCAGCATTCGACTTCGTCTTCCCAACCAAGCCATTTCTTTGAAGCCACCATGCACCTCACCGCTCATGCCATCTCCTTGATCGTGGCAGCCTTGCCATCCGCTGTTATGGCTTGGGACTGCAACAAGGAGCAGCACCAGATTTGGTGCCCAGATTACTCGATTGGACCAGCTTGCTTTGGCACATTGTTCTGGGGACATTGTGACCGTGGTTGTGCTGAGTCAGTCCACGTTGCCGATGGCACTTGGTGCTCCGGAACTGGAGTGATTCTGGCACTTGGCGTTCCCATGTCGACTCCAGGCAGCCAAAATCCAGCTCCTCCGCCAGTGCCATACAATCCTGGTGCCGCGCCTGGTACCGCGCCTGGTGCCGCGCCTAACCCTACCGCTGGTAAGTCTCTTGCATTCTTCAACGCGAAGTTGTGATCCATATTCCCATGCTTCTGCCTCCTGACCGATTGGCACCGCAAGTCGGAACAGCACATCCCATCTACCCTTGCATTTCTAGCTAACAAATTTCTAGCAAACCCAACTCCGAATCCATTACCAGGAAGCAATATTGCAAGTCTGATTGCAGGACTGCTTATACCAGCACCCCCGGCACCGCCTCTGCCTCCATCGCCCCCACCGCCTCCGCCAGTAACGACTCCAGAAAAAACGCCAGACAAGACGTCAGATCCACCAAAGACAGATTCAACTCCCAACCCACCAAAATCTCCAGATCCAACACCTGAACCACCAAAAACCACTCCTCCTCCAACAACCGAGGAGGAGGTAAAACCCGGAAGATGCCGCTCCTCAAAACCAGATCCAAGAATTAAACAGACGATACCTTTTGCACAGTGTCTATAATCTGGTCCAAACAGCTTGAAAACGAGACAGGAGCTCCCATGCTCGAGGAGGTGGTTTTTGAGGCTGTGGGGAAGAGTAGAGGAAGGTTCTGAAAAACTGTCGTTACGTGGGTGATACGGGAGCAGTCATATTACAAGATTGGTATATTCGATAGTCCAATGTATCAACAAAGTGATCCTCTCCAACGACACTTCTTCCAAACTTTATACCAGGGTAGTTTTCTTGATAAAATTTTGATTCATTTGCCTCCCTCATCATCCCCCACATCCCAAGACCATCCGTGAGCTTGAAACCAAATATTTCCCTGTCTACCTCAAAAAAACAATTTCGCTAGAAGATCATCAGTATTGATCTTCACCCAAACGGTAACAAAGCAGATTTTCACTTTTAATCATCGAAGAAGGTGGAAGAATCAATAAAACCACTGCCACTACAAAATCAACATTAATGATTTCACGTGGATAAAATACTATGCCATATCCCTCTCTTGTGCAGACGAATTTCATGTCGCTGAGCACAGAAGGTATGGATCTGCATAATGGTATCATAGCCAATTTCGCTAATGCCGTACAGATATAGATCAAAAAATCACCACCAAAGCTCCCTTAACGTGGTATTTCTCCCGTCAAACAGAGTAATGGCGTCACTTTTCTAGCCGAGAATATCGTCGGAGTCGAACTCCAAGCCCAAGGTGATGACTTCGGGGCACAAGGAAGCGAAGTTGGCCACATCGATAGTTCTAAGGCCAATGCTGTTCCTTACCGTGACAGCGCCACTTATGGATATCATCTTAAGGTTCGGCCACGCTACTGCCATTCCCTTAAGAATTGAGCAATTCGTGTCGTCGAAGGGGAGGCTGAGCCAGAGCTCAGATGAACCAAGTTCCTTGCTTGGGAAAGAATGTGGAGAGAGGAAATCTCTCCGATTTCCAATTGCGAGTGATCAATAGAATGTTCGGAACGTTCTATCTTTAAGTACGTAAGCGCAGAAATATCGAGTACTCGCGGCATCGTCTCTAACAAGTCGTCAAAGTCCACCTGAGATACCATCCTTCACTTTTACCTCAATCTTTCGAAGTCTGGCATCTCGCAACATGGAGATGAATCCAGTGAGTTGCGACAGTTGCGAAAATGGGCTGCTGAGAGTCATCGTCAGCTCTTCCAGAGCTGGACATAGCGGGCAAGCTATTGAAATCCGCCTTGTTAAATATTGCAAGCAGACGTCAAGTGTCTTCAACAACGGCTGCAAGCTCAATCATGCTATAAAATCAGGAAATTCATTCCAAGAGTCCTGGGAAGGTTCTGACTCTGAGTTCGCGGCCCCGAAGTGTTGCAATCGAGGCAATATAGGAATTCTGCGCATTTTGTGGAATATAGACCATGCTTCGCCGTTCGAAATGAGCTCCCAGGAATTCAGTGCAGAGCATCGATCAGAAATAAATCTCAAAGCATCTGTAATGGTTTGCATCCGATCTTGTTCACATGTCTTGTAATCCGGACTGATTATCAGCTTGAAAGGTCGTAAGCCCGGCCCGATGAGACCATACACATAACGCAGCTCTAAATACTGGTTTAATATGCTGGAATGAATGCTGGTGTGGTGTATGATTTCAGGCGCCGAAAGAGTATCTGTACATGGTGAAAGAGCACTTGTATAGGGTATTGTTACTCCCATTAAAGAATGCGCAGGCTATCAACCTGTCGAGCATATTAGTCAATTCTTTCCAAGTCTGTCAATTCCACATCTCGAACGAAGTACTGTTGCACCATTACTTGATCTTAGATGATAATGTATAGAACTGTTGCACTGACCAACGAGGGACAACCTTCTTTCTGCGACAGATACGGATCGTGATGGTTGTAATGAATGGTCTTGACTTCCCAGAGTTGACGAGGAAGCAGATGGATCAGATGTAGTATGTTTGGTACATCTCTCCAGGCAAAATTCAAGCTTGGTTCTAGGAAGCCTTTCTTAGTCAACGCCATAGACATTGCAATTGGCTTCCTCTGGAGAGGCTCCTGAAGTAGCAAAATCGAGAATAGTGTCGAGCAGTTCGGGTATCTGAAGCGCGGTATGCATGGCGTATGTTGAAATGAGAGCTGTACTAGTAAGCTCTCAAGCGATGCACAGGTGCTGCTCGATACTTACTAAGTGTTTCAATTCGTGAGGTGCAGGAGTTGGGATATCTCAATAATCTGGTCGGCACAGAAAAGGGGCAGTATTGTAGGTGCCGGTTGCTTCGATGGCAGCGTTTGTCAACTTGAAGTTGAAGTAGGTAGAAGCATTCAAGTTCAACTGTTGAAGGTGAAAATATCACATCACGTGTGTGCTATTTTGGGACCGTGACTGGACATGTACCTCGAACCCTCTATGTATCAGCGCGATCGATATGACCATGCTTCCAATTCGATAGCATGCAATTCCAGCCATGGACAAGCAGAAAGCCCTCTTGTTCGGCTCCGCAGTAGCAATTCGATTGCTGCTGTTCACGGCGTTTCCTTCTTTACCACCTGTCCTTACTGGTCGCGTCGAGATCTCAACTCCGGTGACGAGCTTCAAGAGGTGTAAGTCTTCGAATTATGGCAAAGTTGCAACCACTGCTAATGTCTACACATAGTACAAGAAGGCCTGTTCCTATATACCCACAACATCTCCCCCTACGATGGCGGCGTTTTCCATCAAGCACCACTACTCCTCCCACTGTTCTCCCTCTTTCCGGACCCGGCCAAATATCCTCTGTTCACTGGTCTTTTCTTCATAATACTGGACCTGCTGAGTGCACATGCGCTCACACTGATCGCTGAGACTGGCGTATCAGTCTCCGCGCGCCTGTTCTCTTCTCCGAGGAAGGAGTTTCGATATGGCAGCACAGCAATCGCAGCAGCGTATGCTTGCACGGTGTACCTATTTGGGATCGGACTTGCTAATTCACTACAGCTATTTATTCAATCCCTTTACAATCGCAACATGCATCGCACGACCTACGAGCATCCTCACGAACACCTTCATCCTCTCCGCAATTGCAAGCGCAGCAAACGCCCGATCTTTGACCTTCGTTCTCGCCCTCAGTGCGGCATCGTATCTGTCTCTATATCCAGTCTTGCTGTTCCCGCCACTTCTGATCCTATGTTACGACCAGACGACACTTAGGTCAGTCACTCTCAGAATCGATTCCTGCTGGACAATACCAGATCAAGATTTATATCGATGCACTGATAGCATTTTCTTTGAAATGAATTGTAGAAACATCGATACAGGTTTTGAGATGTTAGATCTTTTGGTGAGGCATAAAACTGACAACCTCCCAGAACGAAGAAAACGCATAACCCAACCACATTTACAGTCACACACTTTGCAGGACTAGCAGTCGCAATAGGGGCGCTGCTGGGCCTATCGTACTTGACAACAGGATCATGGCAGTTCCTCACAAGCACTTATGGGACATATCTACTCTTGCCCGATTTAACGCCAAATGTTGGACTTTGGTGGTACTTTTTCATCGAGATGTTTGACTCGTTCCGTGAATTTTTCCTAGGAGTTTTCTGGCTGCACATGGCGTCATACGTGGGCGGACTGTCCATTCGATTCCAAAAGCAACCCCTTTTCGCGATTGTGGCGATGCTCGGGATCATCGCAGTTTTCCAGCCCTATCCGAGTATTGCGGATACATCTTTGTTTTTGGGAGTGGTCCCACTCTACCGACATCTGTTCCCACGTGAGTCTTCCTCACGATCATATTATCGAGTGGTAAACAAGTTGACATTGATCAATAGTGATGCGATACTCGTTCCTGGCGACGGCGGTAATCATGTACGCAACGCTGTTGGGGCCAGCCTTCTATCATCTCTGGATTTACGCGGGTTCGGGCAATGCCAACTTCTTCTACGCCATCACGTTGGTATGGAGTTTGGGACTCATTGTTGTGCTGGGCGATATGTTGTTCGCGGTGATTCGGGACGAATTGGAGGCTGAACGACCAGAAATGAAAGGAAAGGAGGCGAGACAAATGTAATAACATCGACCTTCCCAAGACCATACGTAATAGGTAATTGAGTGTACATATACATAATGGAATGGCCGATTGAAGCCTTTGGCTTTGCTTTGGAAGGGGCATTCTATCAGTGGATAGACTCCATCACATCACAGCTCCTCCTTTTGTTCAACTGGCGCACGGAAGGGATTGTGACACTGTTGGACAAGCTTTCTCTGTTTGACAGTGGGAGGAGCACAATGGGTTGAGCTATATCCTGCGATTGGTCCATGCCTGCTGTCGACGGTTAGACAGGGTAACCGACGTTGACTCGATTTTCTGGGGTCTGCACTACTGGAGTCGTACAGTAATAATGGTTACCTTTGTGATTGCCGGCCTGTTCCATTTAGCCTTTCGGGCCGCTGCTGTGGCTAAGTACTCTGATGCATATTCTAATCCTGACAGCTGTACTATGATGACATGGCCGCATATTTAACGACGATGAGTATCACCTCCTTTTTTATTTACAACTAGACGTACAAATCTTTGGTGGCTTCTCCTGCGCGAGAGTAATGTTGATCGATTTGGTAGCGTGAGATGCACTGCACTCAAGAAATACACGTGCACACGAAGACAGGAGGTGAATTTGATCGTCGGCTGGAGATGGAAGTAGGGCGCTACGCCACGAGCCGCGGGATATAGATCTACTACTGTTATTAGATATATACCCTAAATACCTCCACCTCCACCTCCATCTGCGACTCCAGAAGCCCAAGTGATTGATTGAAGAACGAGATGCTTGAAGGATTCCACCGGCATCTATTATTGCACCTCACCACATGTTCAAAGTGAAGTTCACCATCGCATACAAAACATCGATATCATCTCCCTCCCAAAAGGGGAAGACTCTGGGCTAGCCTAGCCTCATAAGGCGGTGCAGGTGCACGGTGGGATACGATAAGGTAGGGATGCACTGGCTGGCATGGCAAACTGGATAAGAAGATTCGGGTCCCCATCAGCTTGCTAACCTTTGAGGCCTCGGTGTTGAACGTCTTCCGACTTTCTTTTTTTTTGTTCCTGTCGTCTTCGCTCTTTGGAAGCGTTTGTTGTTTGTTGCTTGCTTGCCAGTGCTTGCTTAGGTACTCACTTGCCAGTGCTTGCTTACTCACTTGCATTGCTAGACTTGCAACACTCCTGACTCCATCCTGCTGCGCTTCCAGCATTCGCCACCATGATTGTGTCGAGTCGTGAGGCCAGACCGGCTTACCTCGCTCTCTCCGTTGGCGCCTTCGTTACCTTCGTCTTCGTCACACTCGTTTCCTTTCGCGGTTCCAATCACCTACGCAATATCAGGGAAAAGGTCCATCAATACAAGTAGGACACCCCTCCCTTGTCGAGCATCCACCACCGAGAAATCTCGAGCTAACAAACTGACAATCATGTAGCATCCCATTGCTCTCAGGCTCCCCATCGACAGAACAGAAACCCTCACCGCCTCTCTCATTCTCCCCTCCACCATCACAACCACCACCACCACCACGAACCTCGCCGTCCGAAATCTCATTCGAAGATGCGATCCGTGCTATCTATGCGCCGATCTTGCATCCCCTTGATGCGCCCGAATTCATAGACCCGACGGATGGGGAGGTCTATTTTACCAACCAGACGATTTATACAGAGGGGTTTGGGAAGAACCTGTGTATCATTGATGTGGATACGAGGCCGTTGAATGGGACGGATGAGTTGATGAATGAGGATTTTAATTGGCAGAGTATTCAGGGGGTTTCGACCGGCATGTTGAATCATTATCTTTACGGTAGGTTGAATGAATGAGTCAGGTGCATGAATCATGAGCGGACATAGGGTTCGGAAGATATAAGACTGGCTTGAGATGGGATTGAGGGCGATTGGATTCTGGCAATCTCTCTTTGCTGAGTTGCCAGAAATCTTAAGCTGTTGATCTCGGTCTCAGGGACAATGTCTGGATTCAGGTCCTTAGGAATTCCCGCTCCTTGTTCGGCAAATTGGCAGCAGATTTGGACCGCATGATGAGACTGTGCTAACGGCAAACAGCGAAAATCCACGGCTACGACTACAAGTTCATTCACACGACGGAATGGCACAACAAATCGCGAGAAAATGTATGGACCAAAATCCCCACACTACGGGAAACATTGAAGGACTACCGCATCGTCGTAATGATCGATGCCGACGCCATCTTTCGAAATCTCAACCTCCCATACGAGTGGCTTCTCAATCGCTGGAATTTTACAGAAGACACCTCCTTCACCATGCCCCTCGACCCAGTGTGGGACGTCAACACCGGTGGCAAAATCGGCTACACAAACAACAAATACGGCGTCGTCAATCCCAACGCCGGATTCATCACTGCCCAAAACCTGCCCCGAACCTTCGACATGCTAGATGACTGGGTATCCTGCCCAGACAACGAAGAAGAATTCGAAGGATGCGATAATTTCCGCCATGGATGGCCGGCCGAACAAGGGGCTTTTGGAGAACATATCCGTTACAAGTACAACGCAACCACCGACTTCCGGAGCTTCAATTGCACGGATGGGAATGGATTCCCGGAACAGGGATCCGAGTGTCGCGGTATCTTTGTACGACATTTCACCACGGGGAAAGAGCACTTGAAACCGAATACCGGTGACGCACTCCTCCAAACAATAATGTCACGCACGCACAGCGAAATGTTCCAAAACTACAACGACGTCGTCGTCGAACGTAATTCCACCGAGATTGTAGACGAGGCATATTGGGAACGGGTTATCCCCCAACGTGTCCTCGAGGAAGAGGCGAAGAAAGCGAGGGAAGAGGAGGAGAGGAAGGAGAGGGAGGCGGCGGAGCGGAAGGCGAGGGAAGAAGCGCTGATTGCGGAGGGGGAATTGAAGAAGGTTGTTGAGGGGGCGGCGAGGAAGGCGGTTGAGGAGGCGAGGAGGAAGAAGGAGGTTGAGGAGGCGAGGAGGTTGAATGTACCTAGTATTAATATTTTGGGGACGCTGCCTGTGAGGGATGGGAAGGGGGAGATTTTGGGGCAGCGTTCGTGAGATTTGCTTTGCTTTGCCCAGCTGTGCACTGCGGGGAGTGTGGGAATTGTATTTTCGCCCTCCCCCCTTTTTTTGTACATTTATTTTGTATGCTTAGCATGGCATGGCATGGTCTATGGCGTTTTTGAAGAGAACTGCGACTGGTGCATCGTTGAACCTTTGTTCTCCCACCTGCCAGTGGTTTGGTTTGTTTACTACGGACGGGATATGGGAACACGGATCCAATACGGATACTATCATACCCATAGATTATAGATTTATTTATTTTTTTCGAAAGAGAGAGAGAGAGAGAGAGAGAGAGAGAGATTGTTCTGTTTTGATAGTAAGTATCTATGATTTTTTACTTGTTGTGGATACTTGTTTTTTTTTTTGGGGTTTGTTTGGTATGTGTTGATATGGATATGGTGTGTTGGAAGATTGGAATTGGGCATGTGGATTTTTTATTTCGTGGGGTTGTTTTTTGGTTGTTTTGAGGTGGTGGGATTGATGATGATGATGATGATGACGGAATTATTTTGAAAGCGGTTATTGGTAGGTATAAGTCGGGTATCTGATATGAAGGGAGTGAGGGAGGAAGGGAGTTTTTGTTTCTCTATTCCACCTCGATCTCCAAGCCTTTCCCTTTCCCTTTCCCTTCCTCCATTTAGGATAAAACCATGTCAATCAGACACGACGGTCTCATCTCCCTTGTCGCTGTAGGTAAACGTGTGGGTTGGCGGGAAGGCGATGCTGAGGGCAGAGTATGACATGAAACTGGAGGAGAAGCCGTATAGATAGCCGAGTTTGTAGAGGTGGGTTGCACCGGTCGATATGGAGAGGGAAGTGTTCATCTGTTGGTTTCCTGTTGTTAATGGGCTTGTTTTTGGGTTGGGATTGGGATTGGGATTGGGATTGGGATGAACTTACAGCTGCTGCGAATCCACCGATGAGGGGGATACAACCTGTGAGCCATGCTGTGACAGCCCTCCAGTTTGTGCCGTAGTTGTTGTATTGGTATTTTCCTCCTGGGAGGTACATTTCTTCGACGTCGTAGGTTTGGCGGTGGACGATGTAGTAGTCGGCTAGGAGGACGCCGGTGATGGGTGCGAGCTAGGACGAGTCAGTAAGCAAGGTTCGGGGCGGTAAGGTAGAGAATATCACGGACCCATATAATGTAACCGTCCATGAAGTTTAGCAATGCGGATGCTGAGGAGAGAATGTTCCAAGGTGTCAATGCCCATGCACCAATGAAAGCGATGATGAATGATCCGCGTCGTAGATCAACGTACTGCTCATGTTAGCTTCATTCGTGATGGCTTCTCCTTTTGGACATACCGATGGGAACATAGCGTTGAGATCATTAGCAGCAGATACGCAGTTGGCGCTAATGTTCGATCCCAGTTGAGCCAACACGAAGGACAGAGACACGAATGCTGCTGCGGCTCGCGCCCCTGAACTGCCGTTCCAATGAGACATAATGGTGAGCGGATCCCAGATCTTTTCACCATAGAGATCAGAAGCAGCTCCTGCGATAATGACGCCCATGAAAGACATCAACATAAAGCTTAGGGGGATGACAAGGATCTGACCCAGTATCATTTTCGGGCTCTTGGCGTAGCGAGCAAAGTCATTGATGTTGACAGCCATGGTTCCGTAATTCCCAAGCATAGACTGTGTTTGTTAGCGTTCTCTTTCTTCTTGTAGGAGTCTTGTTTCTCACATTTAGCCCGTTGAGAAACGCCCACGAGTACGTCGAACCGGCCAGAGATGTCTTCTGTTCCATGAGAGTGCTATGAAGACCACCGCCAGAGACGTGGCATGCCCAACCAAGTAATGCAAAAACCGCAGGCAAGCAGATGATCGTTTTAGCGTCGAAGAACCATTTGAGATAGCGAGGGTGGATATAGTGGAATGGCAGGACGATGATGAAATACACCACGTATGCTATTCAGTATCAACTGCCGTTGCTTGACCGTGTAACTTTGCTGTATATGGGCCTACCTGTCATCATCTGGGTAGTAATGTTGGCTGACTTCGGTAGCGAGTTAGGCACCTTCGAAAAAGACGGCCATATAGCAATGATCACAGCATTTACGCAAATAGCTCCATTATACTGAGCATTAATGGTCAGTACATGCTCCTCTGTGTGAATCTTGACGAGACGACGAACCGTATTGATACCATACCAGAAGAAGCCTACGAGCAGTCGAATGAAGACCACCACGAAGGAGAAATAGAAGCCGAAGGATGAACGGCTTTGTATCGTGTACGGAATGTGATATTTTGCGCCAATCACTGCATTTGCGGTTATCGCAAGAGAGATCAAAAAATGGCCGAGAAAGATGATTCCAATGGTAGTTCCCATGGAGAAGCCGAGGGTCATCAAACTCGAGCCCAGACGCAGATTCCCAGGAGCGACGGCATCACATAACCAGTAGGTGATGACTGTTCCCGTCAGCATACGAGATGGAATTGCAAGATTGGAGACTCACAATGATGCGACCTCCATGTTTGCATTTCAGGAGGCACCGGTTCCAGATCTGTCATCAGCCGTTAGCATAACATGGCCTGCGAACAAACGGACACTTTCAACGTCAACAACTGACCCGCGTTGCTCCATCTTCCATGTTCCGGTCTGGCATCAAAGTTATCCAGCTTGATCCATCTGTGAAAGCGCTGAAAAACGGTTCGATCCGCGTCTTGAACTTGACCTCCCTCTCCCTCTCCGAAGCGGCGGCCGTGTGGTAAAGAAGCGAAGTCCTGGTCAGCGACCCGCGGCGTCTTTGCCATTGCGAAACGCAGGCACAGGCACAGGCACAGGCAGTCGGGCTACATGGTCGAGGGCGAACAGAGGATTCATATTGACTCGGTACTCGATACTCCTCGGTACAGAGGGCAGAGGAAGGCGGAAGTTTGTACTGGTCCCGGTTAGACTTGATGGTGGATGCGTAGATCTCGACAGCACGGAGGCTCTGCAAGATAAGCACAAATACTACCACTGTGGTATCTTTAATACTACCGCTGTGGTATCTTTAATACTACCACTGTGGTATGTATCACGGTACTTGTAAACTGTCGGTATCTTCAATACTACCACTGTGGTATGTATCACGGTACTTGTATACTGTGGGTATATATTATTGCCCTCCACTTCGCACCGTCTGCCCTGGTCCCTGATAGAGTTTGAGTCCGTCCATCTTCGGAATTCCATCCGACCTCAATTTATTCTCATCCGAAGCAATACTCCTCCTCCCCCGCGCCCACAGCTCTTCAGCCTTCTCCAATGTTGGAAGGAACCTCTTAAATAATCATTGCCAATCCAATCACGGCCGAGATGCCCTCACTGCGACTCGAGCACAATCATGAACGTCCCCCCATCCTCAACTTCGACCTCTGCCACTCTTCCACCCACCGCTGTCCTGGGGAAGCGCCTAACCCAACGCCAACCTCTGGTATGCCGGGCCTGCACCAAAAGCAAGGTTCGCTGCGACAAGACCATTCCGTGTTCGAGATGCCGCAAGAGACAAATCCCATGTGAGCGTGAAGAAGTCCAACTCTCATCCAAGAAACAGAAGATTTCCCATGCCGACGAAGCCTCCGAGAGCTCCGCCAGTGGAGACGTGAAGCCTTCGGTCTTGGGGCGGACTCCTGACTACAATAATGTGGATCGACCGCGCTCGGTCGCGTACGCGTGTACCAACGCCTCGGGGCATTCCGCTGTCCCAGCAGTCCCTACCGACGCCAAGAGTACGATGCAGAATATCGATATCTCCCCCAGGCGTCCCTCGCGTGCTGCCTTTGAGAACCTCGCAACTATCGTCGAAGGGCTCGCGTGGGGGAGACATCAATGTGTTCAGTATCCGCACCGAAATTGTTCGCGAGTCGAGTCCCCGTCCGAACAAACATCAAGCGGTGCCTTGTCCGTGAATCTGCTGGCAGAACTTCCAGATATATCAACAGCCCGACAGCTTGTTCAATTTCACCTACGCTTCCTTTCTTGGTCACACAATGTACTTCACGCTCCCACCTTCCTCCGCCAGTGCGAGACTTTCTGGACCTCAGGGACTGTCGAAGATAGTCAATGGCTCGCCTTATACTGCGCCGTTCTCAGTGCATCGGCCTGGAGTACTCTGAACTGTCGGAAAGGCGTCCTCGACGTCGACATTGTCAATTTTGCACCTTCATCTCGCCGCATGTTTGACTTGATGATGGATGTTCTTGGCCAGCAGTTTATGAGTAGACACACGATATTCTCCATACAGGCCATCTGTATATCAGGACTGGTCGCCAATGTCTTTGGAGAAAGCGATTTACTCAACACACTGGTCAACACAGCTATTCGCATTGCACAATGTCTGGGACTACACAAAATACCCGATGAAGAGGCTGGAGAAACGTGGGACGATACTCTTGACCGGGAAGTGGGTCGTCGGATTTGGTGGAAGTTGGTCGAGATGGATTATCATTCGACCCCTTACACAGGTTCATGCTCCATCAACACGGGCCACTTCACAACTAGGCTCCCTTTGAATTGCAATGACGGAGATCTCATGGGCCATGATGAAGCTCACCTGACTACCAGTACCTACTCTATCATTATGTCGAAAATGAGTCTTTGTATTCCCAAGTTGCTTGACGGTATTTCAAAGTCAGACGATATCACATCTCGATACGAGCACGTTATCAATATCGATCGACAAATGCGAAAAGTCGTAACCAAGATCCCTTCTGCAATTCTTCGGGATCATGGACCAACAGGGAGAGGACCGGAGTGGCTGACTTTGGCGCGACGAACACTGGCTATCACCGCCGCGGATAAAGTAAGTCTTCATTCGGGGAAGCTGTTGAGAAAGTGGAAGAATTGGAACTTTTGAGAGAGTGGAAGAATTGGAACTTCGAGCACCGAGAGCAGCCGCACCAGCCAGGCGGATCTCCTTTGGCTGACGGTCGATCCCGGTTCCTTTGTCGACCTCTGGCATTTGATCTTGATCGACCGATTGCTTGGTTCTTCTGCTGAACTCAACATGACTGCTCTTCTTATCTATCTTGACAAACAGCTTGCATCCCCCGCCTCCACGTTCAAAGAAGCTAATCGGCTTTTAGATCCTCATGATACATCGACCCTTCCTTCTTAGGAGTTTCCAATCTCCAGCTTATCTGTTTACAAGGACTACCTGTATTTCCGCCGCAATGACTATCCTTCGAGAACACGAGCAGCTGTGTGAGGCGAACTCCGGCTGCCCGCCTATATGGGTCCATTCAGCGTTTTGCGTAACAGCGATAGTTGTGATATGCCTGAATCTGTTGTACTGTCGCTCGTCAATGACCTCGGAGAGAAGACTGCATTACGAACAACTCATCCGAAGCGCTGGAGCCCGACTAAGTCTGTCTAAAAATGACACCATGGCGCGAAGAGGTGGTTACCTGATCGATGCTATGCTAGATGTGGAGCTTCCACAGTTGCCATCGCAAAACCAACCAATCGATGACACTGGCAAAGCAGAATTCATCAGCATTTTGAATCGATTCTTAGAGCAGGATCATCAAGACACACATACTGGTACTCCTGTCCTGGCTGTTGACGGGACGCGACTCACCATCGAGCATCAACTGGATGATTTCGACACGTGGTATCATCAAATGTTTGGATGAGTTTTTGGAAGCAAAATTGGACAATGAATTACAACTAATTGCCGGCATACTCGGATCCGAAGGTCGTGTTTGTATAAGATCTCGCCCGATTTTGTATCAATATGGAAATCAAATCTCATCGGCAACTTCTGCGCCTCGGACTCGGTAATGCTGACCCATTTAACTCGGCCGAGATTGTCTCACTCAGCACCTCCGCAGACATGAAGAGCAGTTTAAGTTTATCAGCCAGTAGTCGCAACGGAATCCAGAAACACAACAACAGTCCAAAAATGCACATCGAAGATAAGATACGGGTAGTGCCACTCAGCGACGACGTAAGGAAATCGTCTCGACTCGGAGCGGAAGTGCTTTTGCCCGGGGCCAGTACTTCTTTCGATCTAAAATCACTCTCAGGGGAAGAAAAAGCGGCCTTACGCCAAGCTTTCTACGACCATGGAATATTGTTGATACGAAATCAGCACGATTTGAACCCTGATGTTCTGTATGATGTGGCAGAATTGATCGACCCGCATCCTACACATTATCATTCAGGTGGCAAGAGACAGGTTACGGATCCAAAGAACATTCTTGCTCTGAACGGTTGCAACAGATTACCTCGCGCTCCTCAAGTCACCGTCATAGGGAAAGGCCACTATGAAGGGTACGAGGGTATTCCTGAGCTGGATCTGAAGCATTTGGTATGTTTGTTGGAATTCTCCCCAAATGCTCCCACTTATACCACCTGACAGGACCATCTATCGTTCCACGAAAATCCTCTCTCGGAATCCCAGATCGCGGAAGGTCTCACAAGACCTTATAGGTGGCATATGGATGCTCCCTTGTACGAAAACCTGCCTGGCTTTGTCACATCAATCCGAGCCATCGAAGTGCCCAAATTGCCTCGACAAAAACTGCAGTTCCCTGATGATACAACTATGGAAATTGCCGCAGGCTCCACAATTTGTAAGACCAGACGGAAAGCTAATATACATTGCGATATTTACTGACAAGCCCAGTTTTCTCCGGTGCCCGTAA
This sequence comes from Venturia aucupariae, assembly GCA_003693225.1. Taxonomy (NCBI): domain Eukaryota; kingdom Fungi; phylum Ascomycota; class Dothideomycetes; order Venturiales; family Venturiaceae; genus Venturia; species Venturia aucupariae. Next base: position 362,549 of record QWZN01000011.1, on the reverse strand, counting down.
CTTTGAACTGCTATCACCAGAAGAACAAGAATTCGCCATCAACACCACAGTCCAATACGCCCCGCGAGCCTACGAATGGATACGAAATTGCAAAGCAACACCCGACGGTCTAACCATCGAAAAAGCGGGCCGTGAAATCCCCCTCGACCAACTCCCCGCCTTCGAATGGGACAAAGTCCAATCCTTCCCGGTATATTTCCCCAATCACTGCACCCCCTCCCACTCCACTCCACCCCATCCTCATAGCCACCCCAACTAACCCACACCAACCAGATGGTCTGGCAAAACCAAGGCAACAACAACCCCCACCTCCAAATCCTCGGCTGCTGCGTCTACAAACTAACCACCACCTCCCCCCAAACCGGCCAAACCACAGTCATCGACGATATAAGCGAGGTACGACGCATCTGTCACGGTTTACAGCGCAAAGTGTATACACCTGAGAATGTGTATGCGCATGAGTGGCGGGAAGGGGATCTCGTGCTTTTTCATAATAGAGGTGTTATGCATTCTATTTCTGGGCAGTTGGCGTTGTTTGGGGAGAGGAGGTTGTTGTGGCAGTGTAATTTGGCTAGTGGGGCTTTTCCGAGGGCGTATGGGAGGGGGTAGGTTGGGTTGGAGTGGTGGTTTTGGTTATGGTTGGGCTTGGGCTTGGGCTTATTTAGGATAGTGTTGTGTGTCTGTTGATATATAGTGGGAGTGAGATGGGATATCTTTCTTGTCTTGTCTAGTAGGTAGGAACAGAGGGTTTTGCGTATTGTCTTGATGGATGAAGTGGGGGATATGTAATTACTCTACCGACCAACGTTTATACCAACTACTTACATGTCGTTCCTCAAAAATCAAGCAAGTAAAGGCCTCCCTTCATCCCCCTCCCTCCTCTTCCCCATTCCCCATCTCCACCTCCATCCAACCCACTCCCCCCACCCCTCCTCCCCCCTCCTAACCCACACACGCCCCACCCTCCCCCCATCCCCATCCCCCTCCCCGAAATCCACCATCCAACCCCCCTCCCTCCAACCCCAAACCTTCCCAACCCACCCCACAAACCGAGCAAAGTACAAGACCACGAGTAATCCCAAGAGGGTAGCCGGGATAGTAGCCATAGAGACGAGAACGGAGGTTGTAGAGCAGTTACAGTTGAAGGTTCGTAGTTCCCAGCGTTCTTGCCAGGGGAGGGGGCAGATGTGGGCTTGCGTTATTGGGCGGAGGATTGGGGGGAGGGGGGAGGGTGGGAGGGGGAGGCAGGTTGATGACTGGTTTGGGTGGGGTTTTTTAGTAAGGAAATTTAGTTTAGTTGTTGTTGTTGGTTTTTTAGAGAGGGAGAGGGAGAGGGAGAGGGAGAGGGAGAGAGAGAGAGAGAGAGAGAGAGAGAGAGAGAGAGATGGGAAAAGGAGTTTAGGGGATTGAGATGGGTTGGAGGATAGGGTGGGCATTGGGCATAGGGTTTTGAGATAGATCAAATATCATCGATTGGGGTTCTTTTTTGGGAAGATGGGGGGGCATGTTTAGGTAGAGAGGGATGAGGAACTTACGTATGGACACCAGCCGCAGTTGTGTTTGGTGGCTACGCAGTGACCGCAGTCTTGGATTCTCCAGCATTGTTTTAGACGTTCGTCTTCGTCGTTGTTGTTGGTTGTGATCCAGGAGGAGGTGTTTCGAGCGAGGAGAACTTCATTGAAGGAAGCCATTTTTTAGAGTATTTGGTTATGAAAAGAACACGTCTGGATTACAAGGGATGGTATTGATTCAAAAAGGGTAAAGGGGAGATGCGATTATGGAGGTTGAGAATTGAGGGGGCAGTGATGAGTTGATCGTGGATTTCACGTGAGCACATGACATCGCGCCGTTTCCGTGTTGGATTTCCATTGCCCACACCATCTCTACAAACAAGCATAGCATTATTCTGCACGAAGCAATTGCAGGATGTAGAGACTTATCGGTCTGCCTCCAAGAGACTTTCTCTGCTCTCATCCCGGCTCAGGGCTCACCGTCAGCTACTACCATCCACCATGACCACAAAGGCCCTACCAACAGACCTTCCTATCCACCCATTCTCTACCACCGCCAACTTCGAAGCCTTCCTCGAGCGCGAGCATACAACAGCCCCAGGCATCTATCTCAAGCTCGCAAAGAAATCATCCGGCATCCCGTCCATTACTAGCGCCGAAGCCGTGGAAGTCGCCCTCTGTTTCGGCTGGATAGACGGTCGAGCAAATGGTGTAGACGCAGAATGGTGGTTGGTACGCTATACCCCACGTCGAGCAAAAAGTATATGGTCTCAGAAGAATATAGCCATAATAGGCAGACTGGTTGAAGCGGGAAGAATGAGGCCGCCTGGATTAGCTGCCGTTGAGGCTGCAAAGACTGATGGGAGGTGGGAGAGGGCATATGCTGGTCCGACTACTATTACCGTACCTGATGACTTTGCTACCATTCTGGCTGAGAATGATGATGCTGCTGCTTTTTTTGCTGGGTTGAATAAGTCGGATCGATACTTGGTGCTTTGGCGTGTTGAGACAGCATCGGTCAAGGCCCGAACTTTACGGATTAAAGCTATGATCGGGCTTCTTGCTGTCGGAAAATTTCCTGGGCTTACTACTAAGAGCGTTAATGCCAAAAAGAATGCCGATAAGCAGAAGCCTGTAATTCAGAGAGCTGGTAAGAGGAAGAGGCGAGAAGTTTCGAATGAAGTTGAGGACACTCTCATTGTACAAACCACACCGTCAAAACAGCCACGGCGTGAAGGCCTGCGTCGTAGGCATCAAGACGATTAGTACAGGTTCTCCGTAGAAGCGTGTCACTGGTCTAATTTCTTTTTCCGCTGTCAGAAAGAATTGAGGCAGATATTGCAGTTGCCTGAATGGATTTGATTCACGTCTTAAGAAAAATCTGACATTGGGCCTCCAATTGTATATAAGATGGAATCTAGGAGGATTCCTATCATGACGGTTCGTGTTCATCAGTACATGTTTTCAGCCTGGTCAAAAGTACCAAATTTAATCTGTCGAGGTTGAAAAATATCGTATGTAGCCGTGAAGTAATTGTTCTCGAACATTGGAAACGAAACCAAGGATTCTGTCATAATCGACTCCTGTGTCAGAATCTGTACTCCATTGTTGTATATTCAAAAAACAAAGAGGGGTGAAGATGGATTCTCATAGTCGAGTCCCACCACACCAAAACATGAACAACAAACTGACAACCGCAAAATGACAACCCCAACATCCCTCGTCAAGATCACAGAAGCTCCGCACCGCGAAGACTTTGCACCTCTTATTCTGGACGAGACTCCCACGACCTTCTTTGGTAGCAAGCCTGTCCTCCACTACCACTCTGCCAATACTACCATTGTTGTCGCAAAGTCGCAATATGACGAATTCGATATTCTACAGGAGCTGCACAACTCGCCGACGACAAACGGAGCAGCTCAAAATGGGGAATCGGCCGCAGCAAATGTCACGATAACGGGCGTGGATGCTTGGGTCACGTCGAAGTATGTAGTGCGCGCCTGGAGAGCTCAAAAATGTATTATACCTAGTACACAAATCTAACAGTAACAACAGAGACTTTACCCTCTTCTCGCCAACAACAGGCAAAGGAATCTCAATACCATACCCCTCAATCGGTCTCCACGCGCTCGGCACCTACGAATCCAAAGCCGCCATCATCCTTCAACTCAACCTCCACGACGCCGACACCGTAAACTCCGACGACGATTTCGAAACCCTAGATCTAAACCTCGTTCCCACCGAATCGCCCACCTCCGACGGAACAGACGAGAAACCGAACCCTGCAAAATCGATTTTCGAGGCTCTCTCCGCTTGCGCCGATTTACATCCTGACCCTGCTTCAGACGAGGAGGGAGAAGAGGAGGCGGAAGATACTGCGCCGGGTGCTGGTGGTTGGATAACGTCGGAGAATATGGATCAGTTCCTTGACGCTGATGGGAATTTCATTGGGGGTGGGATTTTGGGTACTGGCGCTGGCACTGTGAGGACGCGAGATGAGGATATGGAGGATACGGAGGGGGATAATATGGAGACGAAGTGGTCACGGACGGAGTGAGTGTGGTGGTGAGAATGAGATGGTTTAGGACATGGAGTGGCTACTACGATGGACACGGCAGGATTTTTGAGCGGATCCTTAAAATATTTGGTACGTCGAAGTCGGATCAAGTTTTAGATTATGCGACTAACAAGTTAAGAAGGCTTCACAGATACGTGTCGTCTGAACGCTGTGCAGAGCGCTTAGCTACCTATGCCAAAGATGAAAGTAGAAGGAGTCCTGGCAATATGAATTTCAAAAGATTGCCAGGAATTGTCAGATTACTTTGAATACTGAAAGCATACCAAACACGCTTTGTATCCCCCTTCCTTGTGAGTCTCGCTCATAGGCGGCACACACGTAAAGAACTGAGGCATTTCACGTTTTAGGGATGAACTTAACAACCGAGAACACTCTCCTCTTCTCTTCTAGACTTATGGTAACGCAATCTCGTCCAAGCACTCTTTGTCCTCTCCTGCCTCCTTTGATACACCATACCCTGGGCTCCAGCCAAATTTGATAAGGACAGCCAGCCAATACTCAGGGAGAACGCTACCCAGTTCTAACTTCTGTTATAAACAGTGGTAATTTTTGTTGCTTAGTTTGATAGTTTCTTCACACGTCCTTCTTCGTCCAGACACCTTCTTGGACGCGATGAGCGAGTCTCTTTGAAAACATAAGGTGGCTGCGAAGTTCTGTCTTTCTCAACTCTTAAGGGGGCCCTTATGTCTTGTGATAGTGCAGGAGCGGTACAGACAAATCTTTAGCGACTGTTCAATTATCGGCTGAGATTTAGCGAAATTCATCTCGGATGATGACTTATAGATTATTTTGAGCCATGGCTTGGTGGATGTAAAACGGCGATATCGAATACGATGAATGCGATCACCAATGTAGTTTGATATCAAGGTACGGTCTTGCTCGTGAAGACGCAGAATAGATTTGAAGATATATGTGTCCTGTATCCAACACATTGGGATTGACCGTTCGTATTTCGACAGCGGTGGATCGAGAAGGACAAAGACAGCGTGGCTATCAAGTACAGGACGTTCACAAGGTTCCTGCAAGGAGGTTTGATCAGAACATGGCAATGCGAAGTAACATGAGGATGAATGTGTGGACATGGTATTGCATAATTTCTTCCCCAATCCCCAGACTCCATTGACAGAGGAACGGTATCGATTCCCCACGCGTCAACAGATAAAGAAGCAAAAACGTGACGTTCTGATGAAACGGAAGAAACAAGAAAATAGGGGTACAGTAACAATAAGCGATGGACCCGCGCGATTCACGGGATACGGATGCATACATACCAGCAGCCGAGCAAAACCAAGCAATCATTCGCATAGCGGACATTGTCCCGCAATTCGTCCTCCAACCGCCCCCTGACATGCTCAGAAGCTCTCACCCACCAATCCCAAGCCGTCTGTATCATGGACTGAACCGGCCTCAAAACAAAGGCGTTGCCCATCCTAATCTGCTCGGACCATAGGGTCTTCAGGATGGATCCCGTCTTTGCATCCCAAGTTTGGCGGGTCGAGAGTCGAGACTGCCTTGCATGCATGCATGCAGCGCTGGTGTTGGTCAGCTTTGATGTGTGGGGTTCTTATCTGGTGCTGATTTCCGCTGCTTGATCCATTGATTGAAGTGTTTCCTGTGTACATCACCATGTTGATGTATAGGAGTCAGATCATCGGTGTCGCGGCTGTCTTTGTCGTCTTTCTATTCTTCTTTTCCGTTTCTCAGTACTCGTCCTTCTCTCCGAGTTTTAGTTCTCGCCTTTCGTCCAGTATTCCGAGTTCAGCGACGGGTTTGTTGAAGGATGTTTATAATCAGACTTTAGGGGTAGGTTTTCGGTCTTTGATGATGCGGGCTTTTGGATGATTGATCTTTTTCTAGTTTCAGAGAATTCTGGCGATTAGTTTGCCGAGCAGGACTGATCATCGAGATGCGTTTGTCCTCTCGACTGCCGTGACTGGTATCAAAGGTTCATTCGTTGATGGCGTGGCTGGCAAGGATGTGTTGGACAAAGTACTGCCTCCTGGAGACGTCAATGCTTTCAGTCTAGGCAATAGAGGGAGCTGGCGAGCTCATCTCAATGCGTTGCAGCAGTACGTGACTTCAGGGATGGACATGTTAGAAAATGCTGACTTCAAGGCACAGGGTCGTAGATCAAGACCTCGCAACAGCGCTGATAATGGAGGACGATGTGGACTGGGACATTCGAGTAAAATCACAGCTCTACGAATTCGCAGGAGCAGTAAACCTCCTGACACAACCTCTCGCGCATGGATCCTCGGAATACGCAGACCCAACTTTCCCTACACCCACAGAAGGATCATCCTCTCACACGAACATATACCCAGGACCAAAGTTAAACACAGTCCCACCAAAAATGAGTCCATACGGCGACGACTGGGATGTTCTATGGCTAGGACATTGCGGCGCCCGTTTCCCATCCATGCAACAAGACCCTGCCCTTCCACAAGGCAGAGCACTTATCAACGACCCGACCGCACCCTCGCAACAACACGTCTTCGTCGGCTTCGGCAGTGATGAGATTCTTCGAACCTACCCAAACCATACTCGAGCCATCAGCCATACCGCCGAGGTAGTCTGCACCCTTGCCTACGCCGTCTCCCAGCGAGCCGCCCGCCAAATCCTCTACGATATCGGTCTCAGAGCCCTCGAGAACCCTTTCGATATCATGCTGCGAAAATACTGCGATGGGCTTGGTGGAAGACAAGTGCGGAAATGTTATACGGCACAACCATCGTACATGGCGCATCATCGGGCTGCAGGGAAGGCGAGTAAGAGTAGTGATATCAATGATTGGGAGGGACAGGAGGAAAAGGCCGAGGTGGAGAGTCCAAATGCCTATACCTTCAACGTTCGCTTGAGTACAAAGATGAATATGCAGAAATTGGTTGATGGAGATACGGATTATGTTGATCAGTGGCCAGACGAGAAGGAAGGGATGAATAAGATTACTTGGTGAGACCCGGATTGTGCAGAATATGAACAAACTCACAAAATCTGTTTTTCTTTCTCGTTCCAATCTGGAATTGAGTCGCCAGAATTTGAGACAACTCTCTCAATTCATCGTGTTTGTTTTGGTGTGGATAGGATGCTTCGTTAGCATTCTGAGATATTCATGCTGTGTAGGTTAAACATTGGAATCTACCAGCACGCTAACCCAGCCCTGTCCACACCGAAACAAATGCGATGCGCCTCGACCTCGAATCGGACCATCTTAATTGCGATCTCTGAGCAAAGAAGAACAAAGCCGAGGAAACGCGTCGACCTTGAATATTCAATAAGCCCAGAACTTAATCACGGAATCCTCATTGCCACAGCAAAAAACGAACCGTCCTATTATCTTACCCACGAGCATAATACTTGTCAACCTATCCTTCAATCTCAAAGCAATATGATCCTCATACACTGCACCCTTACTTGTATTTCCTATTTTGATATTAGCCTATCCCTCTTTCTCCACGACAAACATCAATCTCACAAACCTGACACCATCAAGTTCAGAACGTACCTAACCGGTCTCACTTCACACCAGGCTTCCCCTTTACTAATTCTTGACGCTCTTGGGTTTCCGTAAGCTGGAACTCTTCCACCCTCCCACTTTTCACCAGAGCCGCTGGTGTCGTAAACTGGCCCTTGGTCTGGTAAATGGTAAATACGTTGAAGAGGCTGGGATTGGGATCGAGGTGGGTATCGCGAGGCTGAGTGATTGAATCGGGTTTGGGCTGTCGAGGGGTAGACATGATAGGCGTGGGCGTTTGAGGGGGGTTCGTGAGTTGTGGTTTCTTGGTTGGCTGCCTTTTATAGGCTTGTGGTATTGACTTGTGTTCACCATACAACACAGACCGAAGGGTTTTGTGGTTGATGCCAACACATCGGTAAATGTCACCTCATCTATTGAATAGTCGAGTCGTGCCTCTTTTTTGCGCGGTGTAGTTTTCTCCCTCAACGACAAGATTAGCCGAGATCTACATTCAAACATCATTTCTCCAATCCAACTCAGTGTCCTGGAATTTTGAACACTAGATCTATGTCCGTAAAAACCCATCAAGTATTCCGGAATATTTTGAAATGTTGTGTGTAGACAGGAACTTATACAAACCAGCCTGACCAGATTATCCTTCAAAGCTTCGATAGAAAGGTTCAAATGTCGTTCAGTTCGCGAACTCGAAGACTCTTAATCTCTGTCAGGATCGTAACTCGGAGATTATTCCTCGTCCTTCGCCATATCAAGCTCATCCAGTTCCGACCACCCATCTTCCATTATCCTCATCGTTCCCTCCCTCGTCATAATCTTCCCACATCTCTTCTGAGTCCTCCGGCCCAAAACCCTCATCCCACTCAGGTAATACAAAGGTAGGTGTGTAGTTGATTCCCCACCACGTTCCATCTTTGAAGGTCCGATACTCACAACTCGCATCGGACGTTCGGACCAAAGCAGATATTATATCAGCTGCCCTGCTCAACAAGCTGTTCGAATCAAGAGGGGACTCTTCCTCAAGTGCCGTCTGGAAGATCAAACCAACCGTACAGGGCAACATTGTACATCGCGCGTATTTTTCGCCGTAAGTGCGCTTCAAGTCCGGTCCGATCTCGGCGATTATGCCCACAAACAGCCTCCAGCATGTACGGTGTAGTCTCAGGCAATCGAACGTCAACTCAGAGACTTCGGCCTGTAGGGCGGTACTTAGACTGGCTAGAAGCTGTTCCGGTGTACATTGTCTGTCGTCTCCCTTTACAGGAGAACGGTGACGAAGTTCTCGTTTGGTATGGCCTTCGCCGATGCTCCTAGCCTTGCTTATGATCTTCTCAACATCATCCACAGTCATGTCGAATCGGGGCGTGTTCGTCAAGAAGCGCTCAAGAAACACTTGAGAGCATGTAGCGAGCTGTCCCATTTTCTTGCGGATTTTCTTAGACACCGTATGTTGTATATTCCGACGATTCTTGGCGTAGTAAGTGGCCGACAATCCCATGGACAGACACCACTGCTTTTCATAATCCGCTTTGGTCACCGGGCGGCCTCCGAAGAAGAAAGCCTTGTCTCCCTGGAAACCCATGGCCATTTCCAAATCAGCCCATTCCACATCCTCAAAAAGTCCGAAACCTTGGTGCAATAGCTGCTCCTGTTTCACCGCGTGGTACAGATGCCCAGCGTACAGTATGGAACACGTAGCGTTTGCGTATGAAAGACCGCACTCGTGCAGAGTGATAATTAAGCGGTAAACGATTAGTCCACACATCAGGGGGTTGTTTGCCAGAAACGTCTCTTTGGCCATGGCCAAAACGGGCTCTGCAGACAAATCGCCCTAGACTTGTTAACAACATGATCTCATCAATTAGGTATGAACCAATACAGCGTCCTCTTCATGTCCGCTTCTGCCTTCGATTATTGATTTTGATATCAAAACAGTGATCCTTCAAATCAAGATAATAGTCGATGAATTCCTGGCACACTTGAAGAGATAGCTTGCCAGAAATTTAACGAGGTCAATATCTAATCGAGAGGGACATGAAGTGGAATCTTGGCGAACATATTCTGACATTGATGCTGGAACTGAAAACACTTACAGCGTCGATCTTTGCTCTCGCTTCAGTGGGAGGGGTTGCCCACTGGTGTATAATCTTTTGGAGGCATTTTGCTGCTGCCATGTTTTTTGTGGTATCAAAAGGCATTGCATACAAATCGTGAAATTCAACGTGTTCCTCCAAAGTGAAGTTGACGGATGTACCTGTCTTGTACACTTCAAGGCAGCCACGCGAGATGGAATCTCCCAAAATATGGTGTGAGAGAAGGTACACTTTGGCGGCAAACAAGATCCAGAAGGATATCCCAGCCCGACTATCGTGCACAGATCCATTCCTCCATATTAAGATCGCCCGTGTGAAGTCGTCGAGGATGGGAGCATTCTCTTTGTGTCGCATCATAAGTCTCGCGGTTAAATCAACGATACAAATTCTCTCGTTCAGTATTTCCTGATCCCGATGATACTTTTCTTGGTTCGTCATATGCTCACGGGGTGAATATGAGGTATCTGGCCCTTTTTTATCCATTTGAGACTGGGTGTCAGGACATGTAGCGAGGATGGTAAAGATCGTTAAGAGTGATTCGTCAGCGGCATCGTACGCTTCGTAATTGAAAAGACCATTTTCCTGTGTGCTATCCGGGTTTTTGCTCGTAGCCTGGCAGCATGCTTCGTATTGCATCCGAACAATTTCGCTGCATGATTTAGGGACGATTTGGTATAAAGACTCTTCGAGCGAGCGTGCAAGATCGATGGCGGTATTGATGGTTATTGCTGTAGGTACAATGTGGAGGTTTCGCTCGCGATAATCGGTCCAGACTTGAGACACGAAGGCGAGGAGTGTGTTGAGATCATCGAAAAAGCAGGAGACGGCAAAGTACGACTCGACCAACTCTTCTTCCGGGTTCATAGCAATCTTTACACCTGGTTGTTTGTCACTACCATTTGCGTCTTCTGTGATAGGCGAGATGGTCTCGTCGTCGTCGGCGTCCAAGCTGAGGGGCTCGAACCGCGAGCGCAAGTTGTCTTCGTGACTCTCGCTTTCTGGAACTTTCGCCTCCACATGCGTCGTGGCTGAAGGCTTCAAAGGCTCAAGTGTATGCTTGACGTCTTCTAGGACATTGATGAAATGTGCGTGCTGATCACAGCCTTGCGCGTTGCTAGAGTGCCACGCAACATGAGCCCGTCGAATCTGTATGGCTCGGTCGAGAGTGCGAATTATGCTCTTGGGCACAGTAACCGCTGCTGTAGCGATATGGCGCGATAGATTGGCGAAATCTTTGACAGAAATGATACGTTCCGACTGCGAGATGTTAGTTACTCTAATGACAAGCCTGGGCCCTTGATGTTAGAAGCAGAGCAGGACTGCGATGTAAGACCTTGCAATGGGATACGATTGTTAACATGCTTCTGGCAGTTTTGTACAATGACTGCAGCAAATGTTTTAACATCGAACGTCGAACTTACTTCGCTAATACGCAGGTGTGGTGCTGCGGCCGCCGCTTTGGCTTCTTTACGAGCCTTCCCTTTGAGTCGGCCTGTAGATGGTTTGGCAAATTCGGCAGGCTTGATGGTCGAGCCGCAGGTGTATCCATGTTGTGCAGCCGTGTTTGCAAGCCATGAGGCAACCGTTTGCGTGTCCTCCTTGTATCTCGCATAGCTGCTGCTTAGATAATCGGGCAGCATCTTGGCGATGCGAAGTAATGCAAAGCGATGGCTTGATGTTGGAAATGGTAGTGTCAGAGAGGAAAAATCGACAAGGCGAGAGTGATAATAATGGAAAGGAAGCTGTGTTGACACGACGCTGGTATTTTCGGTGTTGACAGATGGTGTCTCAAAGCCCAATCGAGGACGATAGATTCCCGGCGATCCTTTTTGTCCGAATTTCCAGGAAATCGTGGTCAGCTACTTGAATTTGAGAACACGCTCCTCGTTCGTGAAGTCATGGTAATGTGTAACAGCACTGTATGCTGAAGAGGAAGGTTGACTGCATTGTCCTGAAATCACTTCTCCGACTCTCTATCCTGACTTAATCCTTAAACCCCTCCTCTGACCGTAAGACACGGCTTGTGCCCATTGTATGTGAGCATCCTCGCTGGAAATTTCGCGAGAGCTCCTTGGATCAGGTGTGCGCAGAAGTCAACGTAGATTCACTTAGCATCGTCGATAGCAAGACGATCCTGCCGGCCAAGGAATACCAAGATCCCATAACAAAACATGGAAGATATAAGGATGATAATGGATGAGGCAGCGGTAAAGGAAAGATGGAGTCGAGACGGGGAGAAGACGTGTCGTGGTAGAAGCCGATAGCGGCTGCTTAATAAGCACCGCATTTGGACTTGGAACCCTGGAAGGTTGGGCTATCCATATAAAAAGATACTCGGATGGAAGCACTGTCGATTTGAGGCTTTCCGTTCTACCGAAGATTCTTGCAGAATAAAGTTGGTTCTCAAGTACTCCCGATCTCGAAATAAGTCCCAGCAATATATACTAGACATGTCTCTTTCAAATAAGTAACACTCCTAAGTCCTAAAGAAACCCCTGTAATCAGGTAGAAATCTTCAAATCAATACATAATCCAAAGAGCCGAAAATACATCTCTCAACTCTTAAATAAACCGTTCAATGCCTCACAATCCCCCTTAAACAAAGAACAATCCCAATACCCAAACAATCTTCCACAAAAGGAACAATCCAAATCTCACAAACACAACAGAAAGGAGACAAAAACAATTCCCATCAAGTTCATAGAAAACCCCCCCAAAATCCTCTCAACCCCAAATCTCGATCGTCCCAAAATTGACCACCCTTCCTTTTCAACCCCCCCCCCCAAAATGTCCCCCCAACCCTCCACTCATCCATCCAAACCCTCCCCCCCTCCAAACCCCACCCACCCCCACTTCACCCCAACCCCAACAGACCCAAACCTCTTCACAATCTACACAACAAACAACGCCCACCGCACCCCCGCCGAAAAACTAGAAAGCACGCGTCTAAGAAAACTGCAACATCGTCGATCCCTGCTCCTCCGGAAATTGGAAAGACGAGCCGCGCTGCGAGAGTCGAGATGGGGTCCGTTGATGAGAAGGGTGACGGAACGGGTGTTGATTAAGGATTGGCGACGATGGTGATATTGATTTTACCTTTGACCTTTTTCTTTTAGATTTTTTTTGGATTGTGGGGTTATCAAGTACAAAGGTGTGTATGGTCTGGTCTGGGCTGGTCTGCTCTATAGATCTGAAGGTTACGTCCAAGTCAACAAACGTAGGCCCGGGAAGTAGTTGAGTCACTTAATTCTTCAATATACATCCATTCCCCAATGGAAAAGTGGTATATCTACACCAACCCATTTCTTGCAACTCCATCCAAGATTTGTCCACAAACATCGGACACAGAAAAGGAAAACGCCTAGCAATGCCCAAGGGAAAAATGCGCCTCATATCGCTGTCAAACCATAGCATCCAAAGAGAACATGTAATCAAGATATGGTACTATACAAAAACACTATGATCACCCGAGTTGCCAGGCGATGGAACTACGTTACCGCCGGCACAGACTCGGGCTTCGCTTCATTGCCCTCCGTCTCCGGTTTTTGCTTCTCAATTGATGTCCGTGGGACAGGTGGTTCTGGTGCCTTGAGTGGCTCGGGTGGAAGCGCCACGGTCTTCTCTTTTACAATGGCGGTGATGTGATCACCGATATCGCCTGCTCCGTCAATTTTACTCAACTTATTATGAAGATGTTCTGCGTCCCGGAGTAGCCTATGTAATGGTTAGTACACGGGCCAAGAGGGGATAGCTACATGTGGAATATACCTCGACTTGCCACCCTCCGTTTTTACTCCTGCGCCTTTGAAGGCTTCGCCCCATTGCTGCCGATAGTTTGCAAACACAGGCGACATGATCATGCCAACATGCATGTCGGGTAGGTATTTGCTGAGCGTGCGATGCAACACCGTCGTTTCTTTTGTCAACGTCTCGATGTGTTTGCTGACCTTGGCGGCTTCCTCATCTTTGCCTTTTTCCTTGTCAGCCTCAGCATCAAAGTCCATGTTGCGCATAGCCTTGACATGCGCTGATGCTCTGCTACTCATAATTTCGACCAACTTCTCATTGATGCTGACTTGATGATCTTGATACAGCCGTTTCGTCTTGTCGTACTCGGCCAATTTCTCGCCGTTCATGCCTGGCCGCCGCCGGACAAACTCGCGCACATAAGGAATCAGAGTAATGACAAAGCTGAGCGTCTGTGATGAGAGCGCAAGATGTTTCGTGTTGATGTTTTTAAGCGCAGCAGTACTTCTCGTGGCTCCTGCCCCAAGTACCATCTGACATACCCGACTGTTGAAGAATCGCAGGTATTCCAAAAGTTGATTCGAGACCTCCGTGCTAATCGATGGTATGCAGGCGATGAGGATTTGGAATCGGGATATGCCATGCAGCAAAGAGATCGCCGATTCAACCAGTGTATACTTTTCTTCGTCAATGATCGCAGGTTTGATCGCTTCTCTGGTTGATGTTCCATTGCCATTTGTCGTGGTCTTTGCTGCGTCCGCGGCCGAACCGTTTGCTTGATATGCAGGTAGCTGCTCCCAGATGTGGTTGTGGGCAAGCCAACGCCCAGGGTCTGATGACATGCCCTCGAGAACTTGGGACAAGACTATACCATCGAGTTCTCTGAAGTCCTTGGCTTCCCATCGATCCTTGTCGATTAGGTCTTCCATTCGATCTCGTTCAGCCCTAGCCATATGGCCAATGAAATCGGTTATGTGATTGTTTACGACACCTTTCAGAGCTGCGCCCGACCGTCCAGACACAGCTTCGCACTCATCGGCAAAGAGTCGATTGAGGGTGAAATATCGCAGAAACTGTGGCAGAGGGAGGGAAGTACTTTCATTGGTCCTCACTTTAAGAATCTTGGTGATTTGGGTTTGCGCCGAATCGACAGCTGTACCTAGCAAGCTTGAAAGATCCAATGCCTGCATCAACTCAACCTGCAAAGGCGTAGAGTTCGATCTCGGCCTTGCCAATGACGAATCGATACTTGCCATGCCAGGACTTCGAGGTGGAGATTTTGTGCCAGAAGAAGGCATGGCTTGGGCACTGGTGACATCGAGGAGCACTTTGACTTGCGTTTGCAACCTGCGCAGACCCTCACCGACACCAGTGTACATATTCGTGAGAAGTTCCTCGGCATCATCAGGGCCCAGTGCGCGCAAATTCGCAGCTAACCTTGCGGACTTGTCTTGCTGAGAAGCGACCCTGCTTCTGTTTGTAGAAACAGAGACCATGGACTCGGCGTCGTCATTGCTTGAACTTGGCATATGGTGCCTGACAATGTTCTTCATTTCTCTCGTGACTGCATCTCGGAATGCTAATGAAGCCGTGACCGTGGATTTTGAGCGGCTAAGGCCATTGAGAATGACTGACAAGTTTTGCCGCAATGCGCCATCCGTATGTAGATACGCTGGGGTAACTGACGTGCCTGCGGCATGGCCACTACCACGAGATCTTTGTGAAGCTGACGCCCATCTTTGAAGCGTATCTGCATGAGGCACGGCAGTTATATGCTGTCGCAAATCTCCCAGCAAAGCTTCGAGAAAGCGAATCTCGTAGCCTTTACCTATCCGTGCTCTCAGCTGGTCCAGGCCTTCTGCAAATCCTTCCAAGGCCTTCAGCCGGCGAAGATCCAATATTTGCCGTTGAGGCTTAGTGCATAACCAAGTCAAATCCATGTTTGAGTTTGAACGCATGCGTCCACAAGTGAACTCCTCCAAAATTGTTATGTGATCGAGAGCAAGCTCGAGCTCTCCTTGGTCCACCAGATCTTCGCAATGTGCCGCACCTTGTATCACATCATTTAATTGCTGAACAGCATCGCTAAGCTTTCGCAGGTTCTCCCTCCGCTGCTTCATAGCCACAATTTCAAGCCCACCAACTGCCATATCTTTGTCGAGCCTCGACAGGTCTTCTCTTAGCAACTTGATTTTGGCCACAGAATCCGCTGCTTCCGAGTGGAGGTCTTTCAGTGATCCCAGCGCGGCAAAGAACGATTTCGAGGCTGCCGATATTGATGAGATCAAATGTATTTCCACCGTATCCAGATACCATGACAGCTTCTCTTGTAGAATTGCATTCGTCGCGAGAGCCTTCCGTGGCAGAGGCGCAGCTCCATTTGCGAAGAAACCATTCGTCCCTTTACTTTCATCGTCAGCACTCAGGGGCGTCCGAACCACCTCGGATCGCTCGCTGACAATGTCAAACGTGCGCGGGTTTTCCAAATGGAAATTCTCGTCGAAGTAGACGCCCGGTATGGTAGACAGAGGCGTCACTGCCATTGGCCTCCGCGGCGTGCTCCCGCTTAGTCTCCGAGGTTGTGTCTGAGGCAAATGTGTTGGCGACAAAGTAGCTGTAGAGCCTTGCCGCGAGCTTAGTCGAGGTACTTGCTGTTCTCCACGAAGTCTCCGTTCCAAAGAGTCCGCCAGATCTTCCTCCTTCGCCGAGCCCTTCTCTTTACGTGCCCATTGCGATTGCTGTTCATCCTCCTCTCTGCGCGCCCGCGCTTCAAACAATGATCCAATTTGAGCCAGATAGGGTTGGAAAGAAGATGGGTCTACATGAGGTATGTTTGTGAGGGTGACCGGTGGTATATCTCGACTCGTTGGAGCTCTATGGGTTGCAGAGGCTGGGGCTGAGGTATGAGGAAGTAGCCCAGTGCGGACAATTGGAGGTTGAAGTAATGTAGATATAGCTGTTTACTGGCATTAGTGTATATTTCGCCTCAGAATTGTCTCCATGGCCTACCATTTTGGCCTGTATCTCTCACCGTGCTAAGGCGACTCTGCGCTGACACTGTGGATGTATCGAGCGTTCCACCGATGGAACTGATCGAAGAGGCTCGGCTGGGCTGGTATCTATGGCTCGGCCATTCGTGATTCGTGAGAGGCGATCCAATGCGGCGCGGAGAGGTAGCAGTTGGCGTGGAGGATTGTGAGCTTTCTTGTGGTTCTGACATATTTGTCCAAAGATTCGAGGGTGTTCTGAAGTTGGACGAGGCATGAGGAGCGTCGGGCGTGTGGGTGGGAGCAATTACACAGAGTTCATGGCGATTTAAAGACGCTCGTTGGAGACAGCAGTATTATTTCGATATCAACAGGCAGCGAGTGACATTATTTGGTCCATATGGGGTATGGCTACTCTTGCCGTTGTCGCATACCTACCACCCAGGTCATACATGGTCCAACGCCAAGGCCTTACTAGGAGCACTGGCCAAGTCGCTGAAGCTGACCTAATGCTGCAATAATACCTAGGGGAGAATATTCTCATGCTTCAATCTCATCGGCAAACATCATCAACTCATCATTTCCGTTGTTATACAGTGCTTGTTCCTTTGCAACCTCTCCATCAACCCCAGTTCGCCCATCAAATCCCTAATTTTACATCCCACCTCCACTTGGGT
The DNA here is from genome assembly GCA_003693225.1 of Venturia aucupariae. Lineage (NCBI taxonomy): Eukaryota > Fungi > Ascomycota > Dothideomycetes > Venturiales > Venturiaceae > Venturia > Venturia aucupariae. The sequence continues at coordinate 345,484 of QWZN01000011.1, read as the reverse complement.
GGTACGCTGATTGATGCGCGTTCTGTCCAAAGAACGAGTCAACCAGGCATCGGCACCATTACAGTTCCAACAGAGCCAGAAACCTTGTGTGATGCAAATATCCAGCTGGGAGAGAGTCGCTTAGGAGCAGCATGATATTCTCATATCTTGACCACAGCGACCTGATCTGGACCAGAACGCGCCTCGGCCGTCAATTAATATGTAAAGCGCAAAGATATGGGATAGTAGAAAGAAATGTTTTCAGGCATATGCTCCTTCATCAAGCCTGATTTCCAGTAGGCGTTTCCGCTGGCAATTCGGCTATGGTAGAGATCCGTGAGCCCTCCATCTCCACCGGACGAACTCCGCCCTCTTGAGCCTGGCCCCATGGTCCGTGAGGGATGTTGGGCGAGAATTCAGAGTAGCTATTGGGGCGGTATCCAACCGACTGGGATGATACTGGGCTGTATGGCGGCGAGAAACTGCCCGTGTCTGGCGACACATTCTCGTGGCCTCCTGAATTTTCTGCACCGGGAAGGGTCATCATTGTCGTCTCACGCGACCAAGCTTCATTGTGCTCCGGAGGCTGCAGGAGATCCGGTCGGTTCTGGAACGGATTCGTTTTGACCGGGTAGCGCTGCGTGTACGGTTCCGAGCCTTGCATCTCGGCGGGACCTTGGGTGTCACTTGCTGGTGGAAGACCTCGATCCGGAATTTCGAGAACCTTTTCTGCTGGTGGCTGGTCAGAGTAGAATGGGTGGATAGAGGACACATCGCTGTCGCGTTTGTTGTTACGACGGCGGCGCCAGCATGCGAACCCAAGAAGTCCGAGAGCGAGCAACACAAGTGGGACACCAACTGCGAGACCAACGATCATGCCTAGTGATGCTGAAGGCTTTTGTGAATCGGCAAGAGCATCTGTGTAAACAGCATTGGTGCTTCCACTCGAAGACGCAGTGCTCGTTTGGCTAGGAGTCGATATTACAGTCACAGTTGATCCTGCAACGTCGGTGCGAATCACAGTCACCGCCGGAGCGAACGACTGGCTAGCTGCTGACGAAGATTGGCTAGCTGCCGATGATGTTTGGCTGACCTCTGACGAAGATTGACTAGCCGTTGGTGATGGTTCGCTTGATGCTGATGTTGTATCCCTTGATGTTGGCTGTGTGGTAGACGAGGTGCCCAAATCCGTGGTGGGAGTAGCAGAAGTACTTGCGACGGCACTCGAAGTAGCAGACTGAGTCGGATTAATGCCTTTCGCAACCCAGGAAGATTTAGCCATGTCCGTAAGATCGATCGAGAAGCCTGGTCGATTTCCATTTTTGCAGCAATCGACCTTCCCATTGCCAGCACAGCACCATTTACTCTGGTCCGGACACCATCTCACCACTTCATTACCACCGGCATGTCCTCCTGGAGCAGCGTTCAGTATATGTCTTCCCTCGTATATGGGTGCGTGGAACTTACCCATGTCCGTGCAATAATTATTCGGACATGACGAATCCCAAAACTGCTTAGTACAGGTCTTTCGCTCGTACCTATTGTCGAACGGATTGTTTTCAATGTCGTCCTTGTAGCAGAGCCCGATGTCAGTGCATAGCCACCCTTGTGGGCAGCAAGCGTTGTTTCCATTGCCGCAAGGAAGATCCTGTGTAAGAGTTGGGGTGCCAGCGGGAGTGTAGCATTGCTGAGCGGAGACGAATGTGAGGAGGGCGAAAATGAGCAGAGCGTAGGCTCCGAACAACGGACGAGATGTCGAGTAAGCCATGTTCGATAGTGATTTAGGAAACCGTGTTCGGATGTGGTTGATGAAAGGGTGAGGAAATTGGGATTGGTGATGAGGCCCGGTCAAGTCCCAGTGTTGATGAGGCGTGTTGTTTGCTAATTCAACCAGCTCACAGTCGCGAGGATGGAAATCGATGTCAGGGTAAGGGATGGTAATGTTTTGAAGATTTCGTATTATTTGCTGATAGGAACACTGAAGGTATGGGAGCCATGGCTATGCCCAGCTTCATGTCGAGCATCCCTTTCCCCCACCGCAGTGTCTCCTTGACAGCATGTTGACGGCGCAGACTCCCAGGAACAATTTCTTGCACCACCTCGCCAAGTGATGGCACCAACACTAACCTGCATCTCAACGACTTCAACGCCATAGCTATAGCTATACCGACGTCGTGCAGACAGAGTACTGCCCACATCGGTCATCGATACGTGACAACGTTGTTCCCCATGGAAGATAAAGACAGCAAACACAGACATTTCTCCGGCTATGAACCTGTCGTCGTCGTACCTCGTGAGAAGCGTTCCTTGCAGCTGTGCACCCATGGTCGGGTTACACCCGCGAACAGACCACCGGTTCAGGCATCTCGTCATACACATGACGGATCTGCAGCACACGTCTGATATCTCTGGTCTAGTATCAGGTGTGAGGCATCACCACTCGAATGCTGGTCCTCCAACGGGAAACGACACCATTGGAGACACCAGCCAACCATACCATCACGATATTAAGCCGCCCTGCTCGATGATAACACCAAAATCCTTGGGAATCTTCACCGGTATCCGGGTCGGAGCCGGTCTCAGTATTGGCTGTGCCTGCGGTACGCGGTCTGCAGTGGCTGCGATGAGCCAGCAGTGCTACACGACATGCTTCGTGGACTGGCTGCTCACGACGGCTCTTGAACGTCAAAACAAATGTAATAGGACGATGGATGATGAACGAACCTCTTGCACACTGCTAAGCTCCGTGTGTCCTTTACGCGTTGAATGAGAAGCACCACATTGCGTCGCCAATTGGCATGATGAGATGGAATACGCAGTGCCTCTTTTGCGTTGTCGCTGATGTCAAATCTGCGGGCATCCATGAATTCTCAAAAGCTGGAATGACTTATCAGAATGATGGGTCATTCCAATTGCTTTCGAGTCGTTCTCAGAAGCACCCTGATCTGATATCGAGCGTGCAGACTTCCTCCCTCAGGTCGGTACTGCAGCTACATATTGGTGATGTCCAGAAGCTTCGAGCAGTTGGGCTAAGGTAGATTATACCTAACTCCGATTCCAGTTGCGGTGAAATTGAGGAGTCGCGCCCCGTCGTGTGGCAGCTTGACTAATCCAGGCAGCCACCTGCACTCCACTCAATCGACGTCTCAGCAAACAAATCCTCTCCTCTCCGACCCCCATCCAGTTTCTTCCTCACTTCAACAACATCAAAACATCTGACTTCGCGACACTCACGCGTCACAAGATGAGTCTCACCGGCGTCTCGTCCGCGCCTTCAATCACGCCAGCACTACGCGCTTCTGGACGGTCGCGCAAAGCTGTCAAGTACTACGACACCGACGATGAGGACTTCATCGACGAGGACGACAATGTCTACGCTGTCGAGCCACCATCCAAGGTTTGATGAATCACTTCTCACCGCTGCTGCACACCTCTTGCTCACTCCAACACAGAAACAGAAGCTTGAAAACTCGCCAGCTGTAGCCGCCGCAAAGCCACCAGCGAAGAAGCAGATCTTTCCCTTCATGTCATTGCCACCAGGTACGTGGCTCGTTGCCTCACTTCTCATCTGTTGACTGACCTTTGTCACAGAAATACGCAACAACATCTACAAGATGGCCTTGTTTGATCCAGCCGGTCACCATCTGGTCAAGCATAGAATCGCATGGCGCCGCGGTGCCATACGAGTCTCCCCCAAGGACTTCAAAGAACTAAACGTCAACTGGTGGACCAAACGCCGGGGACGCCGTCGATGGTGGCAAACTGAAAACGACATCCGAATCTCCGACAACGAAGTACCTTCTTATGTTCGTCTATCATCCAGGATTCTCCGAATCTGTCGAGCCATGTACGATGAGGCAGTCGGAATCCTTTACAGCCAGCCAATCACCCTCACGGACACTTATGCCCTTCACGACTTCATGGTTCAGATTGGTCCGAAGCATAAAACCCTACTGAGAGATGTTGAGGTCTGTGAGTGGGGAAGTGGGGGAGCACACGGAGCGATGAACTATCCGGCAATGGCAGCAATGGTGGAAGCGGTCAACCTGGAGAGAATCAAGCTCAACGTTAACAAGTGGGGAGTAAGTTTTTGCTTTGCCTGTTGCTGTCTGGCTAAAACTAACACTTACCCTAGTCCTCAGAGCTTGCACTTAGAGTGTGGAGGGAATGCTATCCTTTCCTGGAGGCTTTCGGCAGAGCCAATGGCCGCAAGGATGCAGTACTGGACATTCTTGAGCTTTACGACAGCCAATTCAAGCGCGTCACACACACCTGGACGTCCACCGGATGCGAGCACCACGAGATACCAGAAGATCAGGAGAGGGAGCGATTCAAGAAGCTACTTCGTCGCATGCTCATCACAGGCCATGCTTAGAGGAAGTGGTCGTTGACATATATATTCTCGGGCTTGATTCCCTTCATCTGGAAAGGCATGTATTCCATGCTGTGTGATACAGAAGAGACGAGCAGTGAAATCAGAAGCATACTCATCAGATCATCTTACCCGTGCGAAATTCTGCACCATTTATCCGTATATAGCTACAATTAGTTTGAGATAGCGAGCAAGAATGACTGTCTGACATCCGTCGCTTTTAGTATCACGATACAAACAATTGTATTGCGTGTCACCATCGATCTCGATATGAACGGATCGCATCTGTTTTGAGGTGAAATCGAAAGCAGTGAACCGGTTGTAACTCTGTGAATTCAAACATTACATGCCACCTTCATCAAAACCCAAACTTTTCGCAACGAAGAAAACCTCCTTCCGGTGTGTATGTGATGCGATCTAGTCCATCCTTCGTCCACTCTGCATCGTACATTTCACCTCCATATAATCCTGCTTCTTCATAACACCAACATCAAGAGGATACACATCAAAAGAAGTGGCAGCGAACCCAACACAAGAAGTAAACCCGCTACTCCCATCACCAACGAAAGAACAAAAAATTAGCCATCATCCCTACATGACAAAAAAGAAAGATAAAGAAGCGAAGGAAGAGATGAGAAGTAAAAGTGATCGGAAGTAAAGGAGAAACTCACACAGATCCATCACCCCTCCAACTCCTCCGAATCCATATCTCGTCACCGCGATAACTGAACCCCATTGCTTTGTCAAGACATGGATAATTTGTGGTGCTGATTAGTGATTCGGCTGGATTTCCTGTTAGGAGGCGGGAACAGGTTGTTGTTAGGGTTAGACCTTTGTTTGGATCGGTGAGGGTGAAGTTGATGGATTTTGGGGTGGTTTTGTTGGTTTTGTTGGTGGGTTCGAGGATGGTTATGTTTTGCAGGGTCCAGGGGAGGGTGTCGTAGGGGGTTGGGGATGGGGGTGGTGGTGGTGCGGGGGGGGCTGGTTGGGAGGGGGTTAGGGGGTGGGATGTTGTGGGGAGGGTGAGGAGGAGGGTTGTGAGGATTTGGTTTAGCATTGTTTTTGGTAGGGCTGATGGGGGATTGGTGTTATGTGGATGGTAATTTATTGAGTTTGAAGATGAAGAGGTGTTTGGATTGAAATGAGGTTGATTGAGGGTAGATCTAACTTCGAAGTAGAGTTGGTCGGTTCTCCTCTCGAGGGAGCACGCTTTTCTTATAGATATTTCTTGGGTGAAGCATGATCGGAGGTATTTCCTTAGCTGTGGCTAGTCTACTTCGCCTACCCTCTGGCCTTTCGGTATCCATATCCAATAAGATGCCATCACGAAGTCATCGACAAGTAAAAATCACGATTCAGATGTCGAGCAGAGCGTATTTGCGTACTCCGAGAGACGCTCAACGAGCCTAGCATTGTGCCCTTCAAATCGAGGTGATGAAGATAAATGGATAGTCATCAGCCAATCGAGGGCGTCTATGTTGGTCCTACCTGTCAACCAGTCGGTTAATTACCATTCAAACGGGTTGAGGATACACGCGGATGGTCTATCGGAGGGTGCAATGTGCCCAAACTGAAGATGGATTTAGCGTGGCTATACATGGTTGCCTCTTGGCTTAGGCTACTTATCGATTACAGGCCACGAGTACGAGGTTTGTGATTGCTGTTGATGTTGATGTTGTAGTTAGACGTGACGGAGAATTGTTTTTGGGTGCGTCGAGCTGGGGAGAAAGTGGGTCGTGTCCCAAAATGGAAAGGGGCGAGTTTTATACATGACCCTAGCATGGAAGCTCCCACCACTTTGACTACTACAGCCTCCTACAAGTTGTTCATCAAATCCAGTTTTTCGATGATACCGCCAATAATAGTCCAATGCCGTCCAAAGCGAGAGTCAGGAAACTATACCGATGGCGATGAGTTCCCGGTCATTCCTCCGAGCAATCACCAGAAATGTTACTTTATCGAATGCCGAGCAAAGACTTACTCTCTTTCCCGGTTGATCTCCAGATGCGGAGAATTAATGGAAGCCATGCTGTCTTTGGACAGTATTACAGGTGTTACCATGGAATACCTATGTTCGTTTCTGCTTGGGTTCGTGTTACCTTCTGCCACCCATTACCAGCCCCTTTTCAGCCATTATCCTGAACACGAATATAGCTTTGCTTTTGAAAATCTGCCATCATTTTCGATTGTATTGAAATGGTTACTCGTATGCTTGCAAGCAGCCCAGGTCTCATACTTGCTCCAACAATCTCGCTACAGCCCAAGTCAATTACCGTGAATATGACCTCCCTTCGAACTATGTGGTCCATCAATACGCATAGAACAGAGTTGCTCCCGGATCCTCCCGCCGAATCCGTTTGTTTTCACGTATCAAATCCCACTTTAAAAGTATCATACACGCGATGGTGAAGAAACACATGCCAGCACTGGAAGCCATTGGCAAAATATACCGTGGAGCAGCCGAAGTAGGCCAAAGATACTAACGCGAACCAAATCAGCATCAGCTTCTGATGTGTTGTAAAAAACGTGCTTACCGGGTTCCAGATGAAACTAATGCTTGAAGACATATTCACAATTCCCAATGCAGCAGCACGCTTTTCCTTTGTTTGCGCACATGTGCTTCCAACCCACGCCATCACAACGGAAGAAATCCCGTAGGTCCCGATCGAGAAAACAAAGGTTGCAAAATACCTTGCCCCCGTGTTTGTTGTCGCACAGGCGATGATAAATCCGACGAGCGCTATAAGCTTGAAAACAACAATGTGCCAAGTTCGCTCGTTGCGCTTTCCAGATGAGAGGGCCATGGCAATGCCTGTTACACAGGCCACTAGATACGGCGGACAAACCAAGACCAACGTGATTGTTGTTCCATATCCGAACGTCTTGAGAAGGGTGGGGAAGAAGTTTCTGAAACCCGAAGTCGCGGTATGGATATGTTGCGAAGCAGCAAAGATCCAGACTCGATAGTCCGAGGCTGCCTCACGCAGACCTGCAATCAAGCTAACGTCGTCTTTCCTTTGGACGGTGTCTCTGGCAATACGATCATGGGCCAATCGACGTTCTTTTTCCGAGAGCCATCTTGTGGTCAGTGGCGTGTCCGGCAGGAGAGCCAGCCCAAGGATGCAGAAGAACAGGGAAACGGCAGCGAAGATTATGTACATCCACTTCCAGCCAGCGATGCCATGTTTGCCATTCAACTCGCTGAAGATGGGAGCTGCAATCAGCCCTACACAGCAAGGTCAATACGACATTATTACAGCAGTGGGACGAGATTCAGTACCTGTGCATGCTGTCGCCACCATGTTAGAGGTATAAAGAATTGTCATCCTCGTCCCAATTTCTTTCCTCGTGTAGAAAATTGAAAGCATGTATAGAGCACCAGGGTACGTGGGCGAAGCGACAATGCCCTGGAAAAAGCGCTGCAAAACAAGCCCCCTGAAGTCATGACAGAGAGACGTAAGTCCAGTAACGATACCGCAGACTATCATTGATATCGGCAGATACCTCGACGGTCGCACTCTAGTCAAGAGCATGGTCGATGGAACCTGGGCTATGATATACCCGACATAGTGAATAGCGATGGTCGTCGAAAAATCCGTCCCCTTCATCTTCAGATCCTTTTCCAACCCATTGAGACGAGCCACGGTAATCGCTTGTCTGTTGAGATAGTTCATCAAAGCGAGTAACCAAAGAACGGGCTGCGAATACTATGAGTATTGAAACGTGATGCTGGGTTTTTCCAACTCGGGACATACCAGAAAGATGATGTCGATTTTGCGCACCAGCTTGATTTCTTCGGGATCGGTTTTTTCAGAGGCTCCAGAATAGTCGACATTTGCTCGCTCGAGAGAGACATCGACTTCCTTTTGCGTGTCGCTATCTGTCCGCTTTTCGAACATCTTGCCAACAATCGTACAATTACGTTGGTGAGGGTGTCTTGTGTTGACAGGTTGATTCTGATGGATACGGAAGACAATATGACCACCGAGTCTTCGTTTTTTCGAAACTCGGGCAGACGTCCATATATGTATTGTGGACAATGATTCCATCCGACTCCGTCCGCTCGAGGGCGAGAACAACTTGGCCATGGATGATTGAGTGTGGCGGTTAGACAAATCAAGCGGAGGTGGCATTCTTGTGTAGAAAACAAAAACAAATGCCGTCGCCGTCGCTCTCCGCGCATCATTAATAATTCCTTGTTCTCAATTCCATGGTAAAACAAGCGATTCCTTTCGTCCCTGAATAGACTGTCAGTCGTCTATTTCTGAGAAAAAAGTTCATCCTTTGCACGCGCCTACAACTCGCTCGGTTGGTCGCTTTCTCGGTGCTGGGCGGATTCGGGAAGATGTTGACGAAAATGATGATTGACGGGGATATATTTGTGATGCAGGGAATATCCGTGTGGAGGCAATTGACTAACCTAATAGGCCCTGTCCCAAGGAAGGATCAGTGACAAGGCCGAATCGCGTCTCATATCGTGCTTCCGGAAACATGTGCCCTGTTTTGGAAGATCTTCTACTGTGCCTCGACTATCAACTCTTCTAAAAATTGTGCCTGCAAATATCCGTTAATGCCGTAGTACATCAACTAATTAGAGAAATAACCCCCTCTTCTAGCCCCACTCGCGTAGTACGACAATAATTGCGCTGATAGTACCACAGGCCACGCCTGCACGACATTCAAAAGTGCTATGCGAAGCACAGACGAAGAATTCTAACATCAGGGTCCTCTCAAGCCAACAACACACGGAATCCGGCAACCAAGGATGTGAAGGATAGACACAGGGTTTTGTAGATGAACTTTCGTCGATCCGCCCTGCCCTACCACGAGCTTCAAGGCGCACACCGCCTAATAAACAAGCATCATGAACATATCCGCCTTAATATTCATGGTAATCCATCTCCGCTCAGTCCCGCTTGGCGCGACTCTTACGGCACGTCTTTGCTTGGAGAAGCAATGCTCGACCACGACGAGTATCAAACCCAAATACCAATTTCTGTGAGATGTTTGAGAAATCGTTCTTGATCACAAATTTGCAAGCTTGCAAGAATCCTAGAAATTCTCTTGAAGTGATTGCCAGAAATTGCGTCGCCGTTAACTCCAAAGACGAAAGCCCACAAGTCGAATACATCCTTGAAACCACAACCATATCCCAAATTCGTCATCTTCGACGAGGCTGATACCGGCGCGACCGATGACGAGGTAAGGAGGGACTTGTGAGAAATCGATACCGTTGGCGAAAAAATACAATGTTTAGTTTGTGGAGGGCGCTCTGAATCCCTGAGGTTCGATAGAAACGATGGGGGAATTGTGTGATCGTTTGAATTTGTGAAGGAGTCGAGGTGTCTGCTGTTTGGTGTTAATCTTATCCACCGAGTTCTTATTTTGTAATCAAGGCTTTGCAGAGCTCTGGATCATATTTTAGTTTCGCAAACATGGTTATCTTTCACGAACTTGGCGGCGAAGGTAGTTGCGAGAGATCCGTTGACAAACACATGGTATGCTTTATTGACACCGCCTTACACAGTACCATGATTTGTATCATATTGTAATCTTTGCCTCATGGGGCAGTCTTCTTTCTTTTTACATATGTTGATGACCAGTGTTGGGCGGAACCAAGAAAATACTTCAATTAAGGACCAGGTAGTCGGATCTTCAAGACACGACCTGAGGTGGATGAGCTCTTTCCAGTTCAGGATCGCTTGTTATAGAGCAAGAATGAAGCGTAGGTGTCGAGGCCTATGGTCTCGGAGACCTTTTGAGCACTATATGGCTATAATTATGCCATCGAATTCGGAAGCTTACCTGCGCTTAACAAATTCATCGACAGTTCTTGCGGCTATGGCCAACTTGGCTCTCGACTTGGCCTTCACAAGACATTCTGAGATAGCTGCTTGATTAGTAGTGTCGGATTTCATGTTCACACCCGAAGACCCCGCAAAATACGACCTGACTAAACAAGGCCGTCCTCGCTCACAACTCTTCTACCGTTTTCCTTTCTTCTTGCCGCTAGATATGCTTTGTGGCATGCGACTATTCAAATTGACCTCCTTCGAGCGGCGATCCTTGGCAAATCGTTGCAACTTTGCAAGCTCAGCATTTTTCTTTGCTCTACGTTCAGCTCGCAGCTTCTGGGCGGCTGCTCTCCGTGCCTCTTTGATCATAGCTGTGGCGGCATCATCGTCTTCATCTTCCTCATCAGAGCTGTTCGCTTCTTCGCTAGAGTCCTCGGAGGCGGGCTTTACAACCTGTGATGACTCGTAAGATTTGATTGATGATGACATGAACCGTCGTATGCGCGATTAAACCTCACCTTGCCAAAAGACATCCTCCCTGCTACTCTTTTCTCAGCGGGGCTATCGTTGTATTCGCCTTCTTCTTGTTCGTCATCCGAGACTGTTGAGTCGATTTCGGCAAAGCTGGCCTGAACTACCTGAAAAGCTGGCGGAGCAATCTTGGGCTGATGTACGCTAAGCATCCACCGCGACTCTCCAGCTTCGGCAGCTTGTCGTTCGACAGCAGCACTCCTCTTTATCTCTTCCTCTGCTAAGGCGGCCTGGATTGCTCGTTGGTCGGAGGAAGGAGTTGCAGGAGAAGCATTGCTGCCGTAAGATAGTCTCTGGCGTTTTGATGGAGGCCTGTCTGGAGTCGAGGGTGTAGAAGTCGGTGAGGCATTGGCAGCGCGCTGCATGAACTGGTTTTGTGTTACTTCTAGTCAGCTTTCTTATGTTTGCGCCAGGCTCCATACCTTCATAGTCAGCAGTCGCGAGGACATGGTCTTTTCTTGCACCATGATTGCGGTTGTCAGTGGGTCTCTTGGGTAAATTGATCGTCTAGGACTTGTCGTTGTAGGTTTGACCTGGGATCTGCCAAAAAGATTTCGACATGTATGAGGCCTTGTAAGGCAGCAATTCAGGCTACCCACTTTCAACATCGAACTTCACGCTGAGGCTCTCTGTCGACAACAACACGTCCCATTGATCACAATGCTTCCAATGCTACGTCTGCGCTCCCCAGCGCTCGTCCGGCGTACTGCTGTCCGTGCCTACAGCAGCACCATGGACCGATCCCATGCCAACGATCCCAAACCACAGGCTCCCGTCCAGAACGTCTCGGCCACCAATGCTACACCCACATCCTCCGAGGGCTCGTCCGACCGCGTCTTGGTAGAGAAAGTGGAGGATGCTGAGGAAATGAGGATTGCTCAAGCACCAAACAGGGCCGGCGTCTGGAGTCGGAGTCAGAATCCAAGAGCAAAGGCCATGGTGGGGCCCAGATTCGAGCAGACAATCATGGAAGATCAGGTACGTCAATTGACTTTGAAGAGTAGGCCTTGAGAAGGATACTCCAGTGCTGGGCTACTAGGGTATGTGTAGCTAAAATTTACTTCCCATAGCCACGACCGCTTGCTGCTATCGATCTTATTCACAAACAGCCAGTACGATGGAGGCATGAGCGTGTTGTGTCTTGCGATGGTGGCGGAGGACCATTGGGGCACCCTCGTATCTTCATAAACCTGGATAAGCCACAGATTTGCTGGTGCACATATTGTGGCATACCCTTTGTATGTTGACATACTCGTCGATCGGAATGCAGACCTAACGAGTATCAGGCCAACGAGCACCACAAAGAGCACCTTGAATCTTTGCCTTCAACCTCATATCCTTTGACAGCAACCGGAGACCCAGCGCAGGTTCCCGAGAGCCAGAGAGTTTCTGACGAACCTCTGGGACAGCGATAAATCTAGGTCATTTTGACACCAATTTGGGCACTGTTCATATTTTAGGCGGTGCGAGCAATGGCAGTTTCGATTCTACAACGGCTTTCATACCACCAAGATCTCCGGGATGGAGCTCCTTGCAGTGATTTATCAAGGGTGGTAAGGCAATTCTCCGAATATGAGTTTTGAGAGCGTATGAGAGTCGAAACTTTTTAGCACCTGAATCATTGGGGCCCCGAGACACATTGATCGGAATTTTCAAAAGAGGAACAATGACCGCAGGAGCCATCATCATTCAAGACAATTGTTCTTTCTACCTGATAGTGAGGGCCGCATCACTCACGCCGTTTGCGACAACTCACTTTGATATTACGCGCTTCTTTCTTCATATAGCTTGATTTCTAAAGCCCTTGTCCGTACGAGCCGAATACACAAAACGGCTCAAAAACCTGTATAGCAAGTGTAGCTAGAGCTAAAACAGACACAAAAGCTGGAACAAACAACCCCAGCACACTACTCAATACCTCTCACCTAAGCACAACCACACCTTCCAAGCCCACCCTCACCGACATCAAAACTCCTATCATACCACATTTCCCTGATCCACCAAACATGGGCCATCTCCACCTCCGGCGCCCGTTCTCAGAACCCAATCCCAAAAAACTCCAATATCTACCTGGTAAATACGCCTGTGATATCTGCGGCAAAGAGTTCCGTCATAAGAGTGTTGAAGATGATAGTGAGGCTTTTGCAGGGTTGTATATGCATGTTTTGAATGAGCATGGAGGTCCACTTGTTTGTTTATGTAGGTATGGGCGGTTTCGGTATGTGAGACAGGAGGGTGGGGAGGGGCCGAGGTGTAGTTGTGTAGTTTTGTACCGGAAGAGGGAGTTTGGGAGATTGGTGGATGTTGGGAAGATGTGAGTATAGCCTGAGATATCATGATTAACCTCTTGAAGATCCAGCTGAACTTGACAATGGTAATATCCATCCCATCTCACTCGCTCGCCATTACACTACAGCAAACCACACAAATGAATCCATACTTTTCTCCATTATCCCATACACGGACACGTCAATTCCTTGACGAACACAGTCATTCCACGCCGACACAAGAACGAGAAATAATTACCAACCTAACAACACCTCGGATTATCGCGAATCGAATCAAGCTCTACGGATCTTTCTGGCAGGTAATTAACTACCGTCGTATAATCGTATCGGAATCCCTGTACTGTACTTACATATCCATTCCTCCCATCTCCTCGCTTAAATATTCCTTACTGACTACTAGTATTGTGTTTCACTACACGTGCTCATGAAGATGGCGCGTTAGCGTGCATTATAGACCCACGGACTCTTATGAACATGTTTTCGATGGTGTTATCTTACCTAATAATGGCGGAAAACCTAAGGTATTGCGGAAGAGGTGTAGAGCCGCTCAGGTAAGCCAAAAACTGATAAGAAAAGGACCGGTATATACCACCGCATACTGCATATTCGAATTCATGGCCTTCCACTGGCATTTCAAATGCTCATCTTATTATGGCATCTCCATCATACGGTCGCTGGGATATAGCGCGGATCTTGACAAAAAAAACATCGGTCTTGTTTTTGGAAACCTTCGCGGTTCGGGTATGGTATCTATCATCTAATCCTACATCTATCTTCCATTACAGATCTCATTCCTCCACCAGCGCCCCCAAGATCAAGCTCTGAATAACAAACTCATCCCCAACAACCTTGACAGATTTGCCACCCACAAGCGGCGCACCAACAACAGAACTACCCCTCTTCCTCTTCTTCCCCTTATCTTTACCAAACAAGACTCCCTTCGCCTCCTCTGGCTCGCCATCAACGTAAACCCAATCCCAAGGCCGTGATTCCATTTCCGCTTTGGCCTCTGCCAGATCCTTGACACGACCAACCTCAGCAGCACCAAGTGCATACGTCAAGAAGAGGTAAATCTTTCGCCTTTCTTCGTCTTTGCCTTTGCCCTTCACTACCAACACGGATTTACCTCCGAGTAGCAGTTCCCTCCTGCTCAGGATATTCTGCAACTTTGCATCGTCGCTACATGGATCGTACAGGGCCAATGACCGTGATCGTACCGCGCCTGAGAGAAAGGCACTTTCGCCGGCTGGCAAAAGGTACTTTTGGAAAGGCAGAACTTCACCAGCTGTGATACTATCGGATACCCATCGATGATGAAGGCAAGGTATGGAAAGCGCAAGTGCTTGTACATACTTCGCACGGCGACAATATCGATCGGCGATCAGAGCTGTAAATCCCAAATTCTTGGAATCTCGTAGAAGATTCAAGGTTTCCGGTTGCGTGGAGGTAGCTTGGTCCAAATTGCGCGGCGAAGGCTTCTTCGGTGTCGGTGCGCCTGACGGGTCCAAGTCGAAAAGCTGATCAAACCCGATTTCAAGGACTCGCGCTCCATTGTTTTGAACAGAGTTAATAATGGTCTCTTTCTCCTTGTTGTGGCTTTCACTGAAAGTCATCGCGAAAGCCATGTTGGCGAACATGCCACTCTCTGGGACCGACGGGACAACAGAGGCCCGAGAAGTCGTTGTTCCAGGTTGACGTCTCGTACGGCTACTGGGCGTAGACGGAGTCGATATGAAATTTGAAGGCGTTGTGAGACGTCCAAAAGAGCCAGGATTTCCAACATACTTGCGATCGGCGAAGCTCGACATCATTGTTCTGAGTAAGTAGACATATTGAATAGGAACCTCGAAAATTTCGCCTGACGTTGAATCTGGTTTCCGGAGGCTCTCTCGTCCTTTCACACGTAATTTGACATTGAGATGGCCGTACACATCAGGAAGTGGTCCAAGGCTAGGTCCTAAGCTGTCCGGGGCAGAATTGTTCTCGGTCTCAGGATTGACTGGGTTGCTGAATCCGACAACGATGTAGGTCTTGGTTCTCATCTTGGGAAGTTCGACCTTCACTCGATCACCAAGGCGAAGTTCCAGTTTCCGGAGCTGGGTCGCATCTAGAGTGTCTTCATTCCGGTCGTCATATCGGATCCTAAACTTGATCCCATCACCTCGTACAAGACCCAACACCATTGCTGTATAGTAGTTCATATCTCCTCGGAACATTGCTAAGACTCGTTTCGGGAACAGTTCTGTTTTCGTTGATGTGTCGGCGCTCTCCGAGACGTCTTTCTTCGGCTTCGAAAGTATTAGTTCATTTGGGACGTTGACAGCTCGATTAGGGCTAGTTGATCTTTTTGAAATCGTTTCAGCGACTTCTAAAATCTTGAGCGAGCGAGGCCTGGGACGCCCAGAAGACGAGGAGGTACTAGAAGTGCTAGGCTTCGGTATGCCGCTCTTTTTGGCGGTCTTCCTAATCTTGGTGGGTCGAGAGAGAACTTTCGGTTTGGTGCTTGGGACCTCTTTTGCGGCAAGAATTGCCCGACGAGCATGAGAAGCGGCAGTTGCTCCATCGAGCTCTCTCTTCTTCGTGGATTGTGGCGTTGGCGTAGGTAATCTTTCTGTTATTGGTGTGCTTTCAGGAGCCTCGTTGACATCTACCGATCTCTTAGGAGTGGTTTCCGCACTTCTCTCGGTGACGTTCTGGGATACATCAGAACTAGGAATGTTCGCCATCTTGGATGGTTCCCGCAGCGCCGAGCGTCTATAGACCCTTTGTTTCTTTTTTGGTCGCACCGGTGATGTACCTGCCATCATGTTGTGAAATTCTTGGTCGCCTTCAGTGAGAATGTCGAAGTTGATATCTGCACTCTCGATTGAGTTCTGCGGTTCGGGTTCAACATTCAAATCTCCAAATTTCCGAATCTCGCCAATCTGTGGACGGTCTATCGCGGTATCTCGCACTTTATTTTCAGCTGTCATGGAGAAATGGGAGCTCGCCGTGGCAAACGGTGCTGATTCATCGGCCATCACCACATCCGCTATCGCGGTCGGCTCCGTGACTTGGTTCGCTCGTTGAGGAGGCTGTGGCCGTTGAACTTCGTCTCCAAGCTCATTCTGTTCACTCTCTGCAACAGTATGCGGCAGATGACCGAGAGAAACAGGCTGAACAATCTCGTCTGCTACCCCGGTACCTTCAACGTCATCATCGATCACATCATCGTCGTCGTCGCTCACTTGCGTTGATAGCAAGGGAGGACTGCTTGGTATGATCTCTTCAGTATGCGAGGGCGGTCGGGGCACCGAGGAAGTCTCGGTAGTCCTCAGTATACGTTTATCCATCACAGCTCGGCTCTCGGGCTTCAGCGAGGAATGTCGCGATTGGGTTTGACTGATGCGAAGTTGCGAGCTTACTGTAGAAGGTGCAATCTTGGTCGCGCGGCGAGAGCCATCATCCTGTTCCTGAGGGACTACATCCACATTGTCTGCTTGCGAGTCTACAACTATTATAGTCTTCTGGGTTGCGGTCGGCGCATCGATCATCTCTCGATCCCGTTGCTGATACTTTGAAGGTGGTGGACTTCGAGTGTGTTCGGTTTTCCGACGAGGTTGAGATGAACGAGGAGAGGTGTCTGGCACTATAAACTCATCCATTACGGGCTCCCGCGATCGACTCACATCGGCGCCATTGAGCGCAAGCTCGTCAACGTCCATTTCCTCAACACTTGATTCTTGTGGAGGAGGAGCTTGTTTGTCCAACGGCGCATCTGTCTTGAATGGCTGTATACCATTGTTCCGATCTATTCTACTCGAAGAGCGATGTCTTGTCGCACTGCCTATGTCTGTCGCAGATTTGCTCCGTGCGATCTTTCGAGGCCGTCCGGGACCTGGTAATCTTCTCCTGTCTGGTGCAGTAAGTTCTGCTGCACTTGTCAAGGCGCCCTCGCGTATCTTTTTCTGCTGCTGTCTCCAATGAGCTGAATAGCCATCCTCGAACTCATCGTCCTCCAACGACTCTGCCAGCTCTTGCTCTCGTTGCAGTCTCCGCGTTCGCTCTTCTTGTGATTCATTCATGGGAACATAAGTATCCAGGGGATCCGAGGGAATCCTGCCATTTGTAAACCCGTCTGCGGATGACGGCCTAGGAGGAGAGGAGTATTGTAAGGCTATAGGGGACGAGTTTCCCATCTGAAAGTTGATGTTGGGAGAAGGACGGTCAAAAACAAGGTCCGATTTTGGGCAGTTCGGGAGAGGAGACGAAGGAGCCTGTGTAGCTGCGAAAAGTTGTGATAACTGGATGTCGGCGCCACCTCCTCCAAAAAGTCCAGCCATAGGCAATTCAGAACCTGGAGTCTTCGTTGCCGATGTCCTGGCTTCCGATCCGACTATTTCTCCGCGAGCATTGCGCTTTCTTCCGTTCATGGCAGGAGTCTTGGGAACCTTGAATACATTGGTGATTTCGTCCGCCTGGCTCGATACGTCAGACACGTCGTCGTCGTAATCCACCTCAGGTCCCGGCTCTTCGACATTGGCCACAAGGTCAACAATGACCGATCCTTTGGGCTCGTCTTCTGCGTAGTCTAGCTTATGATAGCCCCCCAGTCCATTACTTCCCTCGTCAATGCGACTCGTAGCAATGTCGCTTTCTGCAATGAACACCTGTGTATCCACCGGTTGTGTATCGCCAGGATCCTCCATATCGGCGAAAGAGTTCCACATCTTGGAAACATAGGCCTTATCTTTGTCGAAAGCAGGCATTGGACTTGATTTCGAGGATTTCAGATGCGGAGGGACATGGTCCTGGGAATGGAGAGCGCGTCGACGTTGAGAGCCATCGCGAGCTGACTGCGAATTGACAATGGTCGAATATTGCTGTACGACGGCAACCTTGACAGGACTTGGAGTGATAGTCTGCTTCGCGGTATAATCCTGGGAGTAGGGGGAGTCTGAGTGGGCCTATCATGGTGGCTGAGTTAGCATGGACGTGCCGCACGTCGAGGATGCAGGTGATCGGGGGCGAGATAACTTACAGCTCCGAGTAATTCTACCTGGTAATTACGCGCCTGTAATGTATCCCAGGTGGTGGGAGTCTGTACTGACTCCATGTTGGCAGACACGCATTGCCTGAGTGGAGTTGCAGTACTCGGTGAATTTGTAGGATAGTCGAAGTCTCGCCGCCTCGCGTGTTGCTTTCGCGCCAATGATTTAATCTCGGATACGCTAAAATTGTGGGGGTCACGGGTAAAGTGGGCCCGCAAATCGACAAGGCTGAGTGATTTGTTCAAATTTCTCGTGACATTGGCTTCAACATAGGATCAACATAGGAAATATGGTATCAAAAGGTATGAAATTGGATTCAAGATATGAGATATGGTATCAATAAATCCGACAAGATTACAAGGAGAAGAAGAAATCCATTTGCTTGACTCATTCTTCATTGCAAGTGGTATGAACTTAAGCAAAGAACTTTTCCCTGCGGCCATCAGGATGACAAGTAAGAAATTCGAAGTGATTATCTTCGTCTCTTTGCGTTGACTCCATACTCCGTGGCCGTGGCAGGTCTCAGGATCGGGACAGTCAAGTTCAGCGCGATGGAGCTATGAAATCAATCCACTTTACCAAACAAAGTAATGACCCCTAGAAACCCAAGAAATATCATGTATAAGCTCGTTCAGGCACAATTGATAATATTCGTGAAACTTCGTGGGCCATACTTGACTATATTTGTTCACACAAGATTTCTCGATGATCCAACCTTCAGCCGGACCAAACCCTCAGCCTCGTCAAAGCGACAAAGCCAACCACAAGCTCCATCATCAAGGACTACAAAACCATATCCTTTTCTCTTTCTTTTCCCCTATAAACAACAATTCCACAATAAATATCACATTACTCCAACCACAAAGGAATCGCGCCCAACATGTCTTCCATACACCTCCTCAATTTCATCAAACAAGCTCCAAAATCTCCTCCGACAGAACATCAAGCCCATTGTACCACCACCTCCAATAGTGCCCCTCCCAACCCTGGAAGGATCTTCCTTACAGATCACACCCAAGTATCCAACCCGCAAAAACGCTACCACTCAGGCTCAACCTACCACACATCGAGCGACCTCACAATCAGCACAACCCACTACCTCCGCGCCGCTTTTGGCTTCTGCGGCTCCCGCAAAAAGAGAAGGCGAGAAGTCGAAATGCAAGAGAACTCAATCATCGATGAAGAAGCCAGAGCTGCGTCGTTAGAGAGAATACAGGACAATCTGATCAAGGCAATGCTTGAACCTCCCAAGCGGCTGGAGAATAAGGAAGTGGGAAATTGCCAGCAAACGGAAAATAAGACAAGTCAAGGAGACTGCGCGGTATCATCAGTCCTGTTCTGATTAGACGTTGAAATATATTTGCACTGGAGTGATGAAGTGAAGCAAAGAACCAAAAACACAAGGCTGATCCCCCAACTTCGACCTCCCCGAAAGAGCTTAGCCTCACCGGCCTGATTCGTTGAAAGCCCCATGAATTCTGAAACAAAAACACCACAATTCTCCAATCCACTCATCTCGTTAATGCGCCTTCAGATTCCTAGTGGCTCGTGTGTAGCGTTTCCCTAAAATTGCGCATTCAGCATGCACAATTCTGCAGGGGGTCCACCCACAAATAGACCGGCACACCTGTTTTCAACCTCACATCTCCACTGGGCGAGGCTGAAGCGCAGGATTGCTTATTTAAAATGGGCATATCGCACAATCCTCGTGGGTCCTTCAAGATGAGGTTTCCATAATTCTTGCTTCGATTTTCCAAGATTGGAGTGGGCCAGCGTCGGGCACCTTTTCCACGTATTCTCAAAACAGGCTCTGACTTCAGCATTTTTAACAACTGCTTGTCAGCATCTACAGTATGACGCCTCGAACCTATATCCTGTTCACGGCACTAGTCGCAATCGGCCATGCCCTCCCAAATCTACCTCAGATCACGCCGGCGCCTTCGATTGCACACCTGGAAGCCAAAAGAGACACCGAGAACGGGAATGGAACGTTGGTGGGATATTACACAGAATCAGAAGGCGGAGCCTGGCAAACGAACACCTGCGGAGAAAGCGCAACATGGTCAACGAGCGGACAATATGGAGCGTGTGCAGCAAAGCCGAGCCAATCGCTTTACACGGCATGCTCTGGAAACGTGCTGGTTGGTGCGGAAGGCTCAACGACACAATCATGGTATCAATCTCTCTTCGACGGGCAGCCTAATATCAATACTAACGTCAAGCAGCGGTGAGACGTGGTCGATTTGCACAACACTCTACCAAGCCACCGATACCACAGACACAGCCCCTTTCACATACCTGATTTGCGATGTCAGCACGGGGCTCAGTAAACGCTCTGTGGTGGCGACCACAGCATCAGCGGCAGCGACGACGTCCACGCAGCTGACACAGACGTCGAGTGTGGCAGCGAGTTCAACAAACTCGCCATCGAACTCAGCTTCGACAGCCGGTGGAACAAGCTCACCGACAGCTTCCACGTCGGAAGCATTACCAGCAGCTACCACAGCATCACACATGATGAAAAAGCTTGCAAGTGGAGGTGTCGCCGGGGTAATCCTGGCTATTTTGGCTGTCATGGGAGTTGTCCTGCTGGCGGCTTTGTGGTTTTTGAAGAGAAGAAAGAACAAGATGAAGCAACAAGGATTGGGTGAGATGGCAAACACATCTCGACACCCACCGGTTGAGCTTCCGGCCGAGGAGAAGCTCAAGGAATTGCCTAGCAACGAGTCTGTTGCTACAGAGTTGGATGGAAATACGGGTTATGAACCGAGAAGGGGAGGATAGGAAGAGTCAATAGAATACATATGGTCCATGTCGATGGCTCAGCAAATCTACCAGCAATCAGTAATCAATACCGCACGAACAAAGTCATTGTTCCATGTTTACATTCGTGGCTATGTCGTCTTCTCGCCTTGGATGGTCGCGACCACCTTTCGTGAGTGCTTCGCGGCTCGAAACTCAAGATACCAAATGCCTGTTTCAGCGGGTTAGCAAGTCCGCAGATACCCATTGAAGTACAGCCTACCCTGCCATGTACCCGTTGCCAGTTTCCCATCCGTGATCGGAATCGTGACACTTGCTCCAATGAGGGCAGACTTGATGTGAGCGGGCATGTCATCGTCTCCCTCCGCCGAGTGCCTGTACAGATCACCCTTCTTGTCGAATGGGACGATTCGCTCCATAGCGTCGCTCATATCCTCTCGGACATCGGAATCCCAATTCTCATTCAAGCTCAAGGCACATGATGTATGTTGTACGAATAGGTGGAGGATGCCGACTTTGTAGTTCTTGATCTCGGGGATCTGCTTCGTGATATGGTCGGTGATAAGGTAGGAGCCACGAGACTTGGGTGGTAGAGCGATGGTCTTTTGGAACCAGGACATTGTCGGTGCCGGTATGTGAGAGGAAGTGCAAGAGCACGGAGGAGGTGTTGCGGATAGTGGGGTGCTGGGGGAGCTGGAGATGAACGGTCGTAGAGGAAGTTTTAATAGGCCAATAAAGAGGTTTGGGAAGAAGGCGAGGACGAAGATGGCAAAGAAGAGGAGAGTCGAGGTTGCTCCAGACGGGTAACCGTAGACTGGCCGTGGCATTGGTGTTGGTGGGATAGCGCTCAAGAAGAAGTGGGCCTAAATTCGAGTTGCGATGATGTGGGGTCTCTTTGTGGTGATCAGTCTTTTCCTCATCCTCAGTCTCAGCCTCTTCTATATATTAATAACACTAAATCCACTACCGGGTATGCCAATCTCTTCTTTGCTCGAATGATCTTTTTGGACACAACCACTATTCCCGCGTTTGACAATTACTTGCTCTCAACCGTACCTAAGCATTCTCTCGTAGCGAATCGTCTCTGAAGAGCTTTGTCTTGAGCCTTTTCCTTAAGTTTACAGTCAATTCCTTTTCAACGATCTCCTCATTTTCATAAGCAGTTCAATTTGATTCTCTCGCGATGGCCTTGGGGCTTTGGAACCCTTCTTGTTTTACTTGCTAGGAGCTGGGCAGAAGGCCAATTGCTGGGGCGAATGATACATAAGAGCCAGGAACTGTTCGGATCTGACACAAATTCAAGATCACTATTATTGGTCCGGTGAATTTGTCTTGCATCTTTCGGCTGTTTTGATTGGGTCTAGTCTGGTCGTTGTGATGCTTATAGAGATCTTAACCCTGCTCAGTAAGCACTGCACACATGGATGCAACTCGCTCTTTATACAAGGCTCGGGGTGCACTCGTGAATCCCTATATTTTCTAACTTCGAATCCATCTCTGAGAATGCTGCGTCCACGACTACGACCAACGCTGAGCCGAAAGGTCAAATACTGGGGCATCGCCCCCAAGGCTCAGAAGAAGCTTGGAAGGGAGGCTCGTCGAGGCTCACACGATTTGAGAAAGCTGGTCGGTAAGTGCTCCAGCTCGAAAAGCACATGTCAAAGTAAAGATCCAAATTCATCCGTGGCTCTCTGCCACGAAGCTGCAGCGGAATTGAGCCATTGATCCCAAAATGTTTCTCTGGGATTGTCAATTTTCATACTTGAAGCTCCGCCCTCGGTTTCATGGCACACATCATAGTAACTGAGCAACACTGATAAATGCAGGACACGCAAATTTCCTCGACGTTCTGGTCAGCGAGCTGGATCTCAGCGACGATGAGGACGAGGCGGATGCTCCCATCCAGGTGGCGAGCTCAGCGACCCCCGATGAGTCCAGAGACGAGGATGTCGCGATTGAGTCGGACGATAGTGACTCTGAAAGCGACGATGGCTGGCAAGAATACGACGACGGCTCGGACGACGAATATCACACACTTGTGAGGACTGTCTCCGGTCGACTATCTATGGCGTCTGTGGATGTTGTCGCGGAGAGACAAGACGATGCCGAGACGACGCAGGCGAGAAGTAAAGGTTACTTCAATATCGATACACCTGGCAGTACTGGAGTTGCAATTGGGGATGCCTTGGTGCTTGGGAAGGCGATCTCGGTTGACGAAGAGTGCAAGAAGGATACTGTCGTCAGTGTGGCGATCGTAAGCCCGACCATGACTCCGCTTCCATCTCCCATGGATGACATCGGTTCGACTTGATCACATCACCAATCATATCACTGGTATTGGGACTTGCAAGTATCGCTCTCACCTTGTAAAACACTCTTTTCGAATGCGCTCATGAATTATCCCGCGATATCGAACTCAACATTACCAGGAATGAAACGCCTTCAGAATTTTCTCGGCTCTTTTTAGCTCTTATTTTCAAACATGTGAGCTGCCATTCAGTCATTGATACAACCCTAATCGTCATCTAGATTAGGAACCTAGGTAGCGCCTTTAGAGATCCAGTCTGTCAACCTCGTATTTCTCACTTCATTCATTCGAAGCAATTGAACCCAAGACCCGGGACCACTAAATGACATAAAACACAGTGGGAGGCTTTGGTATTTACCTTGATCGCATCTTGCATGTGTAGCACCATCACTTCATCGACTTCCATCAAGTTGATAGACGCTCAAACGGATTCAACATCCAAACAACCAAGTACACCCACACAAACATCACTGAACCAAACAAGCATGACAATAAACACCCTAATCACCATCACCATCACCATCCCCCATCATCTCCATACTCACCTCCATAGCCATCTCCAACTCAGCCTCTTCCAAAACATCAACAACCTTATTCCACGCCTCAGTCCTCTCATCAAGCAACTCCACCTCCCTCCGCAGCATCTCAATCTTCGTAGTCAACGAATGTTCATCAAATCTCCCACGCACATAGCGATACAGCAACTCCGGCTCTGCATCGTCATGGATATCCCGCCTCTTTATACGCGCACGCCAGGTTGCATTTAGGATCGCGGGGGGATTGCATTTCGAAAAAGGTCTTGAGAAATTGGGGATATGTTTTAACTTCTTGTCCATGTGTGAATGCTGAGGCTGAATAGAAATGGATGGCTTGCTAATTGCGGTCATTGGTAGCACGACATGTCTCTGGAGATCCTTCCCGTGGCTGTTCGTTTTATGGAAATATTCTTTTATGTCTGGTGGTGTGATTGGTTGCGAGTTAACCAATGTTGCATTTTCTTCCCGCGACTCTGTGGGGAGATTTTTCTGCTGTAGCACCTGATTACGCAGAGAGTCGAAGCTGGATCTTGTACTCGATGAGCTCGTTGACTGCGTATCGTGATTCCCGGTCTCAGCGGGATAGATCTGCTGTTGATGCCTTTGGGTACGTTCAGAATCATTGGATCCAGCGATCCCACTGGGCAAAGAAGTTGATAATTCAGCGTTCCCCTCTGTCCCAATACGATGGGTCCTTTGATCGTGTGAGCGCACATGTTGTGTGTAATCGAAGCCCAAGGGGACGCTAAATAAAGTCGTCGTGAACTCTGGCTCAAGGACTGTATCCAAGAGACTATGGTCGGCGGGTTTGGGGCTTGATCGCTGTGGAAACTCGGGAGATGGTGGAGACATGATTCAGTGAGATTCTTCTCGTAGAGAAAAAAAAATGCCTGGACGTCGTGGAATATGAATAGGGGCTTTACTGGGAGTGGTAGACGAGATCTGAAAATTTCAGGATCTTAGTTACGAAGGATACTTACTACATCAAGGTTAGTAGATGCCTTTGCTCTGTGTAGTCACATATTTTGACTGCCACAATGTCACAGATCAACATGATAAAAAATGTATGATAGGTTTCTGCTATCGGTGTCGAGTGCGTGAACGAATTGAGGAGCAAATTATCCACCTCTTTCCGAGAACAGGAACAGCCGGCTCAGTCTTGGGAGAATCGATTAACTGATCTTCTGCCTCACTGCCGAAAGCATGTTCGTCTCCATACACGCTTCCCCAGTAACCAGCAATGTGAATGTTTCTCTGACAATTCTCAGTAGCGTCGTTCCTAGGGACTTTTCAAGACGAGCTGAACCTTAAAAACCTCAATACAGAAAGAAGTGGCTAATACCTCTGGGCTGTCTATCTCCCATTGCAAGCAGAAAAAGTGCACATCAAACATGTTGGGACGACTATCAAAGCTGCCGGCGCCTCTTGATCATATTCAGAGGCGGAGTGGCGCACAAGAAAAAATGACAGGCTTGCCTCATATCAGGAGAGGCAATTCCTCTTCAAGCGGGGTTTCTCCAGCAGCAGTCTCAGCATTGTGATAGGTGAACCTGATGCTAGCGCGACCACGAGAACGGAGTCTGTCTTCGGGCTGTGGACGGACATCCGCTTCACACTTGAGCAGGATCTTGTTCAACTCTTCATGCGAAATTGAGATTTTGTGGTTGTCCTTCAGGTCCACCATATCATGCTCGGTGTAGTAGTGAAAGAAATCTGAGACGGTGAGGTTCATGGACCCGTCGGGAACGGGGGCTGTTGCGTCTTCTAGGAGGAAATCATGATGTTGAACATGGAAATCTAGCACCTGGCTGCCACACCATTCCAACTTGCGATATATGGAGTACGAAGCTTTTCTGTATATTCGTTCATTAGATCTGGGGTAGACCGACTGCCTTTGGAAATCTAGGTCGATGGTGATGACTGTGTTGACTCGTGTAAGATGTTTTTCAGCCAGTTTGCGAAGACTGTCTTTCTTATCCGGCTCCCCAACTTCGATGGCAAGCGTGCGTTCGTTGTCAGCCGAAGAGAAGACTGCATCTGGACATGTCGTGTCCCGGTTACCAGAACGAAATGTGCGGAAGTAGCTCTTTCTGATTTCACCAACTCTGCGGGACATTTCTGCTTGAGTCGTGTCGAGCACCAGCTGTCTTGTCAAAGCCTGAATCTTTGCCGAAATTTCTTCGGCGAAGTAAATGCCAAAATTGTGTGCGAGAGGGGAGGGAGCTCGGATAATATATTCGGATTGGCTTGTTTCATAGTCTCTGTACAGTTTGTCGCCTGCCCAACCCCCTAGGCGTCCATTTTTGGGGTCGAGGATATCTTCTAACTCGTCCAATTGTTCCGCATCGAAAGAGAATGTGGTCCATGCAGAGGAAGGTCGATAGCCGTCGCAGAGGGTCTGCAAGACGTCGAGGGCGCGCTTGGTAGGTTCTGTCACGAGACGAGGGAAGTCGATTTTGATAGGTCGTGGGAGGGATGTGCTTGACGACTGAATGGACTTTGTGCTTCGTTTTCGCTTTTTTGTGGCAGCTACTTTGCTGTCCATGATGGGTGTGTTGACTTTGTGCCTGCTAGACTCTGACCCAGATTCTCCCGTGATGTTCACGATGGAGTCTGCCTCTGATGAGCCTGGTGGAGTGTGGGCTGATGTGGTGATGGTGGAATCGGGAAATGGAGTTGTGGACGCGGGGAGGTTGGGATCGTCAATGGTTTGACGCGACTGGTAACCGCGAGAGCATGTGACACAGGAACATACCGCCATTGCTGAACCTTATAGTACTAGTAGCTTTGTTCTCTCCTCGCACGGCAGCTGCTAATAATCATGCACACTCGGCCAGAAATGCAGACACAGAAAAGATTGAAGATAATCACAATGTTGTCCCCATGCGACTTTGTTGCATGGAAAATCTCTGCTTGTATTTATCGTTTTACGGACGTTGCACAACACAATGGAATGTAAGGAGGATGGCCTCGTCCACGGGTGTAATTATGGTCTGTTCGCCTCGCTCTTCTGGGGCCTCCAGATACCGATCTCTTCTCCATTGTTGATCCAGTCTTCACGTCGATATCGATTTTAGAAAACTCGCCGTGTCTGCCTTTCTCTGCAATAGCCAGCTCGCTCTTTTGAACCAAGCTAGGAGGTAAAGTCTCATGATTCAGCCTTGAGGGCCAAAAGGACAGTAAATAGGTGAGCCTTGGTTACGCGCTCACACGATTTTGTTATCACTACCATACCGTATTAATTTGCGAAATTCTCTAGTGCCTCGCTTTGGTATAGACCTCGTAATCGTATATTACTACCAAAAACAGTTGCCTCGTAGTCGTAACTAGACTTAAAGTCACGTTACCTAAAACATGATACAATATTTTAGAATTAAGCTTACTACTAGAAAAAATATTGAGAGAAGAAGATTATTATACTTAAGGAGTATTCTTCTAGAACGGCTTTGTTTAAGAAGAAATCCTAGTTGATCTTATAATAGTACGATTACGAAGTCTATACGAAAGCGAGACACTAGAGAATTTCGCAAATTAATACGGTAGTAGATGAACTTGCTCCTTATTGGTGTGAAAGATTTCCCGATTGGGCAGTCTCAGTAAGGGATATATTGCTTACCCTTGCATTCCTGGAACTCGAATGCGAGTTCGATGGCGATAATTTACAGCAACGTTCAAATAATTTCTATTGTGTACAAACTCCATCCTTTTGACCTCTTCACCGCAACTACCCACCCTCCACACTCGCTAGCAACCATGAAACTCGCCCTTCTCCTCTCCACAGCCGCCCTCGCCCTCGCCATCGCCTCCGACGACGATAACACCCGTGCAGCAGCACCAAACTGTCCAGGCCGTCACGTCTCACCAGCAGAACAACTCTGCATCTTCAAAGACTTTGTAAAACTCTTCTACGTCACAAAGGACATACCCACCGCCTTCCAAACCCACGTCGCAGAATCCTACATCCAACATAATCCCATGTTTACATCCGGCCGACAGGTTGCACAAGATGGGCTCTCCAAATACATACCTCCAATCAATATTACGGTCGCGAAGATCAGTTTGAGCGATAGTACGGGGTGGGTGATGGCGAAGCAGCAGACGTCGGCGCAGGTGGCTGAGGGGAAGGGCATGTATACTGTTGTTGTTGATGTGTTTCGGATGGATGGGAGTTGTATCGTGGAGCATTGGGATGTTGCGCAGGCCAGGCCTGCTGCGGCGAGTAATCCGTTGGTTATGTTTGACCAGCAGACGTTGGGGGATGTGCTTGGTGGGTGTGATGCGAAGGCACGGTATAAGAATGAGATAGATGATAGGTGGTAGATGTTTTGGGTGAGGCTTGGGCGGCTATTGGTTTGAAAGCTTAGATCTTTCTTTGATGTTCATGGACGCTGTTGTCTGTGCTAGCCGAATGTTGGGAGAGAATCATTATCCTCCTTGTAATGTCAAGGACCGCTGGCCCTTGAGATGTATGATCGAGACGGTTTTTGATACCCAGTGTTGTGTGAGATTCGCGAGACTTAATATTGACGACTTCTCCAGGATATATAGATTCTCCAGAGCGTCCAAAAACCTTGGCATCAAAAAGAGTCCCGGGTAAGCTTCTCCCCACTGTTGAGCTTGATAGCCTCATTTCTGGATGTCTTCATCGATGATACTTGCGGCTGAGCACCGTTACTTTCGTCTGACATCTTGCAGATTTCGGTCTCATGATTTTGAAGTCTTAAGACTTGACATTAACATTGATGATAGCAATCTGATAGCTAATCATTTGGATTCACCCTTGTCGAGAGTAATTGGAATTGGGTGGGCTCGATTGGATAGTAAGAGACGTGTCTCCGTGTGAGGATGAGAAGAGATGATGCAATCACTCGAAAGACCGAAAATTCGATGATTACCCAAAGATGTTGTAGGGAACTTCAACCACATCGAAACCCGAATTCTAGAAAAGGAGGCCTCAAAACGCCACTTTGTGGCGTCCCCACTGCCCCGCATCAAGCTATCCCCTCCATCTCGAAAGTTCCAAACCGCGCTATAAACAACAACCTTAACAACAACAAAACACCAAAAATGACCGACTCACCACCACCAGAAGAACAAAAGAAGCTCGACGCCGAAGCAAAAGCAAAACAAGACGCCGAACAAGCCACCCTCCCTTACAAATGGACCCAAACAATCAAAGACGTCGACATCACAATTGAAATCCCCGGAAATCTAAGAGGAAAAGACCTAACCGTCAACTTCACAAAAACAAAACTCTACGCCTCGATAAAAGGGCAAGATGCTTTCATAGACGTATGTACATCTCTGCCCCGCCCATCACTCAAAAGAACTACTCAACTAATGAATTTCCAGGGCGACCTCCCCCACCCCATCATCCCCGACGAATCAACCTGGACCCTCGAATCCACCCCAACCGGTACAAAAGACCTCTCCATCCACCTAGACAAATCCAACAAAATGGAATGGTGGGCCCACGTCATCACGACAGCGCCTCAAATCGACACCACGAAAATTACACCGGAGAACTCGTCCCTGAGCGATTTGGACGGCGATACGAGACAGATGGTTGAGAAGATGATGTTTGATCAGAGGCAGAAGGAGATGGGGAAGCCGACGAGCGAGGAGGCGAAGAAGGAGGATTTGTTGAAGAAGTTTATGAGGGAGCATCCGGAGATGGATTTTAGTGGGGCGAAGATTGGTTGATTTTGGGTAGGTGGATTGCAGTGGATGAGATGGAAGATATCTGGACTCTTTTCATGGCGGTTACCTATACTGGCTTTCGCGATGTTGGACTGATGGCGGTATACGTTTTTTTACGGACTACGCATCTGAAAATTGGCCAGGTATTCAATTGTTAGCGGTCTCAACTTCAAATCTTGCTTCTTTGTTGCAGGCTCGAGATTTCTGGGACCTGACAGTCCTGAAGACCTGCTGCACGGTAAAGTGGCGAGGCCACATATTTACCACGCCATGAAGGGTTCATTGCCAATAACAGACCCTGACCATCAATTAATCCAATCATAGAACAGGTTACGATTTTATGATTGAATTCAGATAATTGGGTTTGCGATCTTAATTCTTATGAGTATTCCCTCTCTGAATGTCTTTCGCATCTCGCTGTGCCTACTACCCAGGAAGGCTATCCTTTAGTTTCGGGACTTTTCAGAGTCAGAAAATAGAGTCTCATATTGCATCTTGAGTCCAGCACTATTCCAACCCGTGAAGCCTTCCTCCAAAAAAGTGTGAAATTCTATCAGCGACCAGTAAACTTAAGCACCAAAGAGAATGCCCAAAAGTGTTTCCAGCCCATGAACGCCGAAACTGTGAATCCGACAGAAATCCATCCAGAGTAAGACATACATCATGAGAAAATACAACGTGGTTTAAAACGACCGAAGAAAACCATGAGACTAATGGAGAACCTATTCGGTGATGGCAGAAGATGGAGGCAGGCATAATCAGAGTGGTTAAGTGTGGTAGCCAGCCTGCTGTGCTGAAGAAGAGGTCTCCGTGTCTTTTGTGATACCGCCTCCGTTGTGGATGACCAAAGTGGGTTTGGAGTCTGACATGGTTACTGAGTAGGCCGTATCGACGCCAACGACTAGTATGGTGGAGGGAAATTAATCTGCGATCCAAAAGCGTTGACTGGTCTTACTTTAGCAAATGGGCGATGAACTCTAGACTCGCTGGACATGACTGACTGTGGCTAGTAGTGGCTTGATATAGAAAGCTCAAGAGAGCTCGCCTGGCTGCTGGCGTAGAGATCGAGGGTTGATTGGTGTCGTGAAACGGGTCTGTCCAGTGAATATGCTGTGGATCAGATGAGAGCGAAGAATTGTAATGAATCTGGCTCAAAAAAGCTGAACTGGCTTGAGGGTATCTGACGACGAACGAATTGATGGTTTATATAGATTTGTCTCTCTTTCAGAACAGTCAAGACCAAAAGTCCGACCCCTGGTAGAAAAAAATCCCATTGCCTGGTATATGACGACGTGAGCCTTCGAGGCAGTATCTCTTGAATGACTCTAGGAATGGCTCTGGAAGCAGATCATTGGGTGCCATTCCAGAAAAGGATCAGTATGATATGACATAGCAAAAGATGCATGTTGGCCCAGCATGCGACCCCACGATGCAGGAGACTTGAAGCGAATGAGAATGAAATTGATGCGAGAGAATTGAATTACGACTGGGTTTAGGGATGTAGTTCACGAGATGACTGGAAGAAAATGTAGTTGAAGGATCGAGAAAAGAGGGTCGATATGTACGAAATCAGGCAGACTTGGATCCAAACAGGCATGACCCGATCAGCTGGTGGCTCTTTGACTGTACGACCTGAGGCAGAGCGGTCGTTGCCTGTTTCGAAGGATTCAGTGTGCCAAAGATGTGTCTGGTGGACTCCCTCGATGTAGCTAGAAGGTGTCTTCGTATATCCAGGTGGACGTTGGACTGTCGATTGCTAGACATCTTCCCCTTCAAAGTTCCATGTGATATATTCCTGGCTGCTTCAGGTGTTGCCCAGAGTGTACTCGGGTTTCCGGTCATCGCTGACAGGCAAGATTGTAGACGTTGCTGATGGGAGTGATGAGATGGCGAAGAAACTTGGGAGTGACGCAGAGATGCAGCCCCAAATAATCCAATCAAAGCTCGGGTTGTGATACGAGAGGGCACGTCACGAGAAGCCGACAGCAACGACAGGGTGCCTCGCAAGCTTCCACTGACCTCCGACCCCTTCAGCGAAAGTCAAAGATACCTGGAACTCAACCTACCTTACCAATACAACTCGCAACCATGGCCAATCTCATAGAACGACTGGACAACCACTTGGCCGAACTTCTTCAAGGATGGAACACTACGAGCACCCTCCTCACTCTTGCTATCCTGGGCTTCCTGGCATATATCATTGTGTCCAGTGAAGAGCCTGATACTCACCCTATGATTCTGCAACGACAAGCAGTTGCCAGCCACGTCCGCCATGCAGGAGAGTCTGCAGTTTACCGGGCTCCAGACGTCCCACACGGATACCCTCTTCGTACCGGGCTCAACGTCAAACCCGCTGGAGCTCCGATCTATGCGGCCGGAATGGATGGCGACCTACGGGATATCTGGCGACGAATCACAGGCGAGATTCCACTCGAGAAAAGCTTCGGAGCATCTGCACCTGCTGCAGATGTTGGTCAGGGCAAGATCCTGACCGTTCTGGGCAAGGAGGAGGTCATTGAGCACAGCATTAGCGAGATCACAAAGGAAATCGCCGTTGTTGGAGCTCACGTTCGAAAGAACGGTGGGACTCGTGTTGCTATCTATCTTCCAAATTCCATCGAGTTCCTGGCTGCGCTGTTTGCCTGCTCGTTCTACGGACTTACGCCAATTCTCATCCCCTACGACCACCCTACAACCGAGATTATTGGTCTTCTCCAGAAATCCAAGGCAGATGTTCTCATTGCCGAAGCGGGATCGCTGCCTCTCGAAGAAGTGGCACAGAAACACAAGTCTCTCAAGCAGGTTATCTGGGTTGTCGAGAAGACAAGCCGGCACATGGACTGGACCGTGATTCCCAAAGACATCGGAGGCAACGTCGATGTATCCGTATGGCATCAGCTTGTTCAAGATCACCAAGATGTTACAACTGCGGACCTGCCTAATATTAAGCGCGAGGAACTGGGCAAGGTCGTTGTTGTGTGCGCCGGTAAGCCCGGCTCAGAAGAACGAATAATTGAATTCACTCAAAAGGTACACGATGACTTCTTTGAACTGCAAACGCTCTCAGCTAACAAACTCTAGAACATCGTTGCAGCTATTGGCGCCCTCATTGCTGCACTGCCCGCTCGACAGCGCTTCAACCCATCCGATCTCTTCGTTTGCGCCGACTCCTTCACCCAGACATACCCGTTGTGTCTTACACTGGCTGCACTCTTTTCCCACTCTTCGGTCGCCATCAACTCAGTGGCGGGCACAAATGTTTCTCTTGCAACGGCTATCAGAAGTGTTAAGCCGACCGTGGTTGTGGCATCTGCAGAAACAGCTTCAAATGTCCATGCGACGACAGCACCTGGAGTATCCGGAGGTCTCAAGAAGATCGCTCACAGCATGCAGACCAGTGCTCTTGACGCTGGCCGCATGCCAGCAGATGGTATCCTGACTACATTGAATGCTCCTCACCGAGCGGCCATCAGCACAACTCCAGGAAAGCTGAGACTTCTGTTCATTTCTGAGAGAGCAGGTGTAGAATCTCCACCGTTGAGCTCCGATGATCTTTCTGACTTGCGTATCTTTACTGGTGCTCGTGTTGTCTACGCATTGACGCAGGCTCATGTCGCAGGTGCCATTGCGCAAACCAGTATTTATGATTACAGACGAAGTGGAGGGTCGAAAAACAAGCACAGTCATTTTGGCATACCGTTGAGCAGCGTCGAGGTGAAACTCGTGGACACTGCCGAGCACAAGACGACCGACGATGTTCCCAAGGGAGAGGTAAGTCAACGCTTGACATTTTACTATTCATCACTAATCCATTTTCTAGATCGTTGTGACAGGCCCTGCTGTATCAGATTTCCAAGTGAAGACTGGTGTAATTGGCACATTCAGGGACGACAACACGTTGTCCTATGTATGAACATGGATGTCAAATAGCAATGCAAGTCATCTACAACTTTACCGCGATCGAACATATCCCACTCACAACATCCTGTTTGCCCAAGACTTCCAACTGCTCTTCTTCTCACTAACAAGGATCTCCTCATTCCCATTCCTATACCCATCTTTCTCCCCACCCACCTCAACCCCCTCAACAACACCACTCGCCTCATAAATCTCATCCGGTAAAACCGCCCTCTCAATAAAAGTCTCTCTCGGCTTGAACAACAACGTAAGTAAACAGTAAACCACCGCCGTCCCAGTGAAGCCAAGTAACCAACCAAACTGATACGGATGAACACCAACCTTTATCGTGGAATTAATAGAATTTATGAAGCCTGGGAGGTTTGGAGCAACGCCGATAACGAAGGCGACGACGGCGCGCCAGTTTATTAGGACGCTGTTGTAGTTGTAGATTCCGTTTGGGCGGTAGAGGTCTAGGATGTTGTATTTGCGGTTGTGGAGGACCCAGAAATCGAAGAGCATTATTGCGGCGCTTTGGGGAGGGTTAGTTTGTGGTTTTTATCTTGGGAGGGGTTTTTGAGTTCGGAATATTGGTGATGGAGTCTTCTCTTTTCAAGGGCAGGAGTCGATCGAACAGAGTATTCCGACCACTTCGATAGGGACTCCATAAAGAAGGGAAACTAGCAATAAGAACCTCGAAAAGGGAGGCAAACTCACATGGGTCCCAAAAACACGGCGTAAGCCGCCATGAAATTCAAAAAACTCCCCGCACTCTCCAAAATCTTCCACGGAACCAATGCCCAGCAGAGTATCGCACAAAGCAACTGCCCCCTCCTAATATCCACAAACCTAGGAAAAAGCGCGGCCAAATCATTAGCCGCCGACAATGAATTAGCAGAGATATTAACACCCAACGCCGCGAGCGCAAAGGAAAAAGCGGCGAAGAAGCGACAGCTTCGGCTTGACCAGTTTGAGATGAGGGCCATAGGATCCCATTCCAGCGATCCGTAGCGGGATTGACCGGCGGAGGAGGCGGCGATGCCGATGAAGGCTATGAAGGTGAAGATGAGGGGGAGCATGGGGACGTAGATGAGTTGCCATTTTACGGATACGTTTGAGTAGCGGGAGAAGTCTGCTTGGTTTACGGAGAGGGTTGCGTAGTTTCCTATTACGGAGGTTAGGGAGGAGAGGAAGGCCTGTGGGTTTTTTAGGTATATGTTAGGTTTTTGTTTCGTTTTGTTTGTTTGGTTGGTTTGGTGGGGGGTTTTGGGGAGGAGGGGATGGGAGACGTACCCAGGAGTAAGCACTTCCGCTTATTGTACTCTTTTGTGCGAGGAGGTTTCCACCGCCTTCGGCGACGAATGCCCAGATTAGTATTCCGATCCAGGCTATGGGTACGATGACTGTTTTGGCCATGAATAACCAGCGGAGGTTATTAGGGTGCATGTACAAAAAGGGTATCTGCGCCAACCAAAACAGGAAGAAACTAATCATCGTATTCGTCGTTATGCCCTGACTTTCCGGGATGGTGTTTTTGAGGGTTAGGAAAGAGGGCCAGATGGCACCGAGCATGACTCGGACGGTGTTTGCTCCGTTCATGGTTTGGATGGCGAACCAGAAGATTGCTAGGATGGCGCGGGAGATGATGGCGATGTAGGAGCCCCAGAAACCCCAGGAGGCTCTAGCGAGGACGGGGAAGGGGGCGTGGTAGATTACCCCTGTGGCACCTTTTGTCAAAGGTTAGTAGGGAATGTGCTTCTTGGTGGGAAGAGAGGGTAGATTGGGTACCATTGAATGCGATGACGATTGATACGAGGAAGAAACCGACGGCGACTATGGCGATGGATTCACGCCATGTTAAACCGATGGCAATGATGCCACTTGCGAATTGCCATGTCGCGGCGCTGTTTTATTTCCAGGTCAATATTCCTGCTCTTCAAAAGCCTTTTCGGACTTGCGCGCAATCATGGTTGTCAATGTACACCTACTTGAACGCATCCGATATCCAGTAAGCGATGAAGCTGATGACTCCCCATCTTTGAAGCGTGTCAGCAGTTTTCCTCTTTTTCCTTTTCCCAAACGGATAATCTGAGAATGAGGGTAGGTAGGTAGGTATGAAGCTTACTTCCTCTCCTCCTTCGGCACAGGATCCATATCCTTATTCGTCCATCTCGCATTGCCCTCTGCAAAGGCAGATTTGCGCTGCTCGACCTGAAGATGCGGCATCTTGAACTCCTTCATGTTTGCTACAATCGAGTCGTATAGTAGCGAGGCACGACGCTGAAAAAGGAGATTGAATTCAAGCTCTGTTAACTAGAGGCGGAAAGCATGCAGTAGATATGCGAACCAACCCATCTACCGGGTTTGCCCCAGATGAATAAGTAGAGATAAGGAAATCCGCAGTTGCGCGCCCGGTAAGGATCATGATTTCCGCTTTGGTAACGATTTTGTTCTGGGGTTCCCTGGAGCTGTCATCTGCAACTATAGTACTTCCATGAATATTACTGTGCCGTGTGCTGTCCAAGAGACTTGATCATGACACCAACTTGAAGCGAAAAGCCGGCCTGGGAGTCGTGATGGTGAGTGGCAGGACAGGATTGCGATATGATCGACAAGATCCTGACAACTGAACGTGGCGTCTATTTTGGGCTGTATATTGTGATGATGAAGGACAATAATATTGGGGAGTTCGAGTCATATAAAAGTATTTCATTTCTGGTCTAGGATAGTCACCGTGACTTGTTTTGAGTAGAGAGACGCGTCGAAAGTCCCGCGATATCACGAGCATGACTAATCAGATCAGTCCCGTTCCTTAGGTATTGTCTACTAGGTAATATCGTCTCTCCAACACCTCCAACACCATCCACTATAACCAGTTCAAAACCATGACAAATCAATATCTCGCAATCGATATCCTGTTTCCATCAAACCCCTCCCACAGGATCTCATCCCATTGCAAATCCCCTTGATACAAAAATTCGATGCCACCCGGGACCGAGTGAACACGAAGTTCCCGGTACGATACAGGTCTCTCGTCCTTCCGATCCTCATCCACAATATATCGCCGGCCTTCATGCTGTTGCAGCATACGGTGAAGCACATCATACCCGCGCGTATCATACGGCTCTGAAGCCCATAGAAGTGTCTCTCCCGGTCGCGGAAAGGGATTGGGCCTTGGATTGATTCTCAACCACAACCATAAATTCATCGTATGTCCCCATGGCGTACCCCTCGCATCAATCACCGTCAACGCTGGGAACTGGTAAAATACATGCGCGATGCCGCTGTTGAAGAAGGTGGGGATCTGGTCGAGATAGAGATGCTTTACCCACGCTGCTCTTTTCGGCTTGGTTTGGAGGAAGCGCGTTAGACTGGTCCAGGTTTTGGTTCGGTCGAATGAGTTTCTGGTCCTTGGGCTTGAGTTTCTTGCCCGTTTGTAGACGTCGTGCTCGCTTAGTGGCCATGGTGTGTGCATCCTTTGTTCCCAGAGTGGCTCGTAGTTGAAGAGGGCCTTGCTACATTGGAGTAGACGCCAAGCTGCTTCCGACGATAAAAACTGGACGATAGGGTCGAAAATCTCGGGCGGCAGGTTGAGAAGTCGACTTGACTCGGGTGTCTCTGTGCCCATCAGAACAATGTTTTCGCTTCTTTGTCGATCTGGCTTTGTAGGCTATGGCTTCAAAGGTTTTTGGCTGCTGCGTTACGTTCGACTACTAATGATCTGGTGTTACTCAAGCTACCTCCGTAGTAGACCTTGAAGGAAAAAAAAATCGAGCCATCTTCGCTTTGACAGTAGCGCCGCTACCATGGTCCACCTTCTCAAAGAAAGGAAAATGTAGTCAACCATTCCCAAACCTACCATTTCCCAAGCACTCGTATCAATTCCAAATTCTCAAAGTTTCCAGATACTCAAGTGGCTGTCTCATTGTTATCTTTCCAGCATTCAAGATCAACCTTCTTATTCCCGCACAATGTTCTTCCTCCAGTCTAACACCCCAAGAGAAATCGATTATCCGACAATGATTCGACATATATACCCATCACCTAGAAACTCTACGCAAGACTAAAGATGATTCCAATACCTTCTTCAACTAGCCAAGTACGAGCTAACTCCAAGTAATTCTTGTAGTCGGGTAGCCCGTATGTAAGCCTTGGATTGTTAGTAGTGTGTATTTGTATACGCGTATACAACATTGAGTACGTCAGAGGAAAGAATAATACAAACGAGTCAAGAAAAGAAAGACACGATCTAAATGTGGGATTGAAACTTATTATATCTATCTTAGAACCTATACTATATCTCCCCAAGAACAACTCAGCCCCCTACTTTCTTCACCATTCTCCTCCAAACCACCCTGACTTCTTAATTCTGTCAAGCTACAACATTAATCCTATCCCATTTTCCCACAAGACACATTCTCCTCCTTACTCTCCACCGCCTTCAACATCTGAAACATCTCCCCCGCCTTCTTCACAATCACATCCCTAATATCAATAGGACACTGCATAAACCGATCTGGATGGAACCTCCTCTCCTCAAACTTCAACCTCTCCATCTTCCCCTCCAATCCAACAGCCCCACAACCCATCAGCATAAACTTCTCCAAACTGTGCTCGCAGAACTTCAAAAGCCCCCGTTTTCTGTTGCAAGCTAGAGAACAGCATTTTATCGGCGGTGCTGGGAATATTTCGAGTTCCCGTTTATCGGCCAAGGCGGTGAAGGTTTCTTTGTCCCAGGTTGAGAATTGGGCCGTGGGGAGGGGTGGGCCTGTACCAGTACCAGTAGCGGTAGCGGTAGCGGTAGTACTATTCTTGAATTCGTTCTCGCGGTTAATTTTGCTTCGACGTTTGATATAGCGGAGGCGTTCGGGTGTCCATTTGCAATCTCCCTGGAGGGCGAACTCGTCGTCTGCGACTCCGACCATTCGATTTGGTGAGTTCTTCCTCGCGAAAACGGTATCCGCATTCCCTTTTGTTTCTTTGGCTTTGGCTTTGGCTATGGATGCCTCTCTCCTATCGTACCAAGTCTCGATGGTATCCGTTTCGAGAAGATGTTCAATCACCGTTTTCCTGCGGCTATCCAGTTTCTCGAAGCGTAGTTTGAGATCGGGGTTGGTGTTTAGTATACTGCTGAAGTGTTCGTGGAAATAGATTTGGCAATACTCTTCTCCCAGTATTGCCCTTGTTTCAGGCGATAGGAAATCCACTTCAGGTATGTTCAATGCCTCCATGTCTTTATAGTAAGTATCGCTACACCAAAAGGCGTCGACCCATTCGGCAAGAAGTTCTTCTTGCTCCCATTCTGGGATCTTGCTCGTGATCAAGTCGTTGCAACGTTGAAGTCTTTGGAATAGAGCTGGGTGCTCCGGACGCCATACCCTTGCGATGATTGATTCGACCTCTTCCTTGCGTGTGGCCATGGGTCGGATGCGAAAATCCTTTGGTTTCTGCTCTGTGACAACTAGATACCTTTTGGTGATCTTCGATACCTCCATGACGGCGATCTCGTTCTGGACCATCCTCGCTTGTTGACGGGTGAACCCTTTATTCATGAGAGTTTTGGTGGTATGAGATGGTAATTGGATGAGATCCGTACCCGTGGCGCCTGCAGGTCGCGATTCCGCCTCCTCCCAAGCCGCGCTGTACTCCGAGAGTAAGAGCCGCGCCTCTTGTTGTTGCACTGCCCACCTGGCATCACAGAGATCCTTGATCATTGCTTGGCCGCCGAATTCTCGCACCATCTCAAAAGCCTCGATGTCTTCTCGTGTGAACATTGTTTCGAGAGACCTGTTTTTCGACTTCATGATTTCCTTGCGGAACGATTTATCGCACGCTTCATGAAGAGGGGCGTATTTCTCTTTCTCAAGTCGTCTGATTTCATTTCCAGCGGCTTTTCTCGCGGCCTTGATCTTTTCCATGCTGCTCATGATGGCGATGATGTCTTGGTATCATTGATTGTGCGCGTGTGTATAAAATCTTTCGGAGATTGGGGTAGTTGATTATGTCGATATCCTGTTTGGAC
Organism: Venturia aucupariae; assembly: GCA_003693225.1. Taxonomy (NCBI): domain Eukaryota; kingdom Fungi; phylum Ascomycota; class Dothideomycetes; order Venturiales; family Venturiaceae; genus Venturia; species Venturia aucupariae. Next base: position 306,263 of record QWZN01000011.1, on the reverse strand, counting down.
AATTCTAAAAATGGTCGAAAAGATGGATGTTTGATATTGGCGAGGAATATTGAAGTTGAGAAGAGCGTGTTTTATATATCCGAATTCGTCACTTTGATCGCTTCGGCCGTCGACAACCAAGTCGCGCTCACCGTCAGCCTCGCTTTGACATTTCCAGCTTTTTGCGTACTAGTATGCAGTACTGCCAAGAACCTGCACCCAAGGACGTTCATCCCAAAACACCATGACTCACTTTGTATATACTCCTCTCGTCTTCAGTTCTCAATTCATTAGCCAGCAACGAAGAGCCGGCGCGAGTCAGTCTTCCCATAAATACACGCCGTTTGTCGCAAGAACCTCGGCGCCCGATTTTTCTTCGGCTTTCTTGGGCTTTTCGTCCAGTTCGTGAGAACCAGATGGGAACTGCTAGAGAATGAGGAGAACCTGAAACACAGATAAAGGGAGAGTTCGATGCCAGGAATTGGGAGGTTCCAATACGGATTATTGATTATGATTTGAAGCTGGTCATATTGAGCCTCCCTCAGATCCGGCCTCATGTGTCTTCTGCGAAGATCTTCATCCAATACGCCATGCTCTTTGAGTCCCCAAAAACGCCTTCCCAGCAATTGATCAAACATGAACAAAGTACTTACAAGCTCAAATTGACTTCCAGTACCGCTCGGATGATGCTATCCCGATTCTCTTTGCCCATGACCCTAATACCGACTACCTCGCCAACTCTCTCCATCAGCTTGTCTTTGAGGTCGGCATCAACAGGAGTGCCATTGGATAGGCTAGGCAATGAGTCTTTTGCACACATCTCTAGCCCAGCTACCAGAGCTTCGACAACCATCTCAGCATCTTTCCGCCTTGTTTCATCTTTGATGCCCTCTTGAAGAATAGCGTCATATGCTGCGAGATTGGGCAGAATCGTGATACGAAAACCCTCCGATCCAACCAATCCTTCCAGAGCGACGATGGCTCCATAGTGCGCACCGAATGATTTCGAAGGTTCGAGGAAGGTTTTAAGAAGTGTGCGCGCAAGTCGCGGTTTCAGCGTTTGAGAGGCTTTGCCGTGTTTCCTCGCCATTTTCAAGACCAACGCAGCGGCGTGATCTCGGACCTCAAATATAGCGTGTGTGGTGTCCATCGCATTGCCCAGTTGTTTTGCGATTAGGCATGTGAGAACTGGTGGCACAAACGCAGAAATGTAGGGCTCGATGTAAAGCGAGGAATTCGCGAGGAGCGATTCGAGAAGTCGAAGCATTTGCTTGAGCACAAATAGATCTTTAAGTTTATGCGTCACTTTCTCGTTCACAAACTGCATGAAGTATGGCACCAATTGATGTAAGCCAGTATCGGTGCTAAGAGAGCTGAAAGCAGCATTCCTGTATTCTTCGTTCGAGTGGTCGAGGATAGCGTGTGTGATTCGTTCAAAGTACAGCTGGATCTCTGAGGAGAGGATGTGTTTGACCAGAGGCTTGACAGTGATATTGTCCTGGCCGCTGAGTGCTGCCAATGTTTGGTTTGCTCCGCCGCCCTTTGGTAATAACTCTTGGGTCCTTGAATCGGCCGACGTTGGATTCTGCGGTATCGAAGGTTGGACACCCTCCACAGCCAGCCAATGTGCCGTGAAAGATATCTCCCGCGGTACCTTTGGCAAGGGCGCATTGATCAGTTTCTCGAAGTCCACCTCTTCATCCTCTACGTAATACAGTGGTTGTCCGGGTCCTATGCTCGCCTCGCCGAATCGCAGTGGTCGCGTTGATTCATATCCAAACAGCGGTTCCACGTCCAGGACCTTGAGAGCTTGTGTGATGTCGTCTGTGTGTAGGATAGTCCGCCGTGAGTGACGCATAAACTTTATGGCCTCTTCCAGCACTTGGGAAATGCGAAAATCGACATCGCGCGCGAGATTGTTGAGTACTTCGGGAGAGATTGTCTGGATGCCTACGGATTCAGAAACATCCTTGATGTTTTCGGGATTCCAGAGCGACATGATGGAGGGATATAGAGGATGCGCCGGGCAGTAGAGGGTGGATGAGATTCTTCACTTCATTGGCGATGGTAAGTTGGGTTGGTTAGTAGGGTGGCATGGTATTGATGGTGGATGTGAGGCTCTGCTGCATGGCAGGTACAGGGCAGGGCCCGCCAAAAATAGCGAATCCACATCACTATCTATACAACCACCCCCGAATAGGATAACCGTTCCCACCCTCTATATAATGTAGCAAACTCCCAGCTCTAGGCCGTCCTGGTCGACGACATCGCCGAAATTGATAGTATATGTTCATCCGGAGCGTCTCTCAACAGGTCCTTTATACCCCTCCACAAAATGTCCTCTACAAATCCCTTTTTTGGCCCACATACAGCCTTCTTTTACGGCACTTTGATGGCGCCAAAAGTACTCCGAAGAGTCTGCCATGGGCCTCACGCTCACGAGTCTGCTACGTCCACAGCAATCGCAGTCCGGCCAGCTCTTCTCAAGTCCTATCGCCGACACCGGGTGCTCGGCGCAGACTACCCAGCAATTGTACCACGCGAGTCCAGCACTGTACGAGGCACATTGGTTGAAGGCCTCACAGACGGGGATATCTGGCGGCTCGACATTTTCGAGGGAGACGAGTATGAGAGGAAGAAGGTCAGCGTGAGGGTCATCACAAGTGGTGAACAGGGTTCAGGAGAGCCATCGGAAGAACAGCTAGGAGATGAGATACAGGCGGAGTCGTATATATGGATTGCAGGCGAGCATCAGCTTGAAGATGGGGAATGGGATTTTGACGAGTTTATGAGGGAGAAAATGGTGTATTGGGCAGGCGAGGAAGGTGAGACGAGAGATGATATGAGAGGTGAGTTTGATCTCATGAATGAGCCCATGAAATAGTACTTTCGAGCTAATTTGTATTACGACGAGGCAGAAGTTGACGAAGCTGTCGATGCCCATGGAAGAGACCCCATGGGAGGGAGAGGGGTCAACGGGAGTATTGGAAAGGCTGTCGAGGATAGTCAAAAGGAGAAGGAAGCCTTGGAGAGTGGCGTATAAACCGAAACTGCCAATCAACCTCGGTATTGTCAGAATTCATGACGCTACAAATCCTCATTTGGGCACTGTTCTTGCTTTGGAAGATCCGGGCGACAAAGAAGTGGCCTAACACTGTTTCCGTAGGTCTCACGATCATATTAAAGAGATGCTCCTGAGCACTCACCTCTATAATAGAAAACTCACCATCACCGCTCCTGTTCATGAATTCCAGATACCTCTCACAATTGATCTCATTATCAAGCACAGCAATGACTCAAACGTTTAGCTTCATTTCTACAACAAGAGGCAACAAAAAAGCTGTTTCCAAGTTCTCTGAACCCGAATCGGAGAACCCGCATTACAGCCACATACTGGAGTGCCTTTATTTCCTACGGTCAAAACCATGGGTGAACCCCAACGACTCCGACATTGCTACCAGAATTGTGAATTTGGTCCTCGAAGTTATACCGTACTTCCAAAATCAAGCAGATGCCGACGCACTCAAGAAAGGAAAGACGGAGCCCGAGGCCTTTGAGACCACGACAATAAATCTCGGACAGACGGAGAGAATCAAAGTGACATTTAATGATCTCTTTTCTCTTGTGCCTTCGAAGGGTCCGAGTGCCTGGCTTACGGACAGAATCATGGAGAGCCTGATTTGTCTCCAAGCGCGCCCTTATCAACCTGGCGATGTTTGGTTTTGCTCAGATGGTCTCTTACAAACTTGTATGGCTGCACTCACTAGGTTGCACGAAGATGGCTGTACCCACGCGAAGTTTCTGCCAAGACTGCACTCAATGTGGATCGACGGCATATTGCCTGGAAGAGAGATTCCCGCATACGCTGAAAGTATGGTATTCTTTCACCAGCCGACGCAGAATCACTGGATAACAGTTCTTGCTTACGTCGACGAATCGACCATGCTGGGGCACATAGAAATGTTCGATTCTCTTGGAGACTTGTCTGGCGATGACCCTGGTAGATCTTTACAGTATCTCCTCCATTGCCTCTCGTACGCATCACCAAACCATATCTTTAGGAATACGAACTGGTTTGCGGTTCCCCCTCGCAACAAAAGATGTCCACAGCAAAGCAGCCAGAATATCGATTGTGGTGTATTTGCTGTCTCTGCCTTGAAATCGCTTTTGCGGAGGGAGTACCCGGACGACACAACCCAAACAGACGAACAAGCTCGAATCGATCATGGCCTCCTGCTGAGGGAAGAATACATGCTCGTTCTTAAAGCGGCACTAGACGAAACAGACATCGCTGTTCAGACCATAGCTAACAGGGGATTCTAGAGTGTGTTATGGTGATGCAATAGAAGACTACACAGCAATGCAATGGCTTTTGTCGCTCAATGGTGCCGAGCGTAGCACTTTATGACAGCTTATCACCGAAGAACACAATAGCAGTGGTCGTGACTGCCATGTCACCAGGACTATAAAAAAGGTAGCTACTATAAAATCCACTAGGTTAACCTATATATTCCATATCTACATATCATCAACTGAACCAACAAGCAATAAGCAAATCCACAAAGTCCACATCCTAACACCAGTCAGCTCAAAATGTGCTGGATAAATGGAATAACATATTTAAAGTGTAATCATTTCGTCGAGGAAAAGGGGTGTGATGGAACTCGTCCATGGCCATCTCCTAACAGGTGCCAATACCCGAGGAAATTCAAGCCTACAACCGTCGACAATTATTGTGACAAATGCACCTCAGCGCAATCTTCGAAGACGCAGAAAGAGGAGGAACCACCATCATACGAACAAGTCATTAGAGGAAGTCAATTGCCCACGTACGGTCATGCGGCAGCAAACACACCCAATCCCTGAACAGAAATACTGACAGTACATATACCACTGATTTACATCGTTGAGGTCAAAAGTCCGCATCAACGATCTAGCACATCATTCAATTCTTTTCACAGCGATATACTGACTAAGACCACCCCTCGAAATGTGTTGGAAAAAGAAAATTTTCTACCTTAGATGCAATCACACCTTAAAGGAAAGAGGCTGCGAAGACAACAACCCATTTTGTATGCAACCTAGAACCATCACCCTCACGGCTATTGACGGGTTTTGTGGCCGCACTGGCTGCGTTCCGCCGCGGTCTTCGGAAACGGTTGTAGGGGATTTAAGTGGTGAGGAGGAGTTACCGACGTATAGTCAGGTCATTGCGGAAGATGATGTGCCACCGTATGGACAAATCGATGGATCTGTAGGAGACCGTGGCGGTGATAGAGTGCACGTTAGTCTCGTTGAGGGGTTTCTTAATGGACGGTGGGATTTTGAGGGGTTGTGGGCTTGGGTGTTTCGGTGACTTCTTTGGGGGTGTTGTAGTTCTTGTGATTACTACTTATGAGTTTATATCTTTCTCTCTTTTTCTTTCCTAACCTCACACTTTTCACCCACAATCTTTCAAACCCCCAAATCACCAAACCTCGAACATCAAAACCTAAATGTGTATCATTACGCACGTCATCTATAAAAAATGCAACCATACCAAAGACGTCATAGATGATTGTGGTCGGTGGTTTCACTGCAGACCCCTAGTCGCCGGTTGTGAAGACGCGAAGGACGAATATTGTATGAAGTGGTGGTGTGCGAAGAGTCGGAGGGCAAAGGGGAGGGTTAATGAGCTAGAGGGGATGTTGGAGGAGCAGAGGAAACAGATTGAATGCCTGAATGAGGAGATTAGGAGATTGAGCGGGATAAGGGAGGAGAACGGGGGAAATGAGTAATGGTATGGAGATTGGGGATGGGAAATAGTTTTCTGTCTCCCGGATATGCTGAGAATTGAGACTCGACACAACACTTTCCACGAGAAATAGGTGCCGATGTATTTCTGGCATAATCTTTCTCTGTAGTCGCCAGAAATTTAACAGTACAGCATCTTACTTTGTACAGTTTAATTGCAGAGCAAGAATCTCTCAATACTTGAAGCCAAGGGGCACTGAGTAGATCAAGAAAGTCCTGGTCCATATATTCTTCAAGGGTTAAGGGGAGAATTGGCTGCTGTTTCGTGCTGCGCATGCTCAAAGATACGCGCACAAGACCCCTGGATTTTTAGACACGAGTGCGTAGATCTGAGACTTGCTCCCCCCTTTCGAGTCGTCAGAAGCCGTGATAGCCTTTCTTTTTGTTGGCCAGTATGCCTGCACACCACCAAATTATAGCAGTTCACCGCTAAAATAATGTATCTAGACCATGATGTAATAATGGCAGTAATCGGGGGCGAGCTTCAGGGTATTCATGTCTTGAAATCGTGAAGACATGTCAATTTTTACAAAGGGTAACATCGCATGATCATAGTCATGACAGCAGTGCAATCCCGGTGATATCCAAGTCATCAAATACTTCTTGTTAGGCTGGTGAATGGAAGTTGTTAGTAGGTATATAAACCTAACCCCTAGAGATCTCTCTCCTATCTATCAACAACACTACAACACTTCAACCTTTAGATACAAACAACAATAAAGCAAAACTTACCACAGACCTGTAAAAAGAACAATCACATCAAAAATATACCACTAATACGCGAGGTTATAACGCTCCCGTCCTTCTATATTCCAAGATGAGTCAATGTTACTCACCATTCCATTATCCCCAGGAGGACTTGGACTTTCTTCACGGTCTACCGACAAACCACTTTCCCGCGCCTCCTATTCACACAGGAGAAGATTCGATAGCTAGGAACAGAAGGCCAAGACTCCACCGTTATGAAGCTGACTTGATCCAACCTCCGTGGGAAAACTTGCATATTCCAGGTCCAAGCCAACAAGATTTTCATATCTGCTATTGCCACGAAGTTCCAGGACCATACGGTCCACATTTGCATGCGCCAGTTCACCCTGTACGAAGAGGTAACGCGCCAGCACGATGTCCCATCCACGATCCGTGCTATTGTGATGAGATCCAAGGACCGCACAGTCTAGTTGATATACACGTATCGCAACGACCTGAATCGCCTCCAGTTCGACCAAGTCACTTTGAGCTCCGATACGGTACTAGTGAGGCTGTACGGATTCGACGACACGAAGCCAACAATCAAATAGCAGCCGCAGCCGAAGCTCAGAGAGCGAGTTCAAGATTCCTCCACAGCCAGCGAGAAGCTGAATCAGAGGCCGAAAGAGCAAGCGTCAAAACCAGCCACGAACAAGCCTTGTTTGGGAACAGAATGAAGGCGCGGGAGCGTGGGTTTAATGAGGTTTGGGAAAACGTGTGGAAGGGATATGCAGAAGATGTACGAAGGGCTAAACTACCTCCGAGGCGACCATCTCAGTTTGAGTTTCAATACGGTCTCGGTGATACCGTTGAAAGGTCCTACGGAACTCGTAGCCGGACTGGAGCCGAGATAGCTGCTCAGCAAGCAAGCACCAAAGCTCGTTATGAAGTAGAAGACGCGGAGATCAAACGAGGCCGAGGAAAACTTCCAGTAGAGCCGATTGAGATTCGGGATGACCTTAGAAAAAAGCGGGAACGGCAAGAGAGGGAGAATTTGCGTGAAAGACAAGAGGTGCGCGGGGAGATGATGGGAAAAGTGGGCATCATAATTGACAAAACGACATCAGCCATAGAAGCCAAGACTGAGGCAGGGGAGTTTGTAACAGGGCAGGAGAGGGGAGAAATTTACAGAGCAGCCAGTGATGCTTTCGCGGAAATGCTTGACGAGTTCGGTGAACGATTCTACCCCTTGGGGACTCGAGACGTGCGAACTGCCAAATGGGATCGGCCCAGCACAAAAATCGAGGAAGAAGAGCTTCCCGACTTGAGGAACAGACAAGAGAAAACTTTATTTCGGCAGGAGATGTTCAACCAAATGAAGAGAGAGAAAGAAGCAAGGGATCAAGCCGAGTTACTAGCCCGATATCTGGACAGCAGAATGCACATCGGTGACACTAGGAAGCATCCAACAGAAGCAGGCAACAAAACGAAAATGGAAACGGCTCAAGACACCAATTATGAAAGCTGGAAACGTTTGGGTGAAGGGGTGAGTAAAATTCATTGCAGTATTGTCGTCTTTGCTAAAAAGAACTGTACAGCTACAAGCAATGGGCTTTACACAAGAAGAGATCGATAAGATAAACATGGAAATCAAAATGCGCCCCGATCCAGAAGCAGTGCGAGAGGACATTGAAGAACTTATTCGAATATTGGTCAGTAATTTCATATCAATATCTTTGAAAGGGGACTTGACTAATACAGTCTGATAAGCGCGGAGATGGATTTAGTCTAGATGAGATTGAAAGAATTATGGATGGAGACGACGATCTGACATGAATCGCAAATTTGTAAGGGATTTAGTATTGATCTGGATACCATATACTCGCACGGTTCTTGCAGCTCGAGCTAGGGTACAGTCGAGAGGAGATTGGTAATATGATAAAATGTGAGGAAGAGAGGCTATTGGGAATCTTCTAGAATATTAAGTAAGTGTAAGAAGAGATAGCCTATTATAAAGAGTTTGACTGGAAATCATTCTTAGCATGTAAGGAAACTGGGTTTGGGGTATATAGATTCTGTTGTAATTAAAAATCTGTACTTAATGGATATGGAGGCTGTTAGGCGATTGATACTTAGAATATTATGAATGATATTATGATTTACCTGAATTACATGAACTCCGAGATCTAACCTTGTGGTAAGAACACTAGATCAATTAATAGACCTTTGAAAATGATAAAGGGTTGAAGAATTTAGAATCAAAGACGTACAGTATCACTCCACGCTCAATAGTGGTTTCATTGCGGTGATAACGTCCATGCAGACACATGGCATTCTCTTAAAGGGCAAACCTTTGCCGTAAATTTTGATGTGGATTCGTGGTTTGGTTCAAGTCTTCCTGAACGACGATAAGTTTCTGAGAAAGTTTAAGGAACTAATTGCCAGACAGTCCTCGGTAATCAACTCGAAGAAGGATGCGAGATAACACATTCAACCACCGCGGCCTCACAAAAGGGTGTTTGTTGGCCAGCCGCGCACTTAGCTGTACAGGTAGGCGTGTGATCTGTATTAGAGTCATCAAAATATCTCAAAAGAATAAAAGGCTAGCCCTTTTCCCACGACCTCGCAGAAATCCATAGACATCAAGAATCAGAAGAGGCAATCACTTACAATGTCAACCACAACAACAACAACCACCCCACAAGACCGCAACCAAATCCAAAACCAAGAACCAGCCAACAACCTAGGAACAACCCCAGACCTCCTCCCCACCCAGCCTCCCCCCACTCCCAACCCCAACCCCAACCCCGAAAAAGCAGACTGGAAATCCAAATACAACACCCTTAAAACCAAATACGACGATCTAAAAACAGAGTACGAATGTCTCCAGGACAAATGCAATAAAACAGTCCGTACATACAGAAATTTACATATTCTCGAATTAAAAAGGTAAGCTAACAAGGAAACAGTTCAATCACGACGATTGTACGATGGGGGAGGAGGAAGATATGTTTACTGTGTGGATTGACAATGTTGATAGTGAGGTTTGAGTTGGGGAGGCGTGGAAGGATTTGCGTGGAGGGGTGGTTAGTCTCGGTGTAGTGGCGGTAGGGTCGGTCGTGTGGTTAAAGTGCTGTTCCACGCATGATAAAAGATATCTGACAAACTGTATAGGTAAATGGATATCGCGAATAGCTTTCATTAGTACCAAGGAAAGAAGTGGTGATTGGCATGCTGGCGTTATGGTCGTGTGGTCAATATACTATATCATCACACATGATAAAAGCCATCAACCACACCATCTATATAGCTTGAAAAACTTGCCTCCCTAATCCCACCATCTACCCCACAACATCAGCAAACTCACCCTCATAGAACTAGCAAACATTTTGAAGAACATACCTCAAACAACACTCAATGTCCCCCTTCCCAGCCATCATAACAAATCTATTCCAACAACAAAACCCACCAACAGAAATGCCAACTACATCCACGACCCCCACGGCCCCCAACATTCCCCAAAGACTCGACGAAATGGAGAAAAAATTTAATGTCCTATCAACCAAAATTTGGCAACTAGGGGAGCATCTCCAATTCCTCGATGACGAAGTGAGGAGATTGCGGGCTGGCGAGCCCAGTCGAAGATTACCCACACGGGAATACAACCCTGCTGAAAAGGACGATGTAGAGAAGCTCTTTAGACATTGAGAATTTCCACCTTCCGATATGATGGAGGAAGAGATAATATTGGACGGCTCCGATAAATTGTGATGAGGTTCATGGATCCGGGGGTTTGGGTGGCTCTGAGGCATCGAATCTGGATATTGGGGTGGGGACAGAATCACTGATGAAAGCAAGAGGCATGATTAATAAGCTACATCCCTAATCTCGGTACTCGTGTTTAGCTACGAATTCGGGTCACAAATTCCAATTGAGTAGATCCAACCGCTCGATAGGGCCGTTAGCTTCGCGTTCCTTTGTAACGCTTTTAAGGTTCTGATAACAGATCGCAAACTCCTGGAAGGGAGTTTCGAGGCCGGTAAGGGTTGCTCCATTACCAAGTGATGGATTACTTGGTTGCCTACTTATTCAATTCTGACGCATTAGCTATAGCCAAGCCATGAGGGGTCAGGGTTTGCGCCACCATTCTGCACCCTTGGTTACCTTGCCGGCTGTACCCCAAGAGCTGTTTTTCTGTTTCCCTTGATCCTCTTTCTTAATCACAACGGACCCTGATCGTAACGCATTCTCAGTTGTGCCTCCAGTTGACAGCCGTGCGGCAGAACCAGCTCTGTCAAAGTTCGTTCGGGATTTTCGATGGCGTGTGTCTGGTCGAGTTGGAGGCCTGAGAATATCAATCTCCGATCTATTATAAGAACAAGAATTATACATACGTCAGAGCCTCAGGCCCGAACCATTCCACCAATTTCGCACGAGTGACCACCTTCTTCTCATGCAGACTGCCCTCGATCTGCTCGTTATAATACCTATCATAAGGGTCTTGGGGCTCTGCAGCAAACAACCGTTCTTGGCAATAGACGAGGTAATCAGACACCGAGCGTGCTATGTAATCATCCCAGAGCATTGGATGACAAAGCACTTGTCCTTTTCTGCAAGACGCTGCCAAGTTTTTGCACATCGTCTCGAAATGCTTTACTGGGGCGGTGTAGCTGGGATACGCTCTTTTAAACTCTCCATAAAGGGTGGTGTCTTCGACTTCATTCTCGGCCTCCTTGTCGATTTCGGGTTCAATGTCATTGTCTGCCATAGCAACCTCTGGAGCTGGCTCGACCCTTGGTGGACTCGACACAACATTTGCTGGCGTTGCGACAGGCTGTTGTGATTTTTTCTTGCCTCTGAGAAACTCCTTCCGTGCTTTGGCAGCCTCCAGAGCTGGATTCTGGGATACAGGAGAATCTTGAGTGAAGTTGAAACGAGATACTTTTTGCTCTCGAAAATCCTTTGGAGACATGTCCGGTGCCTCCCTGCGCTTGCGAGTGGCAATGCTGCTTGTGGGTGAATTATGCTGGCTGGATGGTCCATCAGAGATATGGGCAGGAGTAGCAGGTGCCTGAATCTCATCTGAAACGTGGTGAGCGGACTCTTTGAGTTCGTGGAGCAGCTGCTGTTCAGCCATTGCGCCGGTGGCTTCCGAAGGGAGATCGCTGTCCGCGCCATCCACAGCTGAAATGAGCTTACTAGGCGGGGGCCTCATCGCAAGGCGTAATGAATCGTTATCGGCAGAAGCATGTTGAGACTGATCGATCGATTTCGAGGTATTCTGTTTTCCCGAAGACGAGGACTGGGTCTCTCTTGGAGACTGAGTCACGCAGTCTCGGTCGCAAATCTGCGCTCTTTCAATTCCTGGCCACGAAGAATTATCCCGGAAGTTGTCGCTGGAAAGCGTCAGTAGAGAGTTGTTGCTAGCTTTTGGTTCCTGTGGTGGCTCTGGTGTTACCGTCTCCGGGCGGACTGCGGACGAGAATAATTTTGCTGTATCAACTGTTTTGGGGGGCTGAACCACATCCATTTCCTGGTCTCCATCGATTGGAGTCATCAAAGGCTCTTCAATATTTGCGCCGTACCGTGTATCAGACACAGACTGCGAAGCATTCCACATGGCGTTCCGTGCCATACTTGCAGCTTTCGGACGGATTATCGGAGGAGAGGAGTGCAACGGACTACTCTCGGGTGGAAGGTCATCATCCCAATGATTCTGTTCTTTCTGGGGCGTTGGTGGCCATTCTGCAATGATTTCATCGTCGTCCGAGCTTGGATCACCATCGCCATCAGCTTCATCGATCAAAGTATCTCTCTCCATGTCGACGTCCACATCGTCAGCAGCCGCACGTAGGTCAGTTGCACGTTTTACTTGAAGCTGAGTTAAAATTGCGATAGGGATATTAGCGGACGGAAAGACTCCGCCAGGCCTTGAATGGTATTCAGCTAAGGTGAGCGAGTCAGTAAGGACCGAAACCTGCTAAGTTTGAATCAATATCGATAAGTCCCTGAACACTTCTGGAAAGAGATTCGCCAGAATTGGACAGATATCGGTCTGAGACTGGAAGTGCCTGCACTTCCAATGTAGAGAAAGTGCTGGCAAATTTAGAAAACCAAATTGCCAGGACAACAATAGATCGATCTGGGATGAAGAGTGTATGAGAAGAAAAGCCATATGATGTACTCACATTCAGAACGCTTCAAAAGCGAATCTTGATCATCAGAGCAGGTGTAACCAGACCTTTTGGGGGCATGCATCAGGATGTTCGCCCAGGACCGTGACCTAGAAGCTATAGCGGTTCTCTTTCGAGGTACGTGATTGCCGATCGTATATTCTACTTGCTCGTCCAGTTGTGGCTCTGCAGGCGATGAAGATTTGCTTGTAGAAGCGCTACTAATGTCCACAATTCCCTCACCATTGCATTGAATCTTTCCAACCGGTCTTTTGCTGGGAGAGATGTGTTGAGTTCTCTCTGGGGTGCTCTCGGCCATCAGCTGCGAAGAGATTGATTGGGCGTGTGGAATGGCTACAGGTGCGGTCCTCTTAGTCGTACTGCGTGCTGGGAAGAGGTTCATAAGGCCATCGTATGGATCCGTGTGACTCTGTCGAGGCGGAAGGTTCCTCGTTCCGAACAGTTTGGAGCCGTCATTACGATGGGGAACGACAGGTGGTGCGAGGTTGGCTCCTCCAAGCATTTCAAAACCGGCTCCGCGCAAACTAGGTTGGATCTGGGTTGCGAACTCCTGGGAATACTGGCCATTCTTAATGACTCTCGTCCTTGGTGTTGTCACAGGCTCTGGGGCTGGAGTCTCTGTCTCTGACATTGGTTGCATCAATTGCTCGGCCTGATGTAGTAGCTTGGGTACACCAGGTCTCGTATGAAACGTCTGTGGATTTCCTAGGGGTTCCACCCTCTTCTCATTGACGATACCAACATAGTCTATCAACAACTGAACACGTTCGGCCTCTGGACCAGAGGGAGCAATCATTACATGAAATTTGGGAATATTCAGCAAGGCTTGGTTGCTTAATTTAGCCAGATTGTCGAGTTTTGAATGGGTTTGGAGCCTTGTGGCAGCAGCTTTTGAAAACTTTGCGCGCACTGTAGTGAAGCCATCAGAAAGTAGGCAGTTGAAGGGATGTTTCGACTTTGTGAACTATTCATGGTGAGTCGAACTTGTTGTGCCTGAACGGGTTGCTAGAAGAGAAGGCATCGACTTACTTGTTGCACTTGGACCAAGACTGGCTCTTCAATCGCGTACATCACCGCCATCCATAAATTGCTTCCATCGTAGGAGTAGGCACTTTGCTCCTCCACTGCCGACGTAGAGAGTGTCGTCGGGTCGTTGTCACGCTTCTTCCACGCAATGGCATTCTTCAATTCCTGCTCGAGCTTTGGCCCAAGCCAGCTGTCTGCTGAAGAGCCCATCGTTCCAGTCGTAAATTCCGGTCTGTCGCGATATTGAGAAGCGCGTACTTCAGAAGGAGAACGCTCAGGAGAAGAACGAGACGTCGAAAAGGTCACGGTGCTTGTTTGACGCGTCTGCACGGGTCATCGCGTCAAGAATGTCGATATAGCTTGGCGGACAGTGTCGCGTCGATGGCTTCCTCGAGCTGGCTTTCATCTGCTCACGATGGTAAGGAAGGCTTCGTACTGTGATGTGTGGTGTTGTTGTGTGACTGCCAGTGCGCTTTGGCTTTGCTGGTGATATTATCTGAACCAAGCAGAGGGCTCAGCTCGCTTCCATCCGCTTCCCAAATGCAACTGAACCTCAGCAACCACTGCACAGTATTCTCCCGTCACCAGCGAAGAACTCGGCCAATATATTCCAGCCTGAAGCCTTCCTACACACGAAAGCTCCCCCGCGAACGTGTCCCGTATTAAATCCTCATGCTCTGCAAAGAAGATAGAACGGCAACGGCTTGGACGCCCACCCCGCTGCACCCACGCTGGCCATCCACCATACACCTCCGCCTTCACTCTCCTCTGGCTACAGGATAGCCTCTGGGCAAACACCCTCTAAGCTGGTGCCTCAATAGGCTGGGCATCATTTGCAACCCTTTGATCCCCACTTTCCCTCGCATCGGTCCATGTCATGGCTCCCAAGCTCAACGATACTCCAAGCCCAGCGGCCTCTTCGGGTGTCATTTCTCAAGTCCATTCGAGACGTCCTTCTGGAGCATCTTATGCCTCGCAACCTGCTTTGAACAAGGAAAAGTTATCCTCAGCGTTGGACGCAATACATACGAACGCATCTCGCTCAGATACTCTGACAACATTCGACGACTTCGCGTCACCACGGCCAGGAAGCAAAGGCGAAGGCCGGGGATTTCCTGAGGATGTCGTGCAGAGTGGCTTGAGTGGTCTGTACAGCCGGTTCAAGGCTTCGGTTGGAGCTGCAAGAGACGCTGTAGCAGGAGGTACTGGAAATGAGAGCGCAGACGATGCGTCCATCAAGAGCGGAAACGCAAGGATTGCAGCCCTAAAGGTTGATGGGAATGGCATTGCTGCTTCGCCTACAACATCTTCCACTAAGGTGCATTCGCCGTTGACAACAAGGTTTCCCGAGTCTCAACTTCCAACCACACATAGCGCCCTGCCTACGTCCACTGTGCCAATCATATCAAAGCCATCAAGGCCCGCCGGGAACGCTTCTCCTATATTGACCATGCAGGTCAGGAAAGGTCAACAGGTTCCGGATGAGCCTTTGAGTTCTCCTAATGGCACTGGTCAGAGGACAACGTCTCGGCAGGCAGAAGGAGTGCTCAGTACAAATACAAGGGAGCAAGAAGACCAAGGCTTTCCTTTGACAAAGAGTAGAAGCAGGCTAAGTGGACAATCTGTTGTTGACCATCAACCAGACGCTAAGAGAGCTTATCGAGATGCAGACCTTGCAGCAACGGTCAATGATTATGCCATTCCAGACGTAGATCAGGCTTCTAAAACATCCACCAAAACTTCCGAGAGACCAAACTTGACCCTTGAAACCTCTACGCATTCCCCAATGAAGAATTACAAGCCATTTACGCCCTCACTTGAAACACAAGAGGGCACATCGTTGCAATCAGAGTCATTGGCCGAGTCCTATGCATCGCCACCACGACCGCCGCTGATTCAAGTCAGCCAGTCCCACTTGCCAGGATTTCGAGCGTCGCGGACGAATTCCTCCGATGGAGAAAGTAGCTCTGTGGTCACTGCAGCGCGCAGTCGGAAGCCAGGTTTTGAGCCCGCCCAAGAGCGCGCGACCAGCTCTTCACGCAGTGTCGTCGACAGTTCCAACACAATCTCGAAAATGAGAAGTAAAATTCTTGCAAAAGAATTGTGGATGCGAGACGAGAACGCCAAGGATTGTTTCTATTGCGGCGACACATTCTCCGCATTTCGAAGAAAGCATCATTGCCGTTAGTAGCCTTGCATGCATTTCATTGACCGAGCTGACATCCGTTCCTAGGCATCTGTGGCAACATCTTCGATGCGAAATGCACCTCACTGGTCCCTGGTAAGATTTTTGGACAGTCTGGCCGCCTACGTATCTGTAAACCGTGCGAGGCCATTGTACACGGCACTGACGACGACTCGTCTGTCTATTCTGATGACGTCTCCCTTGCTGGCCACCCTGTATCACCTAGAATCCCAGCGGACTATGAGCAGTGGCAAAATGCCTTTTCAATGAGCAGCTCTGATATGCGCCTGGGAGACGATCACATGAACATTGGCACTCCTACAATGGGCGTGCCGATTTCTCGCAAGTCAGGGGAGTCTAAAAGACGATCAGCTGTCATCGAATTAGATGGCAACCATAATATCCCACGGCCTAGCTCCTCGAGATCATTGAAGTCGTTGAGTGGACGTCCTCGCTCGTCAAGTCACAAGCGTCACAACTCAAGGTATGGCCATCTGCATATGAAGAGCTTGAAATCTTTCGATGATCGCGCACCATTCCAACGCCATGATTCCGAGACCTCTCATCATGGTCCATTATTGCCAGCATTTCATCATGACAATATTATTGATCCTGATTTGGCCGCCTTTCTGTCAGATGAAGGCTCGAGTGAAGACGAACCTCAAAGTATATTCGCGACCATGAGCGGGGACCCATCTTCCCCAGGGAAAATGGAGAACGAGAGAGCTGGCTTTGCTGGGTTGCTAGCATCTGTACGACGTGGCAAGCCCTGGGGCGCGGAAAAATCAACGGGTGCCATCAGTGTGGCGAGCCGTGACGCTGACAATGTAAGCCTTTCTGGGCGTAATCCTTCGCGTCATAGTCGAAAACGAAACCTCAGTATCAGCAGTGCGTATCACCCGAGATCCTCGCCCCGGCGGGCGAAAAGCAATTCACTATTGAAAGGGTTCATGGTCGGTCATGGTGGAGGGTCGCCTGCTGCTACAAGCCTACCAAAGACGTTGCCGCTACCCACGAGCAATTCCAAAATGATGCGAAGTTCATCTATGCGAGGAGATGCTGCACCAGCTGTTGAGCTTAACCAAGCTAGTCTGCAGCATGTGAGAAGACTATTGCGACAGATGATCCAGGACGCTGAGATTGTCGATGCTAAGCGTTGGGAGAGAGCATTGATGCCGATACTTCTGCAGTGTACCGACGATGTCAATCTCGACATTCAAAGGAACGACGACATCGACATTCGACATTACATCAAATTAAAGAAGATTCCTGGAGGCAAACCTGGCGACACGTCTTATATCTCTGGGGTGGTTTTCACCAAAAATCTTGCGCTCAAGACCATGTCTCGTAGCATCCCAAATCCACGCATCGCACTTGTCACTTTCCCTATCGAGTACACCAGGTACAATCAGCATTTCCTGAGTCTAGAACCTGTGATTGCTCAAGAGAGGGAATATCTACGGAACCTTGTCACACGTATCGCTCAACTTAATCCCCAAGTCCTTCTCGTTGAGAAGAACGTCGCAGGGCTCGCGCTGGAATTTCTTGATAAAGCCGGTATCGCAGTCGTGTACAACGTTAAGTTCTCAGTCTTGAATGCGGTTGCTCGAATCACACAAACGACGTTGATAACCTCTCCCGACAAACTCACAATGGACCCGTCGCGACTTGGTAAAGCTGCAAGCTTTGATATCAAAACCTATATTCACAAAGCCATGAAAAAGACTTTTGTGTATCTTTCCGGTTGTGAAAAAGAACTTGGTTGCACCATTGTTCTTCGTGGAGCTGAGATCAAACAATTAAGGAAATTGAAACGTATCACAGAGTTCATGTGCTACGTAGTCTACAACCTCAAATTGGAAACGTGCGTAATGCGAGATGAGTACGTGCTCATACCTGCCACATTGACAGGTGGCACGCTCAAACCGGGCAAGGCAGTCTCGTCGAGGACTTCAACCCAAATGTCACATAAACCTCCGCCTCAAAGTGACGGCGTGATTGAATCAAAACCTGCCTTTGATGACGTCTCAAACGAACCGGGGCATGAAATTGCACACAATCTGGAACTCGATCGCTCTCCAAAAAGCCCATCGATTGATAACGATGGTCCAGCGTTCGGTGCGCAAAACATCCCGGGAATGCCCTCGTTCTACAATGATGTGGTGGAGAAACATAAAACTAAGATTATCTCGGCATCTCCCTTCGTCAAATTTGCGCAGCCGTATTTGCTTGCACAAGCTCGCGAACAAGAAGCAAAGCTCACGGATTTGAAGCGGCTCCGTGATCAATATGCCATTCATGGCGAAGAGCAATTTGATGAAAAGGTGTCGGACAAGTTCGAGCTTGTCCAGCCTGAGATGGTGCATAGACTAGTGGAGAAGCCTAGCAAACAAGTACGAGATTATTTGTTCGCAGTGCACGATGCGCAATACGAAAAGGCACTACACAGCTACCAAACTCAGAAGCGGCAGTGGGAGCTTTATCTTGCCGGGAACTCGAGCCTTTTCGATCCTACTAACCATCAACGCATCGCTGTGTTATACAGTATGGTCAACTCCAAGACATCCAGTCCTTGTGTTGGGCCTGATGTGATAGCTTTAAGCTTCTACAATGAACATGATCTCGATGATAATTTCCTCCCTGATCTCACTCTCGGGCAATATGTCGAGGATCTCTGTCGCGGAATCCACGAGCCATGCACAGCGAACGGCTGCGAGGAGCCTCTTTTCAACCATCATCGACAATATGTTCACGGAGAGGGCCAGATGAGTGTCGTTGTGACCAAGCATCCTCCCAGATTGCGAGGCATGCAAAACACGATTCTCATGTGGAGCGTGTGCCGCATCTGTGGACAAGAAACTCAAGTCATTCCCATGTCGGAAAATACCTGGAAATACTCGTTTGGCAAGTACCTTGAACTGACTTTTTGGAGCACGGATTTACATCCTCGAGCCCATGCATGCCCGCACGACATACACAAAAACCATGTCAGATATTTCGGATTCAACAATGTAGCCGTTCGAATTCAGTGGGATCGAGTTGAGCTTCATGAAATCATTGTTCCGCGAGCCACCATAACCTGGAAGGTCGACAGCGACCTGGAACTCAAGAACGATCAGTACCAGAAATTCAAGGGCCGTCTTGACCGATTCATGGCCTCGGTCAAGCATCGCATCGAGAGCATTCAAGTCGACAGTGTCGCGCCCACCAAGAACGAGGATTGTAGAGCAGAAGTGGTGAGATTGATCAGGCGTGCGAATGAAGATCATAAAGCTTTGACGGAGAAGTTGCAGGAGAAGTATATGAATTCGCGCTATTATGAAATCATACCGCTTAACAAGGCTGCAAAGGCTATTCACGAAGTATCCATCGAGTGGGACGACATCTTCGCCCAATTCGAAAAGGACTTCTTTCCATCCGAGAAAGACATCCGGCGACTTGCAGAAAAACAAATTAACAACTTCCTCAATCGAAACGCGTCTACCACATCGATAGGCTCAATCGAGGAGGGGTCTGAAGATGTACTCACAGAACTCAAGGAAACCCCACCTGTCACGGCTTCTCCTTCGCCCGAACTGGCCAGACGACTATCGACCACTTTGTCTCCGGAAGACACTCACAATGTCCTAGCATCGGTGCTGAAAGAGGAGCAGCTAGGCGAAAATGATACGTCAGAGCCAATGGCTCTTCCCCCCGCTGCCACAGTCAACTTGTCTGAAATCGGTGGAGCCACGCCTCAGTCAGCCGAAGCACAAATGGTAGCAGTCGAAAGAGAGGATGTCAAACACCTCGATCTCGCTGTGCCTGCCGAATTGTCCCCTAAGCCCGAAAATTCTGGCAACAATGGCCATTTCGATAGCATCGAGTCCTCTGGAGAAATTTCCCGTTCGACTGATTCACAGCTGCTAGAGATCAGCCCTCAGGTCTCGAATACGATAGACCAAATGAGGACAGGCCTCGATGGCAGCACTCCAGACAGCGCCTCTCATGAAACCAGAATCCCACGCCCAGCTATGCCGCCCCCGAGAGTTGAATTAAGAACCTCGTCGCCTCCACTGACTCGAACACGATCTCAACCGCAGACGGCTACACTCATGAAACGCGAGCGTCAAATTGAATCAATCGCAAGTACTTCAAACTCTTCTCTAGGAGTTTTCGGGATCAGAGAGCGGCTCGGAAATCTGGTAAACAATCCTGCCCAAACATTTGATAAAAGAATGGGCACGGGCACGGGCGGCACTTTCAGAAGATCAACATCGCGATCGTTTATCCCTCGCTCAGTGCCCGGAAACCACCAGCGCGAGTCCTCGAAGGTGCTTACGTTGAAGCAACATTTCGAGCAATTGAGCAAAGAGTTTGAGAAGCAGCGTCTACGCGAGAGGCAGCAGAGCATTGTCAAGGGTCGACAACAAAGAGCGTATCCGTTCGCATCATCCAATCCAATTGTAGACGTGTATCGTGACGCCCACGAGGCTGTCCAGGATCAAGAGCTGGGTGACGAGGAAGAACAGGCGCAGGCTCCGAACAGCACAAACACGAGCCATGGGGATAGTATTGCAAATACCGCGACACCGGGTATGGAAGACATCGCAGAGTCTCAAGAGCCTCACGAGCTCCAGGCTCCAGAAGACGACCCTACTACGGATCTCACACAGGTCGACGACTCGCACCAATCCGACACTGAGGGTGGCGATGGCAGCGACACTGAGCCGGGCACTTCAGAAGGTACGCCAAGTACTGGTCACGAGGCACCAATGTCGCCAAACGACTCGCAGCTCGATCTACAAGAATTCAAACATGAAAGAAATTCGATTTTGAAGATTATTACCAGCTTCTGGTCGGAACGCTCAGCTAGTGGTTGGTCACCGCTCGAGTACCCCTTTTCAGCAAATGAGCACGTTTGGGATAACTCAGATATTGTTGTGCGAGAGGACGAACCTAGTTCACTGATCGCCCTTGCGCTGTCCTGTCCAGACTACCGGGCTAAAGTTCGTTCCTTCCGAGGGCTGCCAGAGAAGAATGCCACGGAGGAGCAGATGGAGGCTTCAATCGAAAGGAATATGTTAAATACCAAAAGCACCAATATTAAATACGCCTTTGAAAATCGCGGAGTGCGAGCACAGTGCAAGATCTTCTACGCAGAGTCTTTTGACGCATTGAGAAGGAAGTGCGGAGTCGCCGACCGCTTTGTCGAGTCAATTTCGCGCAGTCTCAAGTGGGACTCCAAGGGAGGCAAGACCAAGTCACTCTTCCTCAAGACCCTGGACGATCGGTTTGTCCTGAAATCATTGAGTCAAATTGAAGTAGCCTCTTTCTTCAAGTTTGCGCCGAATTACTTCGCTTTCATGCATCAAAATCTGTTCCATCAGCTGCCGTCAGTCATCGCCAAAATGATGGGATTGTTTCAAATCACCATCAGAAATCCTCAATCTGGTCTGGAGTTCAACTGGTTCATGCTAGTCATGGAAAACCTGTTTTATGAACGCAGTCCTAATAGAAGATTTGACCTCAAAGGTTCAATGCGTAATCGGAAGATCCAGAGCACAGGCGAAGCAGACGAGGTTCTGCTTGATGAAAATCTGGTCGACATCATTTTTGAGAAGCCAATATTCGTCCGCGAACACACTATGAAACTGCTTAAATCCAGCGTGTGGAATGACACTCTGTTCCTTTCAAAACAAAATGTCATGGACTACAGCTTGATGGCGGGGTTCGACGATGAGACCAAGGAGATCATCGTCGGTGTTATTGGTAAGCTGAAAAATAATCATTCTGTATGTAACGCTAACGATTTTGACAGACTGCATTCGCACCTACACCTGGGACAAGAAGCTCGAAACGTGGATCAAAGATCGCGGCAAGAACAAGCCCACCGTCACGTCTCCAAAAGACTATCGCAATCGCTTTCGAGTTGCGATGAGCAAGTATATTCTTCAAGCCCCAAATTGCTGGCATCAATTTCAGCAGCAGCAGGTTGCTGGACGACCGTCGAGTTCAAAGGCGGGCAGGAGTGACGAGAGAAGTCGTAGTGGTAGTGCTGGTGGCGAGTTGAGGGAAGAGCAGAGGTGGAATTAGTTGGTAAAGACAACGCATTTGATATTGATATGAGTGGCATAGCGAAATTTTTTGGTTTGGTTTTTTGATCATAGCGTGGAGTTGTGGGTAGTTTGGTTATTTGTTTATTCAGCTAACGCAGAGCCAGGAGAGAATCTTGCACATGGGTAGATATACGATGACTTCAACTACTGCCATTTCATTCCCTTCAGAATCTGTACACGAATGGACAGCAGTTGAGACGATATGGGCATACCACGATTTTAGAGTGACAGATTTCATCTCAAGCCGAGTCTTACATATCCCTAGACGGCGTTGGAACGAGTGAAGTGAAGATCAGTCTGAGCGCAGTCAAGAATATTAAGATGATACAGATCTTTGGTAGAGCTGTACAACATTTGCTGCTCAGATTCAACCCGCGAATGTAAAACCGACTAAGAACTGCTCCAGGGATCAATACCAATTTAGTCGGTAGAGAAGGGATCCTGTGATATGCGCATTTCGGGTCACTTCACGATAAAAGCGATTGTCTGCCGCCGGCGCCCTCGTGATCAACCCCACAGTGGATCCGCAACCAGGAAGGACTTTCCCTGTTGAGCCTTATCTTGGACGTCAAGGTTCTCGGACTTCAGCACCTCATGACCACATACTCCTAATATAATTGCACACCCTCCCCTTTTCGAACCATCCCCCAAAATCTATCGTCAATTCAA
The DNA here is from genome assembly GCA_003693225.1 of Venturia aucupariae. NCBI lineage: Eukaryota > Fungi > Ascomycota > Dothideomycetes > Venturiales > Venturiaceae > Venturia > Venturia aucupariae. Next base: position 283,632 of record QWZN01000011.1, on the reverse strand, counting down.
CTCACTTCACTTCATTCAACATGCCCGCCCCGTTCAAACAGATGCCGACATGGCAAGAAACGGCGAAGCAGATGCAGGATCATCGTGATGCCACCATCGCTGCGATAGACCCTCCTCTTCCTGAGCTCCCGGCCGAATTACCGTTGAACGTTACTGGAATCCCGAAGACGGTTTTGACGGCGAGGGAGTTGGAATTGACGGAGAGTCCGCCTGAGGATTTATTGACGGTTCTTGCCGCGGGGTTTGTGACGAGTACGGAGGTTACGAAGGCGTTTTTAAGGAGGGCTGCGTTGGCTCAGAAACTTGTGAGTTTGGCATGGTTATGATTGGAGAGGTTGATAAGCTGATATTTTGATTTTTTTTGGATAGACTAATTGCGTGACTGAACTTCTTCCTGATAGGGCTTTGGCTCGTGCTAAGGAGTTGGATGCTTATTACGCTGAGCATAAGAAGCCCATTGGTTTACTGCATGGCCTTCCCATCAGTGTGAAAGAACACATTGGGATGAAAGGTCTGGATCTCAACGCCGGGTTTGTAGGATGGGTCGGTCGTGTAGCTGAAGCCGATGCTTTGATCCTCCAAATCCTATGGTCTGCAGGAGCAGTCTTCTACGTCCGAACAACACAACCGCAATCCCTCATGCACCTCGATACATCGAGTAATCTATACGGCAGTACTGTGAATCCCTACAACCGCAAATTAACATCCGGTGGTTCCTCGGGCGGCGAAGGCGCTTTGCTAGGTATCAAAGGGAGTTGTCTAGGTATTGGCACGGATATTGGTGGGAGTATCCGTGGTCCAGCAGCAAATAATGGTCTCTACGGTCTCCGACCCACGAGTTTCCGTCTGCCGAATTCGGGATGTGCGGCTGCGATGTTGGCGCAGGAGGCTATTATCCCTGTTATTGGACCGTTGAGTACGAGTTTGGAGGGCGTGAAGATGTTTATGGAGACTATTATTGGGGCGAAGCCTTGGTTGCGGATGCCATCGTTGTTGCCGTTTCCATGGAAGGATGAGGATGAGCTTGAGCCTTTGGAGGAGAAGACGTTCAAGGTTGCCATTTTGTGGGATGATGGGGTTGTGAAGCCGCATCCGCCTGTATTGAGGGCTTTGAAAAAAATGAAGGAGGGGTTGGAAGCTGTCGAAGGTGTGGAAGTGGTTGATTGGAAACCATTGAAGCATGATTATGCCTGGGAGATCCTCGTGAGTGTTTTTCCTCTCTACCCTTTTGACAAACTACCCGCATTTAATCTGATATTTACTAATAAATGCAACAGGCCAGTCTCTACTTCGCCGATGGCGCAGCAGAAGACAAAGCCGCTCTAGATCTAACAGGCGAACCAATGCGTCCCCTCACAGAATTCATCATCAACGAAAACCCATACATCAAAGAACTCTCCATCGCCGAGCTCTGGGAATGGACCACAAAAAGAGACAAATACCGCGACGACTACGCCGAGCTCTGGAACTCCACAGCCTCAGGGAAAGACGACTTCGGTTCCCCAACAGGAATGGTAGACGTGATTCTCTGCCCCGTCGGTCCCGGTGCCGCCCCTCCCCTCAACTCAGCAAAATATTGGGGCTACACCGCTCAATGGAATCTCCTAGATTACCCAGGTCTCGTCTTCCCAGTGCGTATCCCTCCTCCCCATTACAAAAAAAAAAGGTACACATTCAAAAATTCTAACCCAACCCAACAACCAGGTAACAAAAGTCAACCCCACCATCGACGTAAAAGTAGAAAAGTACACCCCCCTCAATGAAAAAGATAGATACAATCACGAGCTTTGTGAGTCACCCAACAATCCCAAACCCCATTTCCGAAAGAAAAAAACGAATCCTTTGGACTAATCGCGGCTATATAGATGAACCGGAAATGTATAGAGATGCGCCTATTTCTCTGCAATTGGTGGGGCGTAGGTATGATGATGAGAAGATTATTCAGGCTTTGGAGTTTATGCGGAAGCATGTTGAGATGCCTTTTTAGTAGACTTCCTTTCATGCAAATTGAATCTTTTTATCGTAACCTGAAAAGTCTTGACTCCGATTTGTCTGAAGAATTCGTACTAATTATTGAATTGGGAAGGGTAGTCCCGATGACCGAAAGCTGGGGTTGTAAGGGAGGCGGATGGGGGTTAGGAATGTTTATCGCTGCGGAGACGGGAGGTAAAAAGACAAGTAAGGAGTTAATCTCAAATAGCAAAGGATTGACCACGAGAAAGTTTTGATAGAAAACTTGCATTGCTAAAAAAGACCGGAGCAATACCATCAACACCATGTCCCTCGCATGCGTCCATTCCTCACGCCATATACCCAGATTCCGAGAAACGCAAAAACCCTATCCTTCTAGTGCCATTGGCAAAGACCTAGAACATATCATCATATCCAGTCTGAGTGAGATCAGGATACAAACCACTAGGTTGATCTATGAAAAGCGAGCTGTCCCCCTCCGGAACACTAAAAGTGGCACCAACGGAAGCTTCAGTGACCTCTTCGGTGACGATAGTCGTATTGACCGCGGTAGGCTCAGTAGAGGGCGCACGAGATGAGCGACGCGAAGCGCGACCATGGTTTGGCACAAGTGCAGATGATGGATCCAGAGCTGTATTTGTTTCGGCTGCTACAGATCGCTGTACTGACGGGGCGCGAGAGGTTCGTCGCGAGGGTGGACGAGATCCTTTACGTGGTGATGTCAAAGGTCCAATAGACGGGGCACGAGATGTACGGCGTCCACCAGCGGTTGGGATAGGTGGTAGATCAGCAAGTTGGTCAAGAGTTTCCTCGCCAACAGGCGCAAAGGATGCATCTGGTAGTTCAGAGAGATCCTGTGAGATGGCATCTTGAACCACAGCGGGTAGGACAGGCTCGATGCTTGGCGCAATGTCTAATAACTGTTAGTATATGCAAGGTTCCGAATTAAGCTTGCTGAACTGAAGATCGATGTGCTTAAAGATATGGCAATTGTTTTGCTCAACTGCCAAAAATGTGTCAGCACCCATCACGGGTGAGACGTCTTCTATGAGGGTGAGAAGTATCGGGGGACGAGGGCACTCACCAACAAGTTGCTCATCTGCATACTCTCTGTTGCTAGCCGTATTTGCATTTTCATTCACTTCAATGGCCTCATCGCTGGCCTCGGCAGACTCCAGAGTCTTTCCGAGCTCATTTAAGAGTCCATTGGCGCCTTCGTTGCGTTGTTCCTCAGATGCAGTCTCTGCAGCATCCTCAAGACTCTCAACGATCTCCTCAGTCTCGTCAGCAATGGCGTCTTCGACAATTTCAGTAGCACCGTCGATGATCTCATCCCGGACCTCTTCTTGGATCTCTTCGATAATCTCATCTGCGAGTTCCTCGCCAAATTGCTCTTGGATATCGTCGCGAATCTCAGCAACAACCTCGTCTCCAATGGCGCCAACGATAGCTTCTGCTATGTCTTCAGCAACATCTGCCACAAGATCCATAGATTCCACTGCAGCAGCTTGAGCTTCAGCTTCTTCGATAGCCTCTTCGATAGCGACTTGCTCTTCGGTAGCCTCTCCGATAGCGACTTGCTCTTCGATGGCCTCTTGCTCTTCGATGGCCTCGACGATGGCGTCTTGCTCTTCGATGGCCTCGTTAATGGCGTCTTGCTCTACGATAGCTTCTCGTTCTCCAATAACCTCGTCGATGGAATTTTGCTGTCCACTGGCCTCTTCGATGGCCTCTTGCACTTCAATTTCCTCGTCGATACCATTTTGCTCCTCAACGGCCTCGTCGAGGTCATCTTGCTCCTCAATGGCCTGTCCGAGGGCAGCCTCTTCGACTTCTTCTTCTTCAGAGGCACCATCTTCAGCAGCGACGCCTCCGAGTTCGGTTTCCTCAAGCGCGTTCTCGCCATCTACCATTTCAGCTTCGACATTCTCGGCATTAGGTACAGTCTCGCCGGCCATGTCAAGGACGTAGCTCCATTCGGCGGGAGATACTTTGCTGACACTGAGACGAGACTGCGTGAATAATTGCATGTTTTCAAGGCCATTGCCCTTGGTGTTGTCAGAGTGGCTGCGAAGTTCGGGGAGAGTGACACTCTCAGGGCGTTTAAACTTCTGGCGGAACTCGACATGAACATTAAACCATTTTGGGTTGCTACGGTCCGATTTCTCGTCGTAGTATGGGTCCTGTGGGTCAAAGGCAGTTTCTATCGTCTGTTAGTTCTGTTCGGCTTAAATCTCAGGGACAATGGCCTACCATCAACTGTGGCCTCTCCCACAATTTCCATAATGCCTACAATGCCGGGAACCTTTATGTTGGAATGATAAAAGAAAGCTAAATCGCCCTTCTTCATCGCCTGCATGTTATTCTTGGCTGCATGATTACGAACTCCAGACCACGGTTCAGGCTCGGTGGCATTCATCAGATCATCAATGGAGAACTTGACGTCCTTGCCGTTCTCTATGCGTGACTCTGGTTCTGCCTTGAGAAGCCAGTAATGATGACCATCCGTGTCGGTGGACGTGGATTCTGCGGTGGCTGTTTTTGTACTTGCCTTCGGCAATGAACGACGTTTTCGAGAAGCAGGTCCTGGACTCGAGACCCGCTTACGTTTGCCAGTAGCTTCTTTGGTAGCTCTCTTTGGTGGTGCAGTCTTGGGCGCCTTGGGGGTGGCTTTTGGGGCCCTGGGGGTAGCAATGCTCTTTCTAGATCTGCCAACAGGTTCAGCAGGCGTTGCCACCTTGCTCGCAGGAGTGGCACGAGAAGATCTGGGCGTCGCTTTGGCTGTAGAGGGTCCTGCAAGGTCAGAAGTAGCGGCTGGTGTGATTGGTGTTGATGATTTGGGGGCATCTCTTGCGGATACGCGAGAGCCAGCTTTAGGTGGAGCGGTCTTTGGTGCCTTTGGAGTCCCCTTGGCTGCCTTGGGTGTAGATGGAGCAGCCATTGTTTGCCTTCTAGAAGATCTAGCTGCAGTTGTCTTTGTGAGCGCAACACTAGTTCGTCTCTTGGCTGGTGTTGGACCGGTCTCTTCAACCTCCTCGGCAGGTAAGGAACGCTTACCACGGCCACGGGAGGTCGTGACAGACGAAGGCAAGACTGTCACAGGCTCAGCGGCAGGAGTATGCTCCATGGCCATTTTGCTCGCAGCGGACGGCCGACCACGTTTCTTGGGCGTCGCAGATGGCTCCACCACAGTCACCTCGCTCTCTAATGGATCTGCAACCTTGCTGGAAGCCGATGGTCGTCCACGTCTCTTTGGTGTAGGAGCTGTTGGTTGTTCTTCTTGAACATCCTCGGCCGCTAGGGCTACACTGGCTGCCGACGGCCTTCCACGCCTCTTGGGTATTGGGGCTATTGGGGCTGCATGTTCTTCCTCTTGGATCTCCTCAGTCTCAACAGGAGCTGCACTGGCAGCCGAAGGTCGGCCACGTCTCTTGGGAGTAGGTGCTGTAATCTGATTTTCTTCTGGTTCAGCGACCTTGGATGCAGCAGAGGGTCGTCCGCGTCTCTTGGGTATTGGAGCAGCCTTTTCCGCTGTCGCGCTCGTTTCTTCGTCACCAGGCTGATTAATAGCAGATGGTCTACCACGACCTTGTGTGACAGGTGCGGATGCTCCTTGCTCAAGGACAGCGGAGGTTGCAGCTTGACTAGCCGCACTTGGACGACCTCGTTTCTTGGGCGTCTTAGCAAGTTCTGGCTCTGCTACAACAGCTTGTTCCTCTTCGTCTTCTGCTGTCTCCTCCACGACGGGCTCCACGACAATCTCTGCTTTCTTTCCTCGCCCCCGACCCTTCTTGATAACAGGCACTGGCTCTTGGATTTGCTCTTCTTCAGCTTCGACTACAGATTCTGCCTTCTTCCTCCCGCGCCCCTTTTTGACTGGCGGTACAGGTTGTTCGACGACAGGCTCTTCAACCTGTATTTCTTCCTCAACGGGATCATCAGCCTTTTTCGCCCTGCCTCGACCTTTCTTGGCCGGCGCCTCGACCTGAGCTGGTTCGGGCTCAGGATCCGCCTTCGTTCGTCCGCGCTTAGGCTTCTCGACCACCAACTCGGGCTGTGGTTTTGGAGCAGCAGCCTTACGAGAAGCGCGTTCTTTTGGAGCTGGCTTCTCTGACTCTTCGACTGCTTTGGCAGCAGCACCACGTCTGCCTCGAGCTTTAGGGACAGGCTCGGGCTCAGGCTCGGGCTCCTCGATTGTGACGCGTTTTCCTTTGCCTTTTGCTTTCTTTGGCTCCTCGACGATTGGTTCGGGCTCAACTTCTGGTTCAGGCTCTGGGACTTTGGCCGTCCTGCCGCGCTTCGGTTTCGCTGGTGCCGTGACTTGATCCACAGGCTCTGCGGCTTTGCGACCTCGTCCACGCGCCTTGGGGGCAGCGGCCTCTGCCTCTTCAATGGCTTCTTCAACGGCTTCCTCAAGCTCTTCTTGTAACTGTGCAGCAGGATCTCGACCGCGTCTTCCAGCTGGCATTGGAATAGGAGCTTCCTCGACAGGCTTGTCAGCCTTTGCGGCGCGTCCACGCTTCTTGGGCGGAGAGCTCTCAGCGACGACCTCATCGGTGGTTTCCTCGGTCAATTGTTTCGCAGCAGCTTTTCCACGCTTCTCAGCTTTGTCTGGGACGGCTGGAACATCTTTCTCGATGTCGGCTGGCGCATTTCTGGCAGGTCGACCGCGTTTCTTTGGTGGTTCTGGGACAGGCTCTGGATCTTTGGACGCGTCATCAACAGGCGCTTTTGATGATTTCGATGCCTTTGTTGCACGCGCAGGCTTCTTTGCTGGTGCCTCTTCTTCAACTGTGGGTTCAGCATTGCGCTTGGTGCGAGAAGCACGCGTCGTCGCAGGTTCAGCGGCGCGTGTTCTCGCAATGGCGGTGGCTTTTGTCGTGCTAGTGGCAGCAACTTTGCCTTTCTTTGGTGGCATTGCCGCGGTGAGCAATGGAATGTAGCGTGTGTCAGTAAAATTTGTATTATGAGATGGGGATACGATTTGTTGTTGCAGTGGTGTGTAGAGGGAGAGGGTTGGTCCTAGCGCACGGTACGGAGGTTGAAGGGACGAGGCGCCACCAAAACATGCGCCTGTGATCCGAGGAACAATATAGCATCAGATCTCAGGACATGTTCCCCAACAGATCTGGGGGATTTCTCACATTCCAGATCCTCAGATCCATGAACTCAGATCTTCGAACGGGAGAATTGTTTAGAAAGAGACTCAGCTAACGTCAAAAAAGAATGAGTAGAGATTCTGAGCACATTCAGAACTGATAGACATCTCAGAAAGAACTTGAATCCAGCGCGAATTTTTGCATAATACTTCTTCGACCGATCAATAAAGAGGAACGATTTACTGTTTTCCTTTCTCAGACTTTCCCTTCCCAAGCGCAGTGCTTTCCTTGGGATCGTTAGGTTCAATAGGTACTACTCATTGAGAACGACCGAGTCACTTGCTCGATGTACAAACGCCATAATACTGTTTAACCAGGGAGATCTCGTTCGTTCTCTGAACAGGTTGAAAGCAGGATCTCGGGACCGCTGAATTTCAACGCAGATATTTGAACAAAGGCAGGCTCTGAGTACACAATACAATTGCCAGGAGTTGGAGATGGGCACATTTGATTATTCCCAGTCCTCCAGATCGCAGCAAGAGTTCTCCTCAGTCTGCGAATCTAGGTGATCCATGAGATTGGCCAATGAAGGACTACAAAGCTGCCTGTTCACTTCATAAGAAATGCGACCCACGCGAATTGCTGTTCGTTAAGAGGGGATGGAGACCGTAAACTGGCTGGAAAATTGGGTTAACGAAACCTCCGGGATTTGTCGATTACAACGCAGTTTGAGCGTCGAAATAGGTAACGAAGGCGCCCTTTGGAGGAGCTGTGAGAACGAAGCAACTGTAGCTGCAATGCTTGGATTTTCGGATTCGATAACCTGACATTCCCGGGTAATCTATTCGTGGTTACTGAGACCTTCACAAAGTGTACCAAAGCACATAATCATAACGAGTAATTGGTCTTCATTGCAGTTCTCAGTATGCTAAGAACCATTCAGCTGCTGCAAATGTGCAGCTTTTGTCCGTTAAAAACCATCAGCCATGCATGAAAACCATAAGAAAACTCCCGGCCCGGATCAAACAATTAGTAACGCTTGCCCTCACGCAGAACGTCACCGAACTCCTCCAAAGGACTTCGGATGAGTTTGGTTTCCTTCCATAGGTTGGGTGTGAGGAAGCCGTATGTGTTGGAAACTGCCTGGAAAGTGGCCTTGAGGGTGTTCTCAAGGGTCTTGGTGGATCCAGCGGAGGATGTGTAGGCGTCCTCGACACCAGCAAGTTGGAGTAGACGCTTGACGGCTGGGGAGGCAACGAGACCGGTACCACGGGGGGCTGGGATAAGCTTTGAGAGATCAGCATTATTCAGAAGCTCAGAAATTGGTCAATACTCACTCTGACGCTGACGGAACCGCATTTTCCACTCTCCTTGGTTGGCAGAGAGTGAGGCTCACCAAGGTTGGTACCCCAGTAACCTCTTCGGATTGGCACGACGCTGAGCTTTGCGATGATGATGGCGGCACGGATAGCAGTTGCGACTTCCTTGGAGGTCTTGATTCCAAGACCGACGTGACCCTCGGAATCTCCGATAATGACGATGGCCTTGAAACGTGTTCGCTGACCGGCACGGGTCTGCTTCTGCACAGGCTTGATCTAAACGCGAAAACGCCGTTAGCCAATATTCCGCAGTTCCATTTGCGAGTGGATATGCCGATTCCATTTCCACCACGAAAGTCCAGGTTGTAATTGCGAACGCACCTTCATGACCTCATCCTTCAACTTTGGCAAGAAGAAGTCGACGATTTGGTACTCCTTAATCGGCAGAGAGTGTAGGTAGATCTCCTCCATGGACTTGATCTTTCCGGCCTTTACCAATCGACCGAGCTTGGTGACTGGCTGCCATTCCTTCTCCTCACTCTTTCCACCACCACGTCGTCCACGACCGCGTCCACGACCACGGCCTCTGTCTCCTCCACGGTCTCCACGACCACGATCTCCGAAACCACCGCGTCCTGCGGGTGCGGGTGCGTCAGCCATATTTGCGATTTGTGAGAATTCGGTGGGACGGGGCTGCAAATTGGGAAATTAGCGATTGGAGTGGATGGAACTGTAGAGTTCCTGCACGAGTGTCGGGGATGAGTACATACCGAATTGCTCGATGTTGCTGCGAATTAGGTAGATTTTTGAGCTTTTCGATATGCGGTTCGTGTGGGCGGCTTTCGAAAATGACCACGCTAGTGCACGTGATCATTAGCCACATTGAGGCGTCGCGGAATGGATGATTGAAACAACATATCCGGAGACATCGCGACGAAAGCAACATCAGGCCATTCTTCCATGACCCGACTCTGCTTCGGTTGGAAATAACGTTCAATACTCTCCAGTCAGTTCCACCACGCGGGCAGCATTTGAGAGTTTGTTATCCTACCAAAATATAAGAGCAAGGAACTTGTCTATCCCCCTCAACAACCATGTCAAAACCAAAGAAGTCCGATAGCGCAGCCTTCACAATTACAAGTGACAAGGATGAGGATGATCACAAAGCCATAGAAGCTCTGCGCGCCAGTCTTACTCGCCTCCATGCCGGCATCGACATATTCTCCCAGAGAGACTTCTTGATACAAGATCCCAATGCTATCGAAAATGCCGAAGGGACGGGTATGCCATCATGGTCAGTCTGTCTTACTTCTTGTGTCTTGACTATGAAATTTTCCTATAGAAAGAACTCTCCTCGGAAATAAAGTTTTCTTCTGCCTCCATCCTATCCCAATTACGATCTATACCAAACCTCAAATGCATATTTTCTTGCCAAAAACAATGACTTTCATCAAGCATGACCAAAGACCATATGATGAAACTGCATCACATAGCAAAACCTTTTTTTAACAAAGTCTCCCCCACAGGCCAGCAATCTACCACGCAACAAACGGCATAAAAACAAACATCATAAACACAGCGCGTCTAATCACCAAAAACGAAACCTTCCTCTCAGAAGCCCACATCCACCCAAACACAACCTGGCCCATCGAACGAACCCACCTAATCGACGAACTCCTCCGCCGCCAACCAGACTTTGAAACCCAAGCATGGATGAACGAGGTCCTAGCGCTAGGCCAAGGTCAAGGCCAAGCTGAGGAAGAAGGAGAGGGAGAGGGAGAGGGAGAAGTTGAGGATGAAATGACTAATAAGCAGTGGGAGGAGTTATGGGAGTTTGCGGATTATCAGCATAATGTTAAGGCGAGGGACATTCATGCTGGACAGGAGGTTGGTGGTGACGATGGGGAGGAGGAGGATGGGGAGGAAGAAGAAGAGGAGGAGGAGGAGGAGGAAGTGGAACAGGTTGTGACGGGGGAGAAGGGGAAGGTGTTTGTTGTTTCTGCTGGGGTTGGTATGCCGCTGGAGGATGTGTTGAGGTATATGCATTCTGGTGGTACGTTGACGGTTGCAGGGCCTCCGCCGATGGGCTGATGGACAGCAGAAGAGTCTCGAATGCTTAGCATCTATAACAATCATCAATAATCAATGCTAGATCCGAGAAGAAAAAACAATTGCATTCACAACTTTGTGTCAGTGAATCTCGTAAAGTCTCAGTACATATATTATCAGAAAAATCAATTGAGAGAATGTCATCCGCCATCTTATATGCTTTCCACCATCGAAACCTTCTGGCGACTTGAAATAAGAACACAATTAACGGGTGAAGACTTGAAGATCTCCTGCCTCTAAACCTTTAATCGTCTCATCTCTATCTTGTCCTTCTCGAATCCAGGATGGAGTAGAATGGTTCAAGGTTAGAGCACCACATGAAGAGCGAAAGGAAATAGATCGGTAGTTCTCCACCCATCCTTATCGAACCCTTGACTGCTGACGTGATATTTCAAGAAAGAGTCATCAAACCCAATTTCAATACGAGTAGATTCCTGATGATGGGAGTTTTCAACATTGTCAAAAAAATCAATCAAGTTCAATTTAAGGACAAAGGGGATGGACTGATTGAGACTGTGAGAGCAATGAAGATGAAAGAGACAAAATGGTATTAAGCTATAAAAGTGCATATAAACATGCACAAATTCAACCTCTTCTACGAGTACTTGGGCTCTTTCCCTGGTTGATTTGAGATCCCGTCTTTGAGACTGGCACTCCGTCCGCACCTGTACCCTTGAGAGCTGGCGCGCTCTTCTTGCTGCTGCTCGAGTTCCAGTAGTAAACCATTTGAGCAGCGAGGATAGCATTGAGTGCGAACCCAGCAATGAATCCGTAGAGTATGAGTGGGTCGTCCACTTCTTGGATCGTTGTGAAGACGCGGGCGAGAGATCCGGCGAGGAAGTTGAAGACCTGGTTATCATTAGCGTTTTCCTTCCCCAAATCATGGAACAATAACATACTGCGAAGGCGCTCAACTGCCCGGTTCCACCCTCCTTCCAGATAGTCAAGATCTGAGGCAACTTGCTTCCAATACCCAGCAATCCGGCTCCAGCTTGCAACATACCCATCTGCTTCTCATCGATAACGCCAGGCTGGAACATGGCAAAGATAGCTGCAGCAAGTCCAGCAACAAAGACAGCGGCTCCAGCACTCTTCCCTCCATAATGTAGTACCAAGCACGAGATGACCACGTTTTGCAGCGCAATTAATGCGCTTTCACCGTAGGTGCTGAATGGATTCCCTTGACGCGCATTATATGCGAACGCGATAAGGAATGACGAGGTTTCGAGGAGGTAGGAGAGGAAGGAAACACCAGCTGCTGATTTCGAGTTGAGAAGCTTGAGGAGCTGGGGGACTTTGACGACAGCACTGGCGCCAATGATGCCGATTCCGAGGCCTTTGCTTATGCCTAGTTTCACGCATTCTGGGTAGTTTATCGGGTCGATATCGAGGATCAGATGCTTGTAGCATTGCGGACCTAGCAGGTTGTTGCCGATGGTGTAGAGAGGCGTGGGTAGGTTGTGGGTGATGGGTTGGAGGGCGGAGCGGAGGGCGTCCATTTTGCAGGATATGTGTCAGATGGACTTTGCCTATGTGAAATCGCCTTTGGTATTGTTTGGTGGTGGTGAGAGTGTTTGCGACGCAAGCTGTCCTCGACTTCCAATATAAGGGGTCCATGACCCGCCCAACTTTGGTAGGGCCATGGCCATGATCTCTCAACAACCACGCGTTGCCCACAACATCAAGACGCGTTTATATATGCTTCTTGCTATGCGAATCGCTGTCCTCAGTATTCGGATCATCTGGTATGTCCTCAATATTCGGATCATCCGGTATACCCAAACATGGCAAATCCGCATCTTCACAGGAGAACATAGTTGATTCCCCGGCATCTCTAGAGGTGGAGATCCAACAGAGCCTCCTATCGACCACCAATTGAACCTCAAAATGGGTCCTGAGGCTCTCTCCGCCATTCATCTGGACTCCAAGTCTCCAACCTGCACTTGGCAGTACTCACAAGCTTTGCGCCGCATCGACTCGCTCTAAGTCGGTCCAATGGTTGCTGACATGGCTTGGTCCCATAGCCTACGCTATCCTCAGCCTTCGAAGCTACAAATAGAACCGAAGGGGCCTGCCATGTTATTTTGGCCGCTTGGAACCGGGGGTTAATTTTGCCTTTGGGCATGCAGCAATTGCCTCTGGCAAGCAGCAACTGCCTTTGGCGAGCAGCAACTGCCTTTGGCAAACAGCAATGGAGAGATAAAGATATATCATCTCTTCTACCATGTATCTGGCACACCATTATGCCGGCGCCATCGATCCCATACATTTAGCAAGCTATCTTTCTGTTCTCTTCTTTCTCAGCATCAAGCCCTCGTTATTATATCATTACTTTCTTCCTCCAAAGTCAATCTCAATCATCTCCTCTCAATCTAGTAAAACTATCATACAATCAGGACCTCTCTTGGCGTCTGCTTGACAAGCAGTTTCAAACCCTCAAATACCCTTTCTTTCCCAGGTATAACCATCTCTTGCTTTGTAACTGTACAGACACTTGTTCGAACCAAGAAATAGACGGATCAGAAAAGGTCAAGCACCCGAATCACAGTCCTCAACATGGCAATTACACTTCCTCTCCCAAAGCCCATGAAGGCTTGGAAGTACTCTGCAAACGGTATACCTCGCAAGATTCTCAGTCTCGATCCCGCCTGCCCAATTGTGGAACCAAAAAGGGCAGAAATTCTCGTCAAGGTCGAGTATTGGGCTTTTAACCCTGTTGCGCTGTCACTATTGCAACAATTCCATCATGAGAACATGCCCAGCCGTCCCGGAGATCGATTTCTTTGGCACTGTTGCTGCTGTCGGCCCCAAGGCTTCTACTGAATTTCCAGTGGCAACAAAGATCTGCGGATCCTTCACGGTTGCCTACAATCGAAAAGGATATGGAAGCTTAGCTGAATATGCCATCATTTCTGAAGCCACAGCTAGATTCTCGCGGGTACCAGAAGGTTTAACCATGGAAGAGGCAGCCGGCCGGCTTGACTTGCACTGGTCAGACGGCCGTTCTCATGTACGAAAAGGCAGGCATTAAAGGCGGCGAGCGTGTGCTAGTCAAGGGTGGGAGCGTCGGAGTCGGTACGATGGTAGTACAGGTGGCCAAACCCATGGGTGCAAAGAGGTGGTGGCGACGTGCTCTGAGAAGAATGCCAGCTTCGTGAGGAAACTGAGAGCCACGGATGTTATCGACTGCAAGGCGCTCGAGTCGCTGACCAAGTACTTGACTGAGAAGTATGCAGCTGAGCCTGTCGACGTTATCCTAGATGCCGTGGGGAATCAAGAGCTATACACCAAGTCGCCTGGCTACCGTTAACGTTGGTACTAATGAGGGCGTCAAGACGATGCTATTTTGGGGCAAGAATGCGACTTGGAGGAGTGCCAAGGAAATATATTATGTTCACGACTGGTCTAGACATAAGAATGTCTGGTATCGTCGCTGATTTGGCCGAGGCGAAGAAGTTGAAGGCATTCGTTGCGCAGATGTTCAAGATGGAGGACGCTCTTGAGGTATGTGGTTGTCCAATCTATAAGTCGGTCTTGGCGTAAATGTTCTTCGCCGCGAAGCAAGTTCCAACTCGGACCTTGGCCCGACCTTGATATCGCGGACGCCAGGTAATCAGCCATTCTGTCGAAAGGGACTGTCTAGCTCATGGTTCTGAGATAGAGGGGGTTTCTGATGCTGGCTTGACTCGATGGATTTCAGTCATGGAATGCAATTCGCTAACCAGCATGACAGGGCTATGATCTCTTGCTACGCCAGCGAGCCAGGGGAAAATTTATCAGCAAAGTGGAAGAGGATTGATTCTGGAAGTGCCTTGCGCTGCATGTGCCGGCGCTGGTGCTTGCTGTCGGTCAACGTGGTTAGCTTGCAGGTCCCATAGCTTTGATGACCATACCTGGCTTGACCGCATGTACAGCATTCTGTGAGGCCTCGTAAATGCGGCTGCCAGAATCCTTGCTGGAAAGGGAATCAAAAGCACGATATGAGGTGTTACATCGAATTCTGTTCAGCAGCGACTCAGTCTAGGAGGCGAGGGAATACATCCCTCAGTGACTATCGTTGAAAGGAGGCAAGTCACTTTATACTTCCGGGTTGTACACTGAGCGATTCATCCGTTTCCTAAAACGGAAGGGAGGCACGAACTAGTCCATTGTTGGCTGAAAAGGTGTCCCACTTATTATAGGCACCTGAGCTGAGGCGGGCACCAAGATCGTGACCCAGACGATACGGCGTACCCCTTCTCGCTTTGACGATTCCCTTCACCATCTATATAACCATCACCAGCCCGACCTCACTCCCCTATATCAATACATCTTTCCTCACTTCATCTCCTGACAGCATCACACTCCCTCGACGCATTCTCGCTCATTTATCCCCGTTCTTCTCGACGTTGGTCCTTCTACACTCATCATGGGTGAAGCTCACCTACACGTCTCGATGCTCGAAAACGATCCACCAGCCCTGCCTCGCAGGATCGATCTGAACGACCCAGTCATCATGGCGCGTTACAGACTCTTAGCCCCGCAACTCTTCTACGAGTCCTGCGATGACATTGAGGGAAACCCG
This sequence comes from Venturia aucupariae, assembly GCA_003693225.1. NCBI lineage: Eukaryota > Fungi > Ascomycota > Dothideomycetes > Venturiales > Venturiaceae > Venturia > Venturia aucupariae. The sequence continues at coordinate 268,570 of QWZN01000011.1, read as the reverse complement.
CGCACAGGCTGGGCCATCAGCACGAACGGTACAACACAGATGGTGGCCGACATCATCAATGACGCCTACCTACGCCTTCGATTCAAGAACTACGACTATGAGTCCCTCGAACTGGACTTCTGGGCCTCCATCAAACTCCGTCCCAGCTTCCAGCACTTCGGAGAAGGATTGAAAACCATCCAGCATATCAGTCTTACCCGACGTAACAGCCCTGCTTTATGCCTACCAATCCGACTATGTATCTCACCCAACGATGTCGTTGATATCTGCGTCAAGCTTGGTGGAGAATGGATGGAATTCGTCGACTTCCTCGATTTGCTCGTTCTCGCTTCTCCAGTTGACCCAGCGAAGATGAAACATGTCTGGAAGCAGAGCGGCAAGGTGTTCGATCTCCTTGCACTTCCCCGTGAGCTTCGCGACGAGATCTGGGCCTACGCCGTCTTCTGTGACAAGCATTCTCTAGTAGGAGCTCCGAGACGCTACGGTCGCCGCGGCCCGCGATTCGAAGGTGTCTTGTCCCACAGAGGCTCATTTCACAGCGTTCCTTTGCTGGACGAGAGGATACCTCGGCAAATTCGAGAGGAAGCAAGAATGATTCTGTGGACCAAAGGATCCTTCCAGTTTAGATCCATCGTCCATTTCTCCGAATTCTTTTTGAACGCCAAAGCCGATGACTTGAAGATGCTCCGCAAAATGGAACTGGACTTTGGATACGAGGAGTGGCTTCGTCTACTTGGAGCTCAGTTGACCTCACGTGTGCGCTTTACAGCTTGTCGTTCCTTGGACGTACTCAAGTCCGCTCAGTTGCACGAGCTTAAACTCATCTTCCGCAAGCCGTCTGACCTAGATCGCACCCAGTACCGGCTCTGGTACTTCGAGCAGGGCTGCCATACCAAGGTTCTCCAGTGGATCCTCAACCGCTTGACTCCCATTCTCAGCCGCGCCAGCGTTAAGACATTGAAAGTCGAGGGCTTCATCAAGCACGTCCAGAAAGCTCACTTCTACAAAGGTATTGAGGAATACAAAGACATGCTCAAAGACCCGGACATGCCACTCGAGGACCTGAAGGAGGAGGGCGATGAGGAGGGAGGTGTTTCTTTGGCCGGGGCTAGGGAACAGGCATTCCTTGCTCTGCCCGATTTCCAGGTGGAGAATGAGATCGTCTCTGATGAGTATGATCCCGAAGAATTGTACCCCAAGACTCAGTTGTAAGTTTTTTATTTGTGTGGGGGAAATGTCGTGCTGACTGTCTTTGCTAGGCCACCAATCTGCCTTTGCAAGCACGTTTGCACCACCAATGCCGACGAGTTCATGAAGCATATCGATGACGATGATATGAGTGTCCTTGGATACTGAGCCATGAGATGAGAATAAATATACACTGGATCGCACACTGCAACAGAAGATGGTATCACTGGAACTCTTTGGCAAAATGGATCATAATGAAAAAAATTGGAAGTAGGGCATTTGGATGGTGGATAAAAGCTATGTACTAGATGCCGAATTGACACGACATGGAACGACTCTTTAACGACGACAACGAATACGAATACAGATACGAATTAACAACACTTCTGGCCTCGGCGCTTCATCGCCAACAAAAAAAGAAGAAGAGGCATAGCAATGGCGCCTTCTACAAAATCAATTACGACTGCACGACAAAGACCGCACGGCAACAACGAAGGCGTTTACATGGAAAACCGATATTGGTAGCTGCATCATTCATACTACAACATGGCCATTCTTCACGCACGGAGTTGAACGGAAATATTTGGCTGGACAAGGAAAGAGACGTGGATGAAGACTTTTGGGTATTTGAAGAGCAGTATAGTTTATATACTATACTATCTATTAGTCCCGGCACCTGGTCTTTCTTACCTTCCTACATTTTTCCCTTTGCATTTCTTGCTGGTTTGTCTACACATAATGGTTCTTTTTTAAATGGATTTGGGTTATGCTTTTGGTAGGTTAATCGATTCATAGTTATTATGCATATTATGATGGAGTCAGTTGGCGATATATATAGGTGAAGAGCATATTAATCTAGAATCTAAGCTATTAATAATGGCGGACACTAAATCTACCCCTAATGTCTTTAAATCTACCCCCATCTAGAATCTAGGGGGAGATCCCCTATTCTATAGGCTCTCAAGTTACTTCACGATTAATGATGTCATGGTGGTTGCGCTATAAGGTAATATATTATACTCGAAGCCGACTATTACCAGTAAAATGGAGGAAATAGAAGAGAGAAAATCGAAACCAAAGTTTTCTCATTACAAGCCAAATTATCCCAAGAAAGAAGGAAAGAAAGTTGACTAGAATATATACAAACACCCCCACCTCCCCAACATCACCAACACCCATCTACTAGTACCACCCCCGGCCCCAACTTATTCCCCCAACCCATCATAAACAGCCTTCTCACAAGCAATCCACTGCCCCAAAACCTGCCCATCCCCAAACGGTAAAATCTGCCCGCAAAGCATCCCAGCAACACCCTTCTCCCGATCACACCACCAAAACTGATTACTGATACCAGCCCACCACGCCGTATTCGCCCCCCTCCCCGTCTCCCCCTCCTGAATTGTAAGGAAGAAACTCAAACCCCACCCTTGCGGCGGATTGCCACCTTGCGGATAGAATTCCGGTGCCGGGTTGGCTAGGGTGAGGTTGGCGGGTTGAAGGTTCTGTCTTGCAAAGTCTGGGAATTGGGGGATCTGGTTTTGCCACATTGTGTCTATTGTTTCTTTGGTTAGGAGTCGGTTTCCGGTTGTGGGGGAGACGCCGTCGTTTAGGAGTGTGGCGAGGATTTGACAGTATTCGGCTGGTTTGGCGAATGCGCCTGCGCCGCCGGAATTGAAGATGTGTTTTTTCTCGTGGTCGGTTGAGGCGAGGAGGGCGCGGCGGTAGAGGTGGTCTCTTTCTGTTGTTTCGCCTGATGGGGCACGTTGGAGCATGGTGGTCATGTTGTCGCGCATGTGTTGGGAAGGAAAGAAAGAGATGTTTTCGAGACCGAGAGGTTCGAAGATGTTCTTTTGACAGTAGTCATTCAAGGTCATGCCAGTGGCGCGCTCAAGGGCTATGCCGGCCCAGTCTATGTTGATCTAAAGGTGCTGTCAGTGGGAAGGGATTCTTGTAGAAAGAGCAGGACGTACGCCATATTCCCATGCTGTGCCTGGTTGATTCACAAGAGGTTGGTTAAGAATATCTCGTTCGTCGCCTGAGAACACCTCGTAGCCAGCTCCTTTGACGCCGTTGCCACCAGCTCGTCCAAAATCAGCCAGTCTCTGATTGAAGAACTCGTACCCGTATCCAGCAGTGTGTGATAGAAGCATTCTCAGGGTAATGTCTCCCTTCCTGTCAACCAATTTTCCATCCTGCAATACCTTCACCTTTTCAATTTCAGGGCAAAGCTTGTAGAGAGCCTTTGGATCGTCCAGTGAAAGTTTTCCTTGCTCGACAAGCTGCATACACGCTATGCAAGCGATATTTTTCGTGCAACTGGCGATCCAGAAGACTGTGTCCATGGTCATTGAATCATCTGAATTCAGAGCACGTTTTCCAGAAGCGTGAGAGGCAAGCGTTTTCCCATTCCTGTCAACTGACACGAAGACCAGACCCTGCAGACCAGACTTGGGATCAGACGTCACGCTATCGAGAGACGACTTGATTGTCTCAGTTGCTTCGGCGGAGATTGGCATTTTGGGTTGATTGAGAAAGGATGCTAGGTGGATGGACACAGGAAGCGTGATGGGGTTGAAATAATCTCGTTGTTGCTGTATTTATCTCCTGCTCCTGCTCTAGACCCTGAACGATACCCCTCAAAGTACCCCGCAGGTAGGTGCGGACCCCCGTTGTGACGCAGCCATGGGCTTGTGCAACAGGGGACCTCTCTCCTTTTCCTGGGGCAGTGTATTCGAAGTGATAATGCGTGGATGTGAATTGACAGCGAGTGGCTCCTGGCGAAGCAATCTTCGGAAGTGTGTGGGAATCCCAAGGCCTTTTCATAATCCACGTCAAGTCGAAGGACTGAAACTAAAAGGCAATTTCCAGATACGCGAAGCTGCATCGGACAAGGTCTTCCATCGGCCCGGCAAAATGGGGCACATCGTGTAAGCTCTCCCCGACACGACCAGCTTTCCATTTCGACGGCGTGCAGATGTGTTCATGACCTAAGCGGGAGTCCAAGTCCGGCACCACTGGACTTTTGAAAGCACTCTCAATTTCGGATCAGGGGCGATGGATTTCTAGCAGAGTAAGAAACTTATCGATATCGATCTCATCTACAAGGTGTTCATGCCAAACGACAGCTCAAGAACCTCTTGAACGCCATGCCTTGATTTCTTTGATCGCTGCCATCACGAGCGGGACGGCTACGGGGCCTAGAAGAGGCAGATACACAGCCACCTTGTGTTCATCAGGGAAGTACACTTGGCCTACCATACTGCGGTCGAAGAAAGCCCGTTCAGCTTCGGCTTCGGCTGTTCTAGCATTCTGTAGAGCGGCGTGGAATCGACCATCTTTCAGGTCAGTGCATGCCTGCTGCAGGTGGATGATGGTCTGCTCGACATCAGTCGCTACCGTGTCGGGTATTGCAATAGAAGGCAGCGTTTTGGTCAGACGGGCGAGGGCACCAAGCGTTGAAGATGCCGAGTAAATCAACGAAGCCGCGTGGACTCGCGTAAGAGTAGCCATACGCAAAGAAAATGAGTTTGGTGATTGCGGCACTCCCAGAAGCGACAACAACTGGTTCGAGAATGTCTGCATTGCCTGGCGCATGTCCTCCTGTGACAGTTTCCGGGGAAAGTCGCCTGACGGGTTGAGAATGTGCACACCGCCCCATTGTGGAACCAACCAGCTGCTGCCACCATTGTCTTCGATCAGGAGAGGCGATTGGTGTTGAGCTGGGACATAGAGCGCAAAATTGATGGTGGGTCCTGCTCCAATACTGGGGCTAAGAGGCCACTCGGCGGCATTGATAAATCCACTCAAATCTTCCCTTCTTAATGTCCATATCCCCTTTTCGGCATCGTACTCCGGCCCAGAGATGGATGGGGAGGGCGTTGCATATAGCTGGACTTGACTGTCCACTGTAAAATTGCTAATAGACGAAAATGATTCCAGGAGTGGCGCTATATAAGCAGCCAGAGCACCTTCGATGTCCCAATCAGAGGGAACCGAAGTAGGCGTGAACAAGGAAAACGTGAGATGATACGTAGGAGCGTACTTGAAAGACCTTGTCTTCCGTTTGGCCAATATCTCAGTCAATTCTGGGGATATCTTCTTCAACCCTGATGTATACCACGCTGTAGAAGCTAACAGGTATGCCAGAGATGCCTGCTCTTCATTGAATATAGCTTGTAGTTCATTGGCGATGAAATTCGCAAGCGGAGAAGCCGTTGATGAGGACGAAGGGATCTGATTTGGCGAGTAGTAGACGTCCAATGTAGGGCTGTATTGGTGCAGCTCCGCCTGAGGCGTGGAACCGCCCTCACCTAGGAGTAATCGTATAGATAGCGCAATATCTTCCTTCTCTTCCTGCTGTGATTTAGAACCATTGTGGACGCGATCAGCAAGTAGTAAACGCAGATGATGGGCTGAGAAATCGTTCAGATCGTCCAGAGCATGTTGTGTGGTCCGTAGGAGGTGTTGAGCTTCCTGCGCCGGCAGCGATGGAGCTTCCACGGCGATTCTGAGCGGAAATGTAGGCCTACACACCTGTAAAGAATCAGAAATGTATCAATCAGGCTGCAGTTAGGTACTATACAGACCTTCCCATCGGCCCAGTCCAGCATTGGCTGTAGAGGGAGAGGCGCACGGTAGACCGTCGTGGTCTTCCACCATATTGGAAGCCCCAGGAACACGGCAACGGCCCAGAATGACAGGAGAATCAATCGCCTGTTGGTGATGCTCTCTTGAGTCTCTGGAGGGGGCTGTTTGACCATGGCGTGAGGTTGTTGCTGGTGTAAACACGTACTTCAGACTTCGAGGTTGCGATTCTGGCCGTAGAACTAAAACCAGCTAATGCTAAATCACTTTACCCACCCCTGACTTCAGATCGATGCCGATGAATATGCCTTTGCCAGGAATTCATCGACATCCATCTCAACCAGAGCTCTGTCATAGCGATGCTTCGATTGGGAACAGCCCCCAGGCCGTTCTTTAACATCCACATTCCCTAACCACGAATTCAGTCGTTCTTCCATCACAATTGTATCGTCCATGGAAGCCAATCACACTCTATTTCATTACATCAAATCTGACACTGAAAGTCATTCTACGCTTCCAGAAGAATACAAGTATCAGTCTGATCTCAAGTTCTGTAATACCAATCAAAATGACCAAAACCTAACCCCCCTCTAATCAAAACTCTCATCAACAAATCTAACAGGCCACGCATTCCTCCTCTTCCCCAGCTTAACCAAGACCCTCCTCACATCATCAGCCAATTCAGAAGGTCCACTAACAACGACGCAAGCATCCTTCCCATTCCTACCCGCCACCTCGTTTTTGAGAACCATCTCAACATCCATCCTAGATCCCACAGAAACCTCTCTATCCAACCATCTAATGTCGTCTTTGAGCGCGTTGAAAAGGCCAGGATTACGCAAACTCCAGTAGAGTTTCGTGCGACCGGGATGGGTGCGGAGGAGAGGGAGAACTGTGACGATCCCGACACCGCCAGCGATGGCGATGAGATTGGGTGAGCGCGAGACGTCTGAGCGGGATCCGTAGGAAGATTCGATGAGGATGGGGAGGCGATTCCGGCTACCCAAGAGGGAGGTCAAGCCTTTTTGACGACGGATGAAAAATGTTATGCCGGCGGAAGGTCTTGTCGGCGGAGTCAGTCGTGCTAGTGGTTCGCAGGACATCTTAGGGGCAGGTGGAAAGTCGACTTCGTGTCCTATCCCAGAAGACTCCAATATCGCGGCGTTTTTTTCTAGGTCGTTGAAGTCTAGTGGTGTATCGATACCACTGTTTGAGATGTCCAGCCTATTCGCATGAAACGGGAGGTAATCATGAACGCTGGCTGCCACGGAGAATGGATGCGATTCCCAGAACCGCCAGGTGAGTGTAGGAAAATAAATATAGGCGTGTCCTTCTGCGGTTGGACCCTTGACATCAACACGGACGTAGTCGTCATCAATCATCGTGATCTCTGCCATACGCACTCCATTACGCGCGATCCGAATGATGCGCATCAGGTAATCAAATCCAAGAGCAGCAAAGGCAGCGATGACCCAATTGTGGAAGCCTTTCTCCGCGTTCACGAGGTACAGGTGGAAGAATGTTCCAACCATGGCGACCAAGGCCAAAATCCGATGCAACGCAAGGAACACTTCGTAGACTCGCTGGCGAACAGGAAGCAATGAGAGAGGATAAATGAAGCTGAAGAATAGAACGGCTACCGCACCCCATCTCCAAAAGGCTTCTTTGCTTTCAGCCGAATACTTTGACGATCCTTTACCACTGGCATAGACATACAAGTATATAAAGGAGTGGACGGAGGCTTCCAAGATAACGATATATCCCGACCAGTGATGAAACATCAAAAAAGTGTTTCGTGACCACTTCGTTATCCAGAGCAGAAAGTTGTTGCGGCCGGCGAAGAGGATCGACAGCGCAAGATTGGCGAGGGCGAGATGGCCGATACGATTACCCATCCCGAAGAGTAGCTGGTGCGATTTCGTCTTGAATCTTGATTGTTCGGCGAGAGGGACGAACCGATAACTTGCCAAGCAGAGGAGAAGATTCAGGGCACATAGGAAGAAAATGAAAAGCGACTGCCCTCTCGTAGGATAGACGCCAATGTTCCCAGCAACTGGGGTGCGATGATTTGATCCCCATATCGCTGGCATGATGAGATAGGATGATATTTTGGTGTACAGAGCACGAGGCAATGGCGCGAACCGAAGGAAAGAGAAAACAATGGGGATGAGCAGTGCCGAAGACACTAGAGCGATGCTGATCCGACTTGTAAGTCTTACGATAACAGCAAAAGGGTTGTATTCCTGACTCACGCGTATCGAGAAGTAGCAATCTGAGCACCTTCATTCTCCCCCACGGTTGTCCACGTCAATTGATAATCATGATCTCCGACCTTTGAAGTAACGTTAAGTGCCTTGCCCACGGCAAGAATAGCTGTCGGCGGAGATATGGAGAGCCTTTCCAGAGTCTCTCCGTAGCTGTATTTGGCAGCGACGGTAGAATTTCCGGTCGCAAAATCATTCCAAAACTTCTCGCCCTGCCAGAGCTGGAGATCAGCACATCTGGAGTCCATACAATAAGCGAGGGTTTCCAAGAAGGCGTCATTGGAAGCGTAGCATGCTGGAGTTGTCGTTTTCTTCTCCCCTTTCAGCGTGGTACAGGTCAGTGCGGATTTCAGAATAGTTTGTCGGCATATGTATGGACATCTGATTGGCGGTTGTGGATATTTGTCGATACCGTATCTGTTCTTAGGTCAGCTGCTCGGCCAGAGTAATTAAAATCAGGGATCGCAAACCCAATAAGGCCCCCTGCACTGCAACTTGTCAACAGACTAGCGAAAACGGAGAAACTGAACCGTTTTGCCATCTTGTTTCCAAGGTCGTGCTTCAACTGAGACTGTAAAAAGGTGTGTCTCCTAAACCTCCTGTGTGGCTCGACCAAGTTCGTTCCTCCTCTCTGACAATTACTATTACTAGAGGCCTCTCAATCGCGCCTCGATGAACACGATTCTAAGTAGTAAGATCTCGGGATCTGCTAAAACTCTATAGACACAGTTTGAGGAGGAGAGGATCTGAAAACGGCTCCGACGTCCGAAAGTTGTAAGATCTGTGGGCGCATCGAATCGGGTGGAGGAGACCCAAGGGTAGCTCTGTTTTCCGAGGGATGTGAGGCAGTTGTAACTTGTTCGTCAACGAAGAGGTGCGCGATACCACAGCGACAATGATGCAAAAGACAGCATATGGATATCGAAGGTCGCTAGAAGGCTTCCTCAATAATCAACGACGCGTGCTGCCTGGGTGCAAGCAAATAATGCTAGTTAAAACTTCTCATATCTCATGGTATCGCCGAGTGGTCGGATTTTACGGACATTTATCTAAATGCCTGTTGGTTTGAAAATCTCCCGCCAGGTTCCGTTTCGATAGTGGTCTACTATACTGTGGTAGTATTCGAGCCCGGTAATCAGCACAAACAGAGATAATTATTCTAGTAAAGTCTTATTGTAATAGGGGAACGAACCCTTCGACGAAGAGGAGAAAATGGACAAACCGCATTGGTCGAAGGAGATCGTGAGGCTCGAGATCTGATAATGAAGATATGGTACACAGTACCTGTAGCATGTCAAAAGTTAGCGGCGATCAGTGCATAAAATTAGTAAAGTTTCAGGAAGCTTCAGAGATGAGTCTAATCAGGGAGGCTCTCTGTCCAACAATGGAGCACCGACATCGAGGAAGTGCAAAATTGGTCCGTCCTTCATTTGCATGAATGTAGAAATGCTCACAACCAGACATGGTGATAGTGCCACCGTCGAAGTGGCGAGGATCGTGCTTGAAGTCGCTGCTCACGAGAGGCCTCCATCTGAGGGATATGGTGGGAAATGCCTTCGCCCCGGGAAAAAGAGTGGATGTTGTTGTATAGATAGATTGAGTAGATGGGGATGGGGATGGGTGTGGCCGAGGGATGTTGGGGATCAGATAACGATCCGTCCGTCACATGTTCGGAGATTACTAGGAAATAGTGCACGGTCCACGGTGATTCCCGCCTTCCTCACGAGGACCCCAACGGCATCCAATTCGACGTCGCCTCTGCAATCGCTTCAATAGCCCTAGGTACAATTCCTCCAAAACCCACCCATTCGCCGAACTTTTTCCTCGCAGTAACCTCTACAGCCGACACTGCTGACCCCGGGAAGACCCTACGATAGAGTACAATTGGGCTAGTGCTTTAGACCTGTCAGAAACCTACACACAATGCCTCCAAATTTAGACATGAACAGAATGCACTTGTAAATATCTGCCAACTGCCTTTCCTTCTCCGTCCATGGAGTCTGCCATGCGTTTGACCGCCAGGTCAATCAAAGAGAAGACGAGTGAAGCCAGTCGCTAACGAAGGATAAAGTGTGATCTTCACCACAACCTTCATTCAAGCTTTTGTTTCTGGAATCTTGGCTATAAACCTTGTCTGTAAATGAACGGTACATCTCGTCGTGCATAGCTTTCTAGTGTCAGTGTTCGAAATGCCATATAACTCCAGTTGAATTTGAAAACTCCAAAGAGCCAAGATATCAAACGGCCATGTAATTATCATACCAACTTAGTAATACCCATCTTCACCCGTCACCTGCCACGCCTTCTCCAATCTCATGCATAAAGGGAACGGGATAGTATGGAGAACCACTCGTTCCATTTTCGTACTATCTAACTACATCGACACTAATTCTGACTAAAACAGCACAAACTGTTTTGAGACATTGAAGAATGAAGGGACACGAATAGAACGCCTAGAAAGCACACTCTCCATCTTAGCTTATGGAGTTAACGAGACACCAGTACATCCCACTTGCTCTCGTACATGCGCCATTGTCCCCGTACTATCACAGACCCCCTAGCGACGACGTCCACCAAGCGGCGGGAAATCAACATCGTTCAGCTTCTTTGGTGGAGCAGGTGACTGAGTAGGCCTAGCAGCTGTCTGAAGACCCCGATTCGGAACTGCCTGGAGCGTCTGAGCCGCTGGAGGTGTCTGAGCCGGCCCAGCGGTACCTCCGAGTTCGACGGCATGCTGTGGGAAATCATTCCTCAAGTCCGCCAATTTGATAAGTTCCGCCGCAGAAAGCTTATTCCGTCTAATCTTGCCCTTCATACAACGACGTGCGGCGGGATTGACTTTGCCCTCTGGACTACACAGCGTCAGGATGGTCCTCAGTGCAGCGACGTCGAGCTGTGCCACTCCTTGATCCTTGGGGAATTGCTCAATAATGTGGTCGCCGATCCAGTCTTGATTTAGTGGTTTCTGGAGCCCCGTGACCTAGGCTAGTAGTTAGTCAAATATACATCGGGAGTAGAGACTGATGACACGGGAACAGAGAGACTTCAAAGTTCAAAAAGACGAATGGGTTTCTAGTGGAGATGAAATCGATTGGCTTACCTGGCAGAACCAGAACGCTTGAGTTATTTGAGAAAGTGTCAATCCTGTGACCTTGAGGCTCACATCTTTGTGACCCGGGTTGGAACTAGTATCGGTGCGGCGGATGAGGTTGATGACTCGATGGTAGGGCATGGAATCGTATGGTAAGTTGGCACTAGCTTTGATGGTGTATTTTGTTTCCCCTCGATTCTTATCAAAAAAGTCGGCGGCCTTTGAGGCGAAACATGTAAGATTGCTCATCGGGAAGTTTGCGTCGAGAACGTGTATATCTTCGCCATGTTGGATTTGTATAGAGATGAACTTTTTGAACGTGACGCCGCGTCTGTCTTCGATGACCACTGCATTCGATTCCTTTGGGTCGTCTTTCGGAGCCATGATCTTTCTCGTCCGTGGAAACCCGGCCATGATGTTACGCAGAGAAAAGTATATAAGTACTGTTTTTTGTCAGCTTCGATTTGGTTATCCAACTATCGTGTGCATCTATCCTGTGCAACTTCAAATTGTTGAAAAATTTCTAACGATTTGGGGGAATGAATTGCCAGAGACATATCGATATCGAATCCAGACTGACAAAGCGGACTATGAGAGCTTCCGTCGTGGCATCGGAAAGATCATAGTTCCAATGAAATGATGAAGCAATTGTAGTAAAAAATAAAAATATCAAGAAGCGGGTACGGACTTACCTGAGCAAAACTGTATATAAATGGGTGGGAGGTGCGAGTGATGCTTAGACGTGATGATATCTCGGCGATGGATCAAAGAAAAGGATAATGAGTATGATTTTGGGATTCAAGAAGTATTTATACCACTGCTGACGTACCCGGTGTTCGAAAGCAGTGTTGAAGTGTTGCTTGTTTTTTCCGGTGTATAACAGGAATGTTGGATACTAAGTTATGAACAATCTCTTTCTGCACCCCTGCAACACGCTCCTGAACCTGTGTAACACTTTCAATCAGCGGTGTAGCATCTTCGATCGGCTTCTATCTGCCCAGCTATTGTGATAGCGGCTCAGTACTGACTCCAGCGGGAAAGACGATATATCTCTCAGCACATCGATTCCACGGCGGCAAAGAAGGTTCTCCAACGACTGCAACATCCGTAATGGATTCAAGCATCTTGGTGAGATATTTTTTTATATGAACGCAGTGGCAATCCTACGACGAGGTCTCTGGTTGTATGTCCTCGGGCCTGCCGCTATCGAGCAAGCGAAGTTATGATTGACTTTACAGTATCCCAGCTTAAGATGGATGTAGGCAAGACGCTGGCAAGTAATCTGTGTTCCCATCGATCTACTATTTCAGAGGTAGTTCGGAGTAGAGTTATCGCCGCAATGTAGAGAGATGGCAGAATTGAGATAAGACTGGCGAAGGGGTATTTTCTCGAAGCCAACAAGCAGTCCACACGACCATAGAAGATGCTCTAGATGGAATGCTTCATGAGATGTTGTGGTTCCGTGATGGTTGAGAGGGGGAAAGAGAACTTGGTGGTTCGAGGTCTCCGCACTCGGCCACGGTCGAAGCCGCAGAGATTCGTGACTGCGCGACAGAGACCACTTAACAACATGAGCACACCATGTAGACCTTCCTCCGACGAGAGCCGCGTGCTCTGAACTTCCAACGCTATCCGACTCCTGTCGAAAAGACCGTCGGACATATCAAACCAACTCACCTTCGCCATCAACGATGGACTCGATGTCCACACCATCTTCTGCCCTCACGCGGTATAGACCTTTGATCCTCTCCATCACAGGTTTCGCAGCTATCTACGGCATCTACCTTGTCTATACCACCGCGAGTTCCTCTTCAGCCGTCCCTCTTCACCGCAGCGGTGCTGTCCATCGCCGTCCAAGAAACACCCGACTTCGCTCAGCCCAGCAAGCTGCAGCAGCTCTATCCAACAGAGACCCTAATCTAGATCCTACGACGACATATGGCCATTTTGAGTTTCCTAACAGGAACGGCGATCGCACTTTCATGGATTTGCGAGCCGACAGGCTCCCTAACCTGGACTTCTTCCTCGCCGAAGCTCATAGTCTGAATGCGGCCCAGCTGTGGGTAGACCAGGCGCAGTCCATCTACCTCGATCGATTCTTTGCTGTCGTTCTTGGTCCTGCTGAGATCGCTGCGGCACAAGATGGGACACACGTGGACCGAGACAGGATGCGCGTCTGGCTGAGAAGCCACGGCATTGCAGATGCAAATATCGACAGGTCGTTGTCGCGCTTCGACATTGCATTTGTTCAACTCGCCCACCAGAGACTACAAGGAGCAGGTGATGGAGAAGGAATGACATCGGCGAATCTGGACAACATATACGGCCGGCGAGTCAACAGTGTTCCAGCCACGGAAGTGGGCATGCACCAGCGCCAGCGAGAGACCGAAGGTCAAAATCTGAAGCAGCTGCTATACTACATTGCAGAGGAGCAGTCGAAGCAGGAAGGCTATATACATCGAGGTGTTTCTTGCAACGCTTGCGACACAAGGCCACTACGTGGTACACGCTGGCGATGCGCCAATTGCCCTGATTTCGACCTTTGCAACGACTGTCACTCGGTCGGAATGCACAGCAAGACTCACATCTTTTACGAAATCAAAATTCCGGCACCGTTCGTTCATCCTAGACAAGCTATGCCGGTGGCATACCCCGGCAAGCCACATCTCATGCCCCGAAGTCTACCAGCAGAAATTTGCAAGCGTATTGTTGGCGGTACCACTTATGAAAAGGCCGAAGTGGAAGGTCTTTATGACCAATTCACCTGTATCGCGAGTTACCGCTGGCCTGCAGATCCAAATAAGCTGGGAGCTGCAATTGACCGCCTGTCTTTCGAGACTGCCCTGTTTCCTGTTACCTCATTGAACCCACCGAGACCTAACCTCATATACGATAGGATATTTGCATTGTACGATTCCAACGCTGATGGATTGGTTGGATTTGAAGAATTCATCCAAGCCTTGGCCTGCTTGCACAATCGCAGCAAAGACCCTAGCCAGAAGCTGCGCAAGGTTTTCGATGGTTACGACGTGGATGCCGATGGTTATGTTTCAAGGAAGGACTTTCTGCGGATCTTCAGAGCTTTCTATGCCATCCAGAAAGAACTTGTTCGTGATCTGCTTTTGGCACAGCAGGAAGAGTTGACCGTGGAGGGCGCAATGGAGACTATTAATTCGAGCATGCCCTTGAGTTCTGCTTTCACCGGAATCCAAATCCCAGCTCGGAGCCAGGAAGCACCCCGGGGCAAGGCGCCTGATGATTTTGGGGACATGAGATGTGCGACTGACCCCGTTTTGGACAGTGCGGATGACACCATCGATCGTTCCCGCATCCTAGTCAATTCATGGGAAGCAAGAGAAGGGTTTCCATTCGATCCCAACACAGGAGAACCGCGTACACAGAGACCTTGGGAGGTACAGATTGGAGATGGAGCTTCTCGTGAACACCGCGAAGTCCATTTTGCTCATGGAGGCAGGCCAATTGAACAAGCTCGAGAGAGTGCCATCCGTGATCGATGGCGGAGGCGAAGGTTCTACACCGACGAGGAAGAAGGAGCCCAACTTGGAAGGGTGGTTTCGGCGCACACAAGCGGATCTGATATTGTGTTGCCAGATCCAGAAGGCGACGAGACCATTGTCAGTGGTCTACCTAGCCCCGCGATGCGTCACTTAGAAGGATCACAACCTGCCTCACCACGGTCACGATCCTCGTCAAAGGTGCGATTCCAAGATGATGTGGATTTTGATACGAGATCAACTGCGTCAACTTCCTCCAGGCCATTCAACGAGCGTTATGGCGGCTATGAGATACCACAGGCCGAGAAAGACTATGGGAAAGAGATCCTGTATCAGGTTGTGGAAGACGGCATGAATGAACTATTGGACCCACTGTTCAAACAGAAGGAAGATCTTGCTATGCAGGTGTATGCGACCAAGTTTGAACGAAGAAAATGGAAGGCCGAGATTTCAGCTCACCGAGAAAAGAGTCAAGCGTGGGACGAATTTACAAAAGTGGCGGCTCGAGCTGCTCCTCAAGATCCACTACTTGCCACCGCCGATGCTGTTCAGAGAGACACCATCACAGACTCTCTGGATGATTCAAAAATTGCCGCTGCCGACGTTCTTGATGATGTGTCACAACTCGTGGCCAATCATGGACCCAATGAAGCGATATCACAAATCGAGCAGCACATCAGCTCCCGATCGCTGGAAGAGCTGTTGCGATTGAACGGGCATCCCGTCGCCCCTTCACCCAACTCGAATGCCAACTCTGATGCTGCCGCAACAGTGGGATTATCTCCCGGAAGCGACAGACTCGGTCCCTCTTCCTCGACGCAGGCGTCGCAAAGTCGCCATGAGCCAGCGTCTACTACCTCTCCCGTGTCGTCACGCACCTCTGGCACTGCTGCTGAGCCACTGGCTACATATCAGACACTGGAGCGGTGGAATGCTCGCTACGACCCTACAATGCCACAATTTCGTCCCAATTCTGATGATGAGCCTCGTCCACTCGAATACGATCCGACGCAGGTTGTGCAAGGTCCGGCGGCTCCGTACCGATCCTTTGGGAGAAGACGTTTTGTGGCGCCAGACTCTGAATACCTGGCATCTATCGAGCCTGAAAATTCTGATGACCCCGGTGGCGGCGACCAGGACCGCCAAGTTGTTGCTCTGCCTCCACGACTGGAGCTATCGCCCAATGAAGCCACCAGAGGATCGGACCGTGATATCATTGAACGCTTCACGTCTGTTGTCTTGGGATGGAATAATGCGGTGGTAAGGGAAAAAAGCTGTGGAGAAGACAGGAGTGAGGCGAAAGCACAAAGCGCTGACAGTCCTCCACCCGAAACTCGACTTCGTTACTTGGCCGCACTCGACGACGCAAGTCGCGAGATTGATACACGAGGCGGGCCCGGCAGACTGAGCTTTGCAGAATTTGAGCAATCCATCGAGCATGGAAGAAAAGGAGGAGTGTCACTTGCATTCGTCGAGGAATGGTTGACTCTTGGCGGCTTCTGAGAAGGCTAGCGTTTGTACAACGATTGCGTAACGGGAATAGATAGCGACTACTCGCTGGCAGTTTCATTTTCAATGATGCCGGAAATTGTTGCCTTGGGTATGACCTAGCCCCGGCTGTCATGGAGACATCATCGTGAGGCTCTGCTCCGGTTCTGGCACCAGAGGTCGCCCCGAGCAGGTGCGACCGTTATCTCCTGAATACTGACCGGCAGGCCGATATTCCTCCTTGGCCTAGGGCCCACCTCAGTGTTTCCACTCCATGTTAAATCCGTCTTGAGTTGGTGTCCGAGCACGTGTGGTCCTACCCCCAGTAACCAACAGCCCTGGAGCTAACCACCGGGGATTTTCGAAGAGCCGCCGTTATTGACAAATCTGTCACCTGCAGTTCTGGCTCCAGACAGCTGTAAAGAGACATCATATTTGGAATGCGAGTTCATGCTCACCGGTTCTTCCCCAAGGCTGCTGATACAATCACGCGTGCTCCCAGATGCCTTTCTGGCTTGGTCCAGGCTCGTGTTTGATGTCCCATTCATTGGCGATCAGTGCTGAATTTTGTCGCTTTGCCGCAATTGATTAGCTCGCGAGTTTGTGCCTATCAAGTACATATTTGGATCACAGTCATGACAGCCAGCACATACCACAGTACGCCTTCCTCCGCAGGGAAATGAGGCCCTATGGTCAATTAAACCATAGTTGACGTGAGTTCGAGGAACAGTTCTTCGTTGCGCCCCGACAACACCCTGGGCAGGACGAAATGCCAATCACTCCTCATCGCGTGCATTGATTATGACGTTCCATGGTCAAAATCCCAGGGTATAGATGGTTGCAAACAATCTTTCAGCTAGCATCGAATTTCCCCAGATTGTTTTTGCTGGGCATTCCTTGAAATGAGCATGGATTTTCTTGTCGGCGCTCCGCTTGTCTTCCTGCAGCGGCGATCGTGAGACAGCGACTTTCGCACTGCTATCTACACGAGGCCGAGGCTGGCCATGTGCGCACCAAATTGGCCCAATGAATTGTGCGCATCTACCCGTCGCAGCACATATTACTGCCAATTATGGCACCCTCGCATGTTACGAGGCACCCTTACCCTATTCAGATTTGGCTGGTAGCAATTAGATTAAGTCGAAGTTCCGCAAGTCTGCAGGTTTCGATGCAGGCCACTTCGTATATAAACGTCCATCGCTAGTGCACACCTTTGGATTCATTATCAATCGCACCGTCACATTTTTCTCTCCAATTCCAGTCTCCTCACCCACGCTCGTTCAACCAAATAATCAAACAACAAAATCCACAATGAAGTTCTCTTCCGCGATCACCATTCTCGCCGCCTCTGGGGCCGCCAGCGCATCCATTTTGGAGCGCCAGGTCCAGACTCTCATCGGTGTCGTGAACGGCATCAACTCTGAGGTCGGCAGCCTCAACACTGCTATCAAGGGCTTCACCTCCGACCCAAAGCCTCTTCTCGCTGCTTCTGAAAAGCTCCTCAGCACTGTGAACAAGGGTGTCGAGACTGTTAAAGGCGCCTCTTCCATCACCTTGACCGACTCCGTCCAGATCCAGGGTCAAGTTGGAAACTTGCAATCCTCCCTCGAAGGCGTCGTTAGCGACTTGCTTTCCAAGAAGTCGGCTCTCGTTTCCGCCGGCCAAGGACAGGCTGTCTACAAGAACCTCCAAGAACAGATGACTGGCGCCAAGGGTCTTGCTGCCGCCATTTCCTCCAAGGTCCCACCAGAGGTTAAGTCTCTCGCCGACACCCTCTCCGCAGGTATCATTACTGCTCTCCAGAAGGGTATCGATGGTTTCAAGGACGCCCCAGGTGGAAGTGCTCCTGCTTCCTCCGGTGCCTCTGCTTCCTCAGGTGCCTCTACTTCCTCCAGCTCCTCTGATAGCCCTGCCTCCGGTGCTTCTATGAGCAGCGGTATGTCTGGTATGAGCGGTACTGCGACCTCAGACTCCCCAGCCAGTGGCGCTGGCTCCCACGCCGACGCTCCACTCGTCTCTTCCACCGGTCTTCCAAAGCCTGCTACTTACACTGGTGCTGCCTCCCGCACGGTATCCGGTTCCTTCGCCGTCGTTGCCGCCATCGTTGCCGCTTTCGCCCTATAAGCGAGCTGCCCTCACAATTCAGTCTACGACGGTCTCACGACTTACGGAGAGGTGGTGATCTGATTCATCAGAGACGGAAGGGAAACTTTGTTCCTCTTGTTCTTCTCTTTTGTAACCAGATGGGTGGAAAAGGGTTTTTGTTTTCTCATCGTTTGCGAGACTTCCGCCTTGGATGAGCGGATTAGTGTAATAATCTAGTGCGGCTACTTCTTTTTTGTATGTACATAACACATGGCATTTTAGAGTTGTTTGCAATGGATACTGGTTGAAATTTATCCCTCTCTTTTTTTCATTTTCTTTCTTGCTGCTCGCTGATGTTCTTGTATTCCTGGTTCCAACTCGCGTTGTCTTGCTACGGTTTCCTTGTGTGATTTTCTTCTCGTACTCACCGTACATTGCGATTCTACGTCTCAACTTGACAGCAGTGAATATGGCATACAACCGGAACACCCACGAAATGCACCCACCCCATCCCCACCAAACACAAACATGACAGCTGTCGCGCGCGGACTATTTTCCCACCTATTCCGTCCTCATCATCATACCCCTCTCAAGTAATTAAGCTCGGGCCACTGTGATTTCCCGATATATTGTTTTGAACAGAGGTTTTTCCCCCCTCTCGCTGTGAATTGGACCGCGGCTTGTGGTTAGATTGGGGGAGTGGAGATGGTTGGTTTGTGGATTAGATTGTGTATAGATTGTGTATAGATTGACCATGTTGTTTTATTGGGTCTCGGTTTTTGGGCTGGTTTTTTTTGAGGGAGGGGGTGTTTTGTTTGACGTTTGCGCGCTTTCTTATTTACTTATTTGCTCGGTCAGGTTGTCTAGTTTGTTTTGAAATTTCTGGTTTGTTTGGTTTATCTGGGGTTGGATTTGGATGTTTGTATCTTGGTGCATTAATTAGCTTTTACTGCATGTGTCTGCGATAGATGATTCTTGGCGAGCTCTTTTTTTTTCCTCGGGGAATCCGGGAATGGCGTTTATAATATACACTGGCGCCATCTCTTTCTGGTTATTGTGGGTTCCGTGTGGAAAGGTCCGTTTTGTGTTCCATGCTTTCTTGCTTACTGTGGATATGTCGGGTGGGTATGTGTATATATAGGAATAACGCTGTAGCCACAATGTGGTGTTTGACTTGTTTGCGAGGCACCCGACTCCGACTCCGACCCATAGACACGGGGATTCGCGAGATTATTGGAGCAACATTGAATGCGAGAATAATATGCGGTCCGGTTTTGATGCGCAGGTTGTCCAGGTTTGCCTTTACTGTGTATTATGGTTCTGCGGGGTTGATGTATACGTACGATCTGTACTCTTTTCTTACGGCCGAGATATGCGGCAATGAACAGTTCATCGGAAATTCTCGAATGTTCTCTTTCGCACGATATAGTTTGGTAAAGCAGGATCGGGATGTCGGAGCGAGATCGAGTTGTGGTTGCGTAAAGCGAGATTTGATGTCACATGTCGGGTGTCTCCTGTAGAATATCCTATCACCCTGTCAGCGATCGCATTTGAGAGACTTCATTACGCAGGGAGAGGGCGATGTCCTGGGATGGTTGAAGCATTTGGATATGGGCTCCTATCTTCCGATACCTAATGCCCGAGATGTTCGAAGTGGATAGGCACCTGCAGGTGCCTCAAAATACCTTCCGAGCTGGCTTTCGTCGGCATCTTTTTCTTCGGAAGATCGATTTGGATATATTCGTAGCCAGTTGTCGAAATGTAGATTTCGCCAATTTGATAATATCTTTCCCAAATCCCCAAGGATATCAAGATAAGAGACAGAATCGATACTCATCCAAGCGTAGAGAGGAGAATGAACCCATTGAATGCGTATAAAGCAAAGGGGATGCGGATTTGCTGGTCAGATCTTCTGTCTTTTGGCTTTTGAGTCAATATAAGCCTGGCTGCTCAGGACGAGAAGTAGGTACATGGTAGAAGGTGTGTATATTCTCTTGGAGATATCTATTTCTCAAGGGAGACCAAAACTAACTTTCGCGACCGTCCACTGTTTCTCCAGGTAGTGCACCCGCAGCGCCTTTGATCACGCTAACTCCAACTACTATTTCAACCTCTCGTTATCAAGATCTATCCCAAAACTCAACTCAATCGCAGCCTCCTGAAGCAAACTGCTGGATTTTCTTTTCGATATATGCGTGAAGTAAAACCTCGATACCGTCGAGACTGCTCGAAGTGTGGATACTTGCTGCAAATGCTCAGTGGGCGCCGAAAGGCAAAGCGAAGAAAATAAACAAATCTCAAGACCAACCAGAAAGCCGCCGAGGTCGAACAAGAAGATACCGTTATGATACTTGAACGATTTTAGCTTTTTTACGTAGTACTGTGGAAGCACCGGACTCTAGAGGTCCTTGGATTCTTTTGTTAGTATTGAAACACATCAAAAAAGCCAGGGGAGAATATATAGACTAATATAGTACTTAACTTGGCGACGAGGTCTTCAAAGAAATGAACTTGAGTTAACAATCTGCTTTCCCTATTTTCTAGATATGTTGCTTGGCTTGCTTCCGAGACTAGAGAAATCTCAAACCGTTACGGTTACCAACTGTGCGAGACGACCAAAGGCTAATATCCTGATAAGATACCGTTGATCAATACTTGTGATTTAATAGCTGCTTCCATCGTAGAGTTACTTTTTAGATACAATACTGATGGAGAGATTAGGATTGAGCCGTATTACGATAAGTATAGTAGCGAGTAGTAGCTATCAAGACTATATCAAAGTTCTAGTAGAAAAGGGAAATGCTGATATAAACGTAGGATTAGGGGAAGCTACACCTTTTTGGTAATATGTATAGAAGAAATTCAATCGCTTTTATTATAATTCGATTCTTTCTGGCAATTCTTTCTCAATGAAAATTTAAGCGAGTTGGTACGTTAATCTTGGATTAAGGTATCTATTAGAGTAAGGTATAGTTAACGATATTATATATTTACTCATCTCATTATCGTATCCATGTAGCGCCCCTTGCCTTCTTACTTATCGCTAATTCCAAGGTTATACGGCTTTAGTAAGATAATAGCGTTTAGTAATAATAAGACTCGAGTAGGAACACTCCTAAATACTAGTATAGAAATAAGAGAAGAAAGGCTAGTAGAAATATCTCTTCGGCCTCTTAATTAAGAGATCGAGTACGTAACAATATCAAACTATTCGATCTATCTAGTTCGTTAATTTCATGGATTAGTCGAGTCGAAGACTTAGTACTATCTACCTCCTTCTTCAGCTTAAGATTAAGTAAATGTCGTAGGAGAAGTAGAGTAACAGGTAGTAAATAATAGCCTTTTGTTAGAAGAACATAACTGTTAGTAGGACAACAATGATGTGCGAACAGGAACAGGAACACTCTTCGGTGTCTGGATATAGTATATAAAGAAGAAGAAGAAGAAGAAGAAGAAGTAGAGAGAATCGATTATCAAATCCGCTCACCACAATAATCATACTACGAACCTATAAACCAAATTGACAAACGATACTCCAAAGACATTTATAGTATAATGGCCCCGCCAACAGAGCCTAGAGGATACCCACACCTAAAAGCCCAATTCCTAGCAGCAAAAGCCCTCTACGACCAAACCGGCCACGCACAACGCATCTACACCCTCCTAAACCACCACATCCCAACCAACACAATAAACCGAATCGTGATACTCGGAACCGGCGACACCCCCAGAGGCTGGATCCAACTATCCATGATCCTATCCCTAGCCACAACCCTAAACCTCCCGGCCTCCCAAATCTTCGCCCAAGAAGATTTCCGCTTAAACGAGGCGACAGGCGCCGATCGCGAAGATGTAGATATGGAGAAATTTGTCTATCTGTATCGTACTTACCTAGGGATAAATTATAACGAGTTTGAACCGGCTTTTGGTAATGCTATGGATGTTGGGCCGGTTGTTGATAGGATTTCGGGGAGGACGTTGTTGTTTATGCCGTTTACGGGGATGATTGAGACGGCGGCTGTGCTTAGATTTGCGCCGGTTCTGCCGGAGGTGGTGATTGGGACGCAGATGGATGCTATTGTTGCGTCGTGTAAGGGTCGCGAGGATAAATTGGAGGGGTTTGTGAAGGGGTTTGATGAGGCGCATAGACAGGTTCTTCTTCCTTTCTTGGATCCTAGTAAGGGGACTAAATGGAATGAAGTTAATGGTGAGTTTCATCGTTTGGCGCTGTATTGGAAGAAGAAATGATGGATGTCGGTTGTTGGGAATAATGCGTTACCTCCCTAGTCAGGGCGCTGTCAGGGCGCTGTCAAATCTTGGTGTTAGCTAAAATCCCATGATGAAATCTAGTTAGAGACGGGAAACTTTGGAGAATGTGGATTTGGGTATAAGGGTAGGAAACTTTGGATGAGAAGAAAAAATGAGGATTATCGACCTTCATCTAAAACCAAGCCACCAAAAGCGCCAGAAAAATACACAGCCAACTCCAGCGTTAAATAAACATTTCACCGCAGCAACCCCCATCAGCCAAAATCAGAAGCAAGTAAACAGTAAACAAGACCGAATATCCATCAGAAAACTAACACTCAATCAAAGAACATGGTAATCAAGAAAACCATGTTTTTGAAAAAGCAGAAAGGGGGAAAACCTACCTGATCCCGATAACTTCCAAACTACTCAGCAACACAGGCCGTGAGAATCACTCAATGAACAGGGTAACAAAGCACCGAATGAGTACCAAAAGTACAAATCTTGGTCTCCCGCTTCTATTGGTTAGGTAAAAGAGACTCAAGATTAAATTCAACAATAAAAAGATGAAAGACGAACAAACAAAAAGACTCGATACCCCCCCAATCTGAAAAGAGGTATAATATCATTTCAAGAAAAAAACGATTACTATGTTATATTCAAGAAGAGAAGAGAAAAAAAAACATTCCATGCTATGCATAACCAGTTATCTAAAAACAACGGGAGAACGAGGAGATATTATGTAAGTGGATGGGTGGGTGGACAGGTTGTATGAACATCCAATCGCCATAACCCCATCACCAAAGGACCNGGGGGGGGGGGGGTGTGAAACCAATCCACGACGACGAAGAAAAAACCGTCAAGGTCCAACGAAGCAAACAAGATGCAAAATCTCAAAGCCAAAGAACCCACCTCACAGTCCTTCCCAGCCCCTTGACAGTCCCCCAAATCGCTTTCCAAACAATAACAAGCAACCAGATCCACCACATGACCATAACAACGCCCCACTCAACAAGCCCGAATCCAACCCGTCGAATCCATCTAAGACGTCTCCGCCTAGCTCTAGCCAATTTCTCCAACGCATCGACGACGCGTCGAACCTCGATGGTTCGTTGTCCAGTAATCTCCGCTCCAAAACGAACAGACTCATCGCCCTCGTTCCGTGCGCGCTCGACGCAGGATTCAACGACGTCTTTCATTTCAACAATGTCTTTGCGAAGGGCATCAACGGTGTCGGTTTTGAAACGCCGCATATCTTCCTGTAGCGCGACGGATTCATTCTCGAGAGCGTTGGTTAGCATACGCGCTGCGAGAACATGTTCTTCCTTGCGAGGTACAGGTCGCAAAGAAGCATTGCTAGACTCAGCCGCCAGTCGGAGAAACTTGGGTGGCGGATTGCGGATGGAATAAGCTCGACGCTGGATTTCAGCGGCCTTGATACCGGAGCTGAGAAGCAAAGCTTTCACACGGGCGATATCCGATCTGCTGACTGAGGCTTTGGTGGCAGTGGGTGGAGGATATGGTGAGCGGGATCGAGGTCTGTCGCTGATGCTCCAGTGTCGACGATCGGATAGAGAAGGGCGACTGCTAGTGGAGTCTCCGCGTATCTTAGCAAGCGCCGTCATAGGAAGGCCACCGCGTCCCACACCACCAGGGGCGGCGAGAATAGCTGTGAGGCGATCTGCATTACGAGATTTGCTGTGTTGCAAGGGAGGGAAGCCATAGCTATAGCGTCGGTCATCGCCTTGAGAAGGGAGAGCCGTGTGGAAAATCTCACCACGACTCTCAGCCGGCGAGGACGTGACACTGCTCAAATCAAGACCAGGCGGCTTCAGATGCTCGAAACGTTGAGAGCGGTTGCTCATCAACGCGAGTTGCTGCTGTGATATGTGATCCTCGCCAGAAGGCGTTGTCGGCCCGGTCGAGACTTTGGGATTGGTTGGTCTGAAGGACGGAAGATTGTCGAGATGATACTGCGGCCTCTTTTCCTTCCTACCCGTCACTGCGCTGGTGGTGCGTTTCAACAAATTCGGTCGTTCTTTGAAAGTTCTGCTAGCATCAGTATCTTCAGTATCTGACTCTTCAAATGAATCTGTGTCTGTGTGAACAAACTCATCGACGACGTCTTGCGGAGAATCTCGTTTGCGGATGTATCCTCCCACTTTAGAGCCCTCATGCCGGACCATCTCGCCCAGTCGTCCGCCTTTGAAAAATCTTCGTACAGCAGACTCTGGCTCCTTGCCTTCTTTGTTGTCTTTCCCACGGCTCGAAGGACGCGAACTAAAATCGTTCAGGCTTTCACTTGTTTTATGAGAAACGAGGCCCTTTCCCCGTATTGGACTTGAAATAATATCGAGACTACCTCGAGGTTTCGCCGAAGGCACTTCCGAACTCGTGTGTCGAGAGCTTTTGGTATCACTGTCGTCCAAGTAAGATCCGCCACTATCAAGCTTTCGATGATCTTTCTTCCCTTCGGCACGAATGAATGGTAAGATAGATCTCTTCGACTTTTTGGTTGGTGATGCGGAACGACTCCTTGGAGTGGGCTCTACTCTCATGGCGGCCAAGCTTGTAGGCGAGTTGGGATTAGTCGAGTAGTTATCGTCGTCAAATGATAATCTGGGTTCATTAGGATCTTCGAGAATTCGACTCGGACGCTTGTTGTGTTTCACAGCACCATTGCTAGGCACGGCAAGCTCGACAAAATCTTGTACTTCAGTAGAGGGTGGCAAGAGCACCTCCTCTTGCGGCTGTGTGGCAGGGTGTACTTCATGTCGTGGAACAGGAGTGGTGGTAAAGTCTGTGCCCCATTTATTCGGAGTTCCTGGTGGAAAAGTCGGCGAATCTACCAGATCCGCATCAGGCACTGCATTCACTTGACGCTCCAGCGGACCGACATTTCCTTCTTCGCCTGAAGGCACCACAATTCTTGGACGTCTCTCCCGAGTGCTAGCATCATCATCGGAAGAGGAGACACCCAGGGATGAACTCCGTGAACGCCTTCTTGCTTTGTCCCATACATGCTTAAAACGACCACGACTTTCATCCCGACCATGACCTAAGAATGGTCGTTTCATCCGTCGCTCACTTCCCTTGTGACTTTCGCGATCGCTCTCTTCTTTCTCGTACGATGCGATTGATGGTTCGATAGATTTGGGATTGCTTCGACGGCTCTCGTAACTTGCTCGCGGGTGTAAGGACTCGGTGGACATAGATCTGGGATATATGGGATTGCCGATTCTATTCTCAATCGACGCCTTGTTGCCGTCTTGCTCAAGCCAGTATGCATCAGCTATGTGTTCGGCTGGAGAAAAGCTCCAGTCTTGACGAGGTCTCTTTAGCTTGCTAGCAGAACCTTCATTCCGACGATGTCCAATGTCATTGGGATTTTCCGTCGAGCCGGGCAAGACAAAGCCATCGAGCGGCGTGTATGGTGGAAGTATCACTTTGTCCGGTTGGCGATAACCGTGTCGCTGAGACGCGTTTTCGACCTGATCGATCCAGTCTTTCACAGCTCCCGTATCCTGCCAGTGTTCAACGTCGGGATTTAGGGGGTTCCGCGTCCGAGCTCTTAGCTTGCGATTTCTGATAAGCTGGAGGGGGTTGTATCTTCGACCTAGATCGTGTTTTTCTTCCGCATTCGACGTCGTAGTGCGATGCAGATGTACATGTGTAGAACCCGGAACACTTGACGTTGTAATTGTGGTGCTCCCAGCCGTGGAGTCCGGTTTCAGTGGTGGGAGATATTGCAGTAATCTTCGATATTCCAAAGAGAGTTCAATGTACTTTCGTGCCTTCTCGGCTCGCGCAAGAGTTGCAGAAGAGACATGGTATTGGTAATCGAAAGTATTCTGCTGGACAGGGCTATCGTCCAGCATAGAAGGTGAGGGGTGGGAGGTAGAGGCAAGGCGTTGGTTGGGAGTCTTCCTCCCAGAGTTCGGTGAGTGCGTCCGTGAGATGTGCCTTTGTTGTTGGAGATGCTGGCGAAGACTGCCCACTCCATTCGCCGTGTAGCTCCCCTGAACCATGGCGCTGGGCAGAGGGATCCCAGAAGATACTCTCCGTCCGCCTGTAGTAGGAGGTGACACCATTTGTCCTGCGGTCATATTTCTCCTTCTACTCTCGCTGAGATTCAGTGCCATGTTCACGATCTGAGCAGGGTCGATGCCAGCAGGTTGCTGCTGATATGGGCCATCATGGGTGTAGTCGCTCCCAACGCGCGTGTATTCACTACTGAATCCATCGTTTGGGCTGCTGGTATCGCTCTGGGACCGATTCCCAAATGGAGTAGAAGGACGAGGGATATGACTATCGCCGTACGAGGGTCGAGGACTGATAACGACGTGGCTGAGAGGCGAGCTCCGTACTGCCCCATTTTGCCGTGAACCATCATCGTATGGCGAGGAAGGCCTCAAGGAAGCGCTCTGCTGTATGTCCTCCTTCGCTTTGCCTTTGCTCTGAACTTTGGAATCCGACTTCTGGCGACGGGTGCTATCTGCATGTCGCAGAGACGATGGTAGAAGAAAGCCGCCTGTCCTCCGTGTCTTCGATACACGAATGCCTTCATCATTCGCGGTAGTATTCGTGTCCATAGGTGCAGGGCTACGTGAGCCAGCACGCATCTCTTGGGATAAGTTTCCAGATGCCGCATGGAGCGGATGGCCACGCACGCTTGATTCGGCATGTCCCACGTTCTTGTTGGCGAATCCAAACTTCAAGGAAGCCGCAGAGGGCGACGACGAAGACTCTCGTCTGGAATCGGCCATTTGAAAGCTGGATCTGTAAAAGGAATTATGGTAGGAGCCCGCATGTTTGGGGTGGAAACATGTCGCAGGTGTGGAAAGAAAGCTCTGTACAGCTTCAGTCAGCGCGGCCTAGCCTCCAAGGATCCATCGCTCTATTCCTTCGCAGCGGCGCTGGAGATGAGGTTGTGGAGTTGTGAAATTACGTCGGGAGTCTTGCCGGGATCTTTAACTATGATGCACAGTACATGTGATGCTCCATCCGGGCCAGACTGTAATGCAGACGCCATGGGATTCAAAGTGACACAAACATCCCCTTTACAAGAATACCCTCACCCGTCCCGATGGTTATGAACTTCCAGCAGAGCGGTAAACCATATCAATCAGGATCTCAAGTTGAACAATATCGACTAGCAGAGCCTTTACACACAGCACAGATATTTCAATGAGCATGGGAATTACTTACCATGTTCCCCACTCCAATCTAGGTAGAACGTCACAAAACACCACGCCCATCATCAGCAAAGGCCGGCGTCTCACCATAGCCACCACAAGAAGAACTTGCACACGGCACAAGAAATCACAATAACAGTGGAGACCGCATTTCAGCTCGAAAGAATAACGACATACTTGGAATATAAGAGTCAGAGATCGATTTCGCTCCGATACTGATGACCAATTCGCAGACTCTAGTCCACGATGTGGTTTCGAGAAAAAACAGGCAGTCTCTTACATTAGCATTGTCTCCAGACTATCAATTCGTCAGGATTCAAAAGGTCAATCTTGATCACATAATCTCTCAAACTCAATCCCGAAAACAAAGGGTATAAACATTTCCAAAGACGGTCATTACATACACCGTCTAGGTATCCAAAAAGCCTCCATTCTATGCGAAGCCATTGATCCAACCACTCATTCAAGTAGTATGCCCAGATTGCATATGCTTCCACCCACCACCAACATCCCACGTCCCACCTTTAGTATAGTCCCCAGGAGCCCTCCCCTTTAGGAAAGCAAATCGAAAGTACTCGGGAACATCATTTCGTTGTCTCACCCACGTGAAGCTCTTCATGGCACCCTCATCAACGTCTTGATATCCCTTGTATCTCTCGACATCATTGACCAGAATGGAGATGCCGTCATAGCCCAGGTCGGCGGCGGGTTGTTCCCACTCGAAGGTGATGTTGGGAGCCATGTTGACTTTATGAATGTTGTTGTGGATGATTGGTGGTAGAAGTGATGGGAGTAGGGTGCCTCTTGGCGCATCCCCACGGAGCGAGGCGGTTGTTTGGATGATGGGATCGAATCCCCATCGAGCGATTCCATTAATGAAGAGACCAAAGAGCAATCCTTGGTACAGAAGGGAAGGCCGGTTCTGCATGCAAGTGCCCGGCAGTAAGAGGAGGGCAAGAATGTAGTGATGTATTCTTAGGTGGAGGTCTGGTACAGCAACCAGAAGGAGCAGACATGAGACAAATGTCCCGTAGATGGCCAGATACTTGAAGAATAAACCTTCCATCCTCAATCCCCATGCCTGTCCAACGGCGATGAAAAATATGCAAAGAACGACAGTAATGAGCGCTGGAATGGCCCCTGGCTGCTGGAGATCGTGTGGTGTCAAGCGCTGGATCGGAATTTTGTCAAAAGTATAGTTGTTCAAAGCTCCAACCCAGCAAGCTCCAAGCCAGAGAACGGTCTTCTCATACTGCGCTCTCAATCCCGAAAGCGTTCTCCTGA
This sequence comes from Venturia aucupariae, assembly GCA_003693225.1. Lineage (NCBI taxonomy): Eukaryota > Fungi > Ascomycota > Dothideomycetes > Venturiales > Venturiaceae > Venturia > Venturia aucupariae. Next base: position 239,628 of record QWZN01000011.1, on the reverse strand, counting down.
TGGCGACCAGGTACATGACGGCGATACAGAATGCGGCAGGCAGAAAACGCCCAAAGGCGACACTGATCAAGCCGTAGTAATTAGACATTGGTGGTGGGTTCGACACCAAAGCAACGTGAGAGAAAATACCCGTGAATATTGAGTAGGTAAAGATAGCAGGGGATGTCACGAAAAGCGAAAGAATGGAGCTGAAGGTGACGGACAATCCTAGCAAAGGCCATCTCAAATCGGCACACTTCTCAGCTTTGCCGGGAACGAACTCGAATGATAAAGGGAAGTAAGAATTGAAACCAATGCTGCTGATTTGATGCCGTTTGCTTGCCGGAAAGCTTGACTGTTCCCCAATGAGACGAATGACACCGCATCCACCATGCTCATCACTAATGTATCCAGCGTGGACGGCAGCACCGCATATGTAGGAGTCGCCTCGGTATATGGACTTGTCGACCGAGTCCTTCAATGCCTCGGGGGGTCCTCCAACAACTAAACTGCGGTAATTTTCGGTCTGGTTTCCAACAACATAGTCGTCGTATATGATGGCTCGCGAGCAGCTGGCGGGACACCGGAAAGCATAAGCTGTGGAATCGAAGGGTCGACATAGGTCTCCGTTGAGACCGCATTTGTTTCCTCGCCGCCTGTCTATGTTCAGCGGACTGATTTGCGAATGGGTACTCAGGACCTACCATAGTGTTGTCTCGCAATTCAGCACGGCAGGCTTTCCGTAGCCAGCAATGTCTCCCGCAAACGCGGATTTCCAAAGAACCATGCTGAAGACAAACAGCCAAACAAAGTAGAAACCAATCAATAGCCAAACCTTATGCGCCTTCTTCGGAAAGTAGTGTTCCAGCATTTGTAGATGGTACGTTTGGGCCTCCTCGAAGTAAGGTCTGATCTTCCATATCCTCGGAGGTTGCGGACCAGCCAACCACTTCATGGTCGTCATCCATGACTTCCGAAACCTTGGTGGGAGATGTCTGAGGAAAGAATGTTTCTGTTGATATGTGGTCAAGTCGGAAGCGTCCGTCTCGTCGTCACCAGCGGGATCATGGCCCATGCCCAGGAAGGACAGAGCATCGTCCTGGCCGACGGTGTCCTGCTCACTCAGAGCTTCTGGGCTTGTTGCAGCGACAGGATCGTCTCGGTATGGCTCGTCGTTGAAGTCGTTGCGTTGTTGCGGAGGCATTGCGGACAACAGTGCGTGGGCAGTCGGGTGATTTGCTGGGAAATTAGAGGCCGCGGTGGGGGTCCAAAATGGCAAACGACGGTGGTAAAGCTGCGTCCCTTATGGAGAGAGCTCGAGGTATATCTGGTATGGACGAGGGAGTTTGAACCTCTAATATCTGCCACTCAAGCCCGTAGTCAGCACTGTATCCACGATCAACCTAGTTGAGTTGCTGCGTCACGCCGGCAGTGAGGATCCGAATCCCTTGGCTTGACTAGTAGATGTATCTTAGGTACCTACTCGTACTACCTAGTACCATAGAACGGAAGGCTGCTGAAACAGACCCAATCACAGGGCGGTTTGAAAGGACGAAACCGTCGTCGCCTCGAAGCATCTCCTTTCATCGTCAAGCAAGTGACACCTTTGGGGTTGGAGTGTACCCCCGTACTTCTACGAGGGGCCCCGGATTGCAGGTGGGTTCTACACGGGTTGCAAGTTGCACTTCGCCAGGAACGGCTACTAGTACCAACAGCCTACAGTGCCAGTGCCTTGGGCCCTGCATGGTTCCGGATTGGGATGATTTCTGACAATGGAAGATGGAGATGGAGGTCGATAAATCACTGGAGAGTCGACTATTGGATGTATCATTCTTGAATATCTCGAGTACTACTAAGCTCCCGAAGTGCCCACCTCGACTCTGCTCGCTAGCTTACGTTGCAGAGCACCAACTCACTCCCGACTGACCAACAAACAAGCAGCAGACTCTGGTTACGACTCGGAACATGAATCTTGTTCCTGGGGAGATGAAGAACTAGAACTCATCGGCTGCGTCTGGTTTCCCTTAGTTTACCATAGCGCATGACGACGGGAGTTTGCGAAGTGTTTTGGTGGCTGAGGAATTGATGTCATCGTTGGTCTTACGACTAGGGAGCGCGTACAAACAAAAGCCTCCGCGCATCCGCTTCTCACGGTGTTGAAGCGACACACCACCTATCTATTGCCATACCACTTACCCACTACCTCACACCCAATTTCTCAACATGCACCGAACATACTCGATGCGCCAGTCGCGCGCCCCAACCGCGTCGCAAATCCAGAGCCCCCCGCCGCCTGCTTCTTCCACCAAGTCTGGCAGGTTCTTTGGGAAGGCCAGCATTGGTACGTCGGGAAAAGATGCAAGGAGATATCATAGCATTTGCCCGTTTCTTCGCCCAAGACACTTCATCATGTAGTTAACAAAACCATACAGGCCATACCTTCCGCCGATCCGCAGCCGGCGCGTTCGGTCCAGACCTCGCCAAGAAGCTCTCACAATTGGTCAAGATGGAGAAGAACTTGATGCGCAGCATGGAGCTCGTGAGCAGGGAGAGAATGGAGGCTGCTCAACAACTGTCAATCTGGGGCGAGAGCTGCGACGACGACGTGTCCGATGTCACCGACAAGCTCGGTGTGCTTCTCTACGAAATTGGAGAGCTCGAGGATCAGTTTGTCGATCGATATGACCAATACCGTGTCACCATGAAGAGCATCCGTAATATTGAAGTTTCCGTCCAGCCCAGCAGAGACAGTACGTTGCACATGACATGACGTTGAGGTTACCAAACTACGAGTCAGGACTAATACCGAGTCAGGAAAACAAAAGATCACCGACAACATTGCTCAGTTGAAATACAAGGAGCCAAACTCGCCCAAGATTGTTGTCCTCGAGCAGGAGCTTGTTCGCGCCGAAGCCGAGTCTCTCGTCGCCGAAGCCCAATTGTCCAACATCACCCGCGAGAAGCTCAAGGCTGCTTTCACATACCAGTTTGATGCTTTGCGCGAGCATTGCGAGAAGCTCGCCATTATCGCTGGATATGGAAAGCACTTGCTTGAGCTTGTTGACGACACTCCTGTGACGCCGGGCGAAACGCGAAATGCATATGACGGATACGAAGCTAGCAAGGCGTACGTATTTTTCTCTCCTACTCGTGATCGTCACTAACATACATTTAGCATCATCCAGGACTGCGAGGATGCCCTCACCAACTGGGTTACCCAAAATGCAGCCGTCAGCTCCAAGCTTTCCACTCGTGCTCGCACTTTGTCTCAACGCCGCAAGAACCGTATCCGAGGTGATGGCATTGACCTCTCCCACCAAGATCAATCTATGCACCGCGAGTCTGACAGGGAGTCCGGCATGTGGGTACCAGCATCGGAGCACCGCGCTACAGGTGATGAGTATGAAGATGAAGAAGAGGAAGACGAGGAGGCTCCATCTACCATCAATGGCGACGCACGTGGTCGTGAGGAAGAGCGCATTGCTGCATAGCTTCGGAGCAATGAATAATCCCAACGTGGACGAGGCAAAGAGTGAATGCCTACCCTGATACCCATGACAAAACAAAAGCACAAGGCACTAATGTGGGGCCAAAGAAGCAGGCGTGGATGTGAGGCGATGAATAATGCTGGATGGACACGGTTGTGCTTTATGTTTGGGCGAATTGCGAATTTCTGGCTGGGTTTCTTCAACACCTTTTGTAACCATAGATAATTGTTTAGTCTTTAATTGAAAAAATATACCTAATACTAGAAAATCGATGATCTTGTTTTTCTAGCCAATACGCCAAACCGAAATTTTTCATCTTAGAAGTCTAATTAACGGGAAGAAAGAAGTAATATTCAATAGTTCCCATGTCTAGGGGAATGGAATGGATACTACATTTTACGCTATCTGCGTTCCACATGGTAGATTGGGGCGGGTGGAAAATATACGAATACTATAAGTACCTACTAACTACCTACTACCTACTAACTAAGGCTATACCTTGCCACTTAGAGGAGCAACGTAAACAATCATGACGGCCATTTGTTCGGCGTGTCCTGAGTCGCCGCCCATTAGTTTTCCGAGGGAGGAGCCTAGCATACCGCCGTGTCCGCCTTCGCGTCTGTGGGAGAATGTGAGTTAGTAGGTTTCCTTAGTCTGTTTCTTCAAACCAACCCCAGGAAAGGAAAGGGAAGGGAAGGGAAGGGAAGGGAAGGGAGGGGAATCAAAAACTTACGCCGGATGCGCCACCAGATCATAACTCGCACTCATGGAAATTTTATCCCCTTTCTTAACGACAACACCTTGGGGACAAGTCTTCATATCGCCAATCGTTTCCCACACTTTCCCATCTGAATTCTTGCCTACATGTCCTTTACCCCCGTAGACAGCCTGCGAATCACAAGCCAACTCGCCGTTCACCTTTAGATCAATATTCGAGCCCCCATCATGCATATGTCCCCTGAAGACGAAGAGAATGGCATCCTCATTAGCAATAACACCCGTACTATTCAGCGTCCATTTCGTCACACCCTTGGGCGTCTGCACGATGCCCGGAACAAAGTCTTTGGCGTCGCAACCGGTGACTGGTAAGAAGACGGGGGAGGCGTCGAGGTATCCTGTTGGTCGGCCGGGGATGTATTCCATGTCTGCACTGGGATACACCTCCATGTCTTCTTTATTCGAGTTGACGGCGTCGATGTTGGCGATGATGGGTGTATCCTTCCTGGCATAGTAACCCGTTTTCTGGCCCGGCATGACGGTGGTGGTGGAGTAATGGGCTTCGGCGTCTTCGGCGGCTCCACCCATGATTACGGATCCGGGCATGGGTACGTAACGGATCTTTTGGTTGTTTTCGCAGGTGAAGGATGCCTTTTGGGGTTTCCCCATGTCGTACATTAGGAAGTGGTGGGTGTAGATGTTTTCTTCGAGCGTGAGGCGTTTGCCCTCTTTGTTGTGGATTTCAACGATGCCGTCGAGGAGGGTTACGTCTGTGGGGAAATCGGTGTCGGTCTTGAATTGGTAGCCTGTTCCTCCACCGTCCATCGAGGGCGAGTTTCCGAGTTTGGACGTGCTCTGTTGGTGGGTTGTTGCGTCAGTATATCTAGACGTGCGGCGGTAACAAGGAAATAGTGACATACGTTTGCTCCTCTGATCATAAAAGGCCCCCAGGTAATTCGGATCCTTTTCGCGGCTGGGTTTCGTGGCGTAAGTTCCTCGATCTTGACTGCCTTTACCGGCTTAGGGCCAAAGGCGTTGGCAAGAGAGCCAGCAAGACTTCCCAGATCGAACTGTCGAGGTTCTGTATTGGTTCAGCTGTCAGCAAATCGATCCCTTTTGATCGCATTCGAAATCAGATGGTCATTCAAGGGACAAACATACCGATGTTCATGACAGCGGCGGATGCCGCCAGCGGCAAAGCCAATAGGATACTACAGCTTTTCATCTTGATCGGCTCTACAGAACTGTGTGCTGAGTTGATCTGTACACGTCTTGACCTTCAGAAGACCAAAAGGTCTATACATCCACAGTAAGCGCATCTTTAACATGGCCCGAGGGTTGGGCGCGGGATACGCCACCAGCCAGGAGCAGGAGGGGATCCTATTTGTTTTGTCGTAAAAGTCGTACTTTGTTGAAGGAAGCGAACACCTTTATTTGAACGGAGGTTGATAGTTCGCGTTTTAGATATGTTATTTGTCGGTGGGGTTGTGCCCTGGTAGGTCCCCGTGCAGCCCTAAGATACACCCGACGAGACTATCACGACAGCACCTTTGTCGATGAAGGACTCCTAGAAGACGCGACGTGGAGATATTTAGTAGGAGGTAGTCCTGTCGCTGTGCAGTGCAGGGTGTTGGACGGAGTGCAGTTGAGGGATAGCGCTGGAGCTAGATAGAGCTAGATAGAGAAGAAGATGACTCCCGCCTTGTGGACCCTCCCGTCCGTCACCGCTAATATGTTAAAGCCTCTACTCGTAATTCTCTCCCAAGCTTCAAGAACAGACGGGACATTCCATATTCGGGTCGTGGTGGTTTACAGACAACATGGCCTTGCCAATTCTCTTGCTTCTACATATTGCCGTCACCTCTGCCGTCCTACTCCTCACCATCATTGCCACGGCCTCACTTTCGAATTGGTCCAAAAACATCAAAAAGGGACTTTACGAGGATGAGGACGGTGTCGCCACTCCAGAGAGTCAGAGGGCCTTCTCAACCAAGGTGCAAAATGTACTCGCTACAATAATTACAAGCGCGGGTCTTGGTGTGGCCATTGCAAATGCTGTCTCGGCCACTCTTGATGCGCCTCATTCCTCGGATGGGAGTGCTTTCGAACATGGGTGGTTTGGAGTGGCCATTTGGGTACGTTAGCTTACAAATGACAACTTCGAAGACCAGGCAGGAAATTCTGACGGAAACAGATTCTTCTCGCGCTCTTGAGAGTACAAGTCTTACGAGAGCCTTATCCATACAATCTCACTCTCACAGAGTCCATGTGTTTCCTCCTAACAGCCACTCTTCATACCTTGTCCGCATATTTCATCATCAATAGCTCATATTCCACGCCGCGAACAAACTATTCGCTCACCGCAACTGATGCTGTACTCGCAATATGCGGCTTCTTCGTTTGTGTCGCCTATCCTCGAAGACCCAAGCTGTTCTTTCAGGGCAAAGAAGTAGACGGATGCTGGTCAGTGTCAGCCTTCATGGCATACACGTATTCCTGGCCTTCCGGTCTTCTAGCGTTATCGGCCAAGGGGAAAGAGCTTGAGTACGACGATTTGCCGACATTGGACCATCATTTCCGAACCAGACAGCTCTTCGAATCGTACCAAAAAGTCAAAGATAATGGATCAGTTCTGAGAGCGCTTTTTCTGTCTCACTGGGTGCAAATCCTCAGGCAGCACATCATCACAGCCATGGACGCGCTGCTCATGATCGCCCCTCAATACGCCATGTACAGACTGCTCCGGCTGCTCGAAATGCGCGATTCTGGAGCCGACATTGCAAATGAAGCCTATTTCTGGGTGGGAGGGTTGGGGATTTTCATTGCTGCTGGAGGCTTCAGCAATAATTGGATGTGGTGGATCTCTTATTCGCTTAATATATCCATTCGAGCTCAACTAAGCGGACTAATATTTGCTAAATCTATGCGACGAAAAGACATCAAAGGCGTCGTTGCGGCTGAGAAGGAGGACGTAGCTGTCGAGTTTGATCCCGAGGAGGCAGACCACGCTCAGTCTCAAGCTCAACCTGAAAAGCCAGAAAGCAGTGCCGAAGATATTGAAGAGAGTCTTAACAAGACAAGGCAGGGCGTGGTCAATCTGATAGGAGTAGATGCTACAAGAGTATCCCAATCCTCCACAGTCATGAACTCGTTTCTCGGAGCGACATTAAAACTCATTCTCTCTTTTGCCTTCTTAGGCAAACTGCTAGGCTGGATTCCTTTGGTCTCGGGAATCGCCGTTCAACTCATGACACTGCCACTCAACATATACTTCAGCAAAAAGTACACCGATGGCCAGAAAGTGTTGATGGAACAGCGAGATCGCAAGCTAGCAGTCATCAACGAGGCACTTGGTGGAATACGACAAATCAAGTTTGCTGCGCTAGAGCGCCAATGGCAGAAAAGAATCATGGACGTCCGAGAGAATGAGTTGAAGGCATTATGGAAGAGTTTTTTGTATGACATCGTTCTCATCACAGTTTATCTAGTAGGTCCGGTCTTGCTCTCCGCCGTTTGCATCATTGTCTATGCTTTGATACATGGAGGGCTGCCTCCATCGATTGCATTCACGACCATTTCCATCCTGGGCCAGATTGAAGGAACTTTGGCATGGCTGCCGGAGCTTACCACCAACATGCTGGACGCTTACGTTAGCTTGAAGCGGCTTGGCGATTATCTAGATGGACCAGAGAAGGTACCAGTCACAATCCCTGGGGAACAGATCTCTTTCAAGAATGTTTCGGTATCGTGGCCATCAGAAAAGGCAGAGGACAAAAACATCTTCACTCTCCGAAACGTTAACTTTGAGCTTCCAGTTAGTGAGCTCTCAGTAATAAGCGGTAGAACAGGTAGCGGGAAGAGTTTGCTACTGGCTGCGATTCTTGGAGAAGTGGAAGTCTTTGAAGGAACGATTGCGGTGCCTTTAGCGCCGTCAATGGAAGAACGCCATGATGACAAGGCAAATAAGAGCAATTGGGTTTTGCCCAATGCTTTGGCTTATGTTAGCCAGCAGCCGTGGATTGAGAATGCGACATTGAAGAACAATGTTCTGTTCGGGCTTCCCTATGACGAGCAACGATACAACCAGGTTATCTCGACGTGCGCGCTCGAGCAGGATCTGAAGATTCTGACGGATGGACATGAAACAGAAATTGGTGCCAACGGTATCAACCTTTCTGGTGGACAGCGATGGCGAATAACGCTAGCTCGTGCGCTCTATTCTCGAGCGGGAATCCTTGTGCTCGATGACATCTTCTCCGCGGTCGATGCTCATGTCGGAAAGCACATTTTCGAGAACGCCTTGACTGGAGATATTTGCAAGGGGAGGACACGCATCCTGGTGACCCACCATGTGTCTCTAGTACTTCCAAGAACAAAGTACGAAGTACACCTTGGTGGCGGTACTGTCACGCACGCTGGATCAGTTACCGAACTTGAACGTACTGGAGAATTGGAAACCATAATCGATGGCGACGAGGACGAAGAAGGTGGTCAAAGTGCTGCAGCTCGATTCGCTTCGATTCAAAACCGGAGAGGTAGCACTGCGAGACGACACAGCAGCTCTGCTGCGAACGGATTAGCAAAGAAGCGATCTTACTCTCAATCGAGCGCCAAATCGGACATCATTGACGATTTAGCCCCCGCCGGTGACAAAGCGGTTCCCAAGAAATTCGTCGAGGAGGAAGCAAGAGAAACAGGATGGATTAAATTCTCTGTCTACAAAGCATACTTGAATGCTTGTGGTGGACTACCATTTTGGCTCGTGGTCGCCATCACTTTCGGAGGTTACGAAGGTCTGCTCCTTGGGCGCTCATGGGTGCTTAGGTTGTGGACGGAGAATTACGACAGTGAATCAATATTTCGAACACACTTCATCAAACAGGGTTTCTTTGCTACTCATACTGCTTCGGAAATCAAAGCCCGAGACGCTAGCGCAGATTTGAAATTCTACCTGGCCATTTATCTCGGATTCGCAGTTGCAATTTGTGTCGAAGGCAGTCTTCGCTATCTTTGGTAGGTCCAGCACCCCACACAGTAGTGGACGCAAAATGAGAGAGGAATTGACTGACTTTATGTTTAGGGTGTTCTACGGAGGCATAAAGGCCAGCCGCACGCTATTCGACAAGCTTACATATGCTGTCTTGCGTGCACCACTACGATGGCTTGATACTATGCCAGTCGGGCGTGTGCTCAACCGCTTCACCGCTGACTTCAACCAAGTGGACTCGCAGCAGGCATACAACTTTGCCTTTTGCCTGTACAACGCTATGGTGGTCGCCGGGATCGTTATTGCCGGTATCATCGTCTCTCCGTATATCATCCTCGCTGCAATCATCCTCCTTACCTTATGTAGTCGCTATGCGCTGTACTACCTTGCTACGGCACGACAGACCAAGCGACTTGAATCGACCGCCAAGTCGCCTGTCTTTGAATTGTTCTCCACTGCTCTTGCAGGGGTCAGCACTCTTCGAGCTTTTGACAAGACACAGACGTACATTACAAATATGTTCGATCGAGTCGATATCCATGCTCGTAGTTTGTACTACCAGTGGCTACTCAATCGATGGCTGAGTTGGAGACTCAATGTTATTGGCGCCGTGTTCAGCGTCATTGTTGCTACACTGATCGTGAGCTTGAATGGCTTGGATGCTGCGCTTGGCGGGTTCGCACTTGGCTTCACTCTTCAATATACAGAGGCAGTGACTTGGCTGCTACGCAATTTTGCTGGCGTGGAAATTGGCATGAACGCAGTAGAGCGAATCATTGAGTACTCTGAGATTGCAACCGAATATGAGGGCGGTGCCGATGCGCCAGCTGCTTGGCCCACTGATGGCCGCCTCGAGGTACACGATCTGGCCGTGGGATATGCACCAGACCTACCATCGGTCCTGAAAGGCGTTTCCTTCAGTGTCGAACGAAACGAGCGTATCGGTATCATCGGGCGCACTGGCTCTGGAAAATCGTCCCTCACACTAGCACTGTTCCGATTCTTGGAAGCAAGACAAGGAAGCATCCACATTGACGGCATCGACATATCAAAAATCAAGCTCCACGATCTCAGAAGCAGAATAGCCATTATCCCCCAAGACCCCGTTCTCTTTTCCGGCACCATCAGATCAAACCTAGATCCCTTCGACGAACACTCGGACCAAGAACTCCGCGATGCCCTCCAACGAGTCCACCTCTTAGACCCCGTACCAACCTCCGGCAGCACATCCGGCGCCGCATCAATCTCGGAAGACGAATCAGGCAAACCCTCCAAAACAACTCCAACCCCAAAGAAAAACACAAACCCCTTCGCCACCCTAACCACCCCCATCTCCGAATCCGGCCTCAACCTCTCCCAAGGCCAACGCCAACTCCTCTGCCTCGCCCGCGCCATAGTAGCCCACCCAAAAATAATGATCCTAGACGAAGCCACCTCGGCCGTCGACAAAACAACAGACGCCCTCATTCAACGCAGTATCCGTGAGGAATTCAGGGATTCGACGTTACTTGTTATTGCGCATCGGTTGAGTACGATTGTTGATTTTGATCGTGTTTTGGTGCTTGGTGGGGGGGAGGTTGTTGAGTTTGGGAGGCCGAGGGATTTACTTGGCGGGGAGTTGGTGGGGGGTTTTTCGGGCATGGTGGAGAGTTCGGGGGAGAGTGCGGTTTTGAAGGGGATTATTAGGGGGAATTAAGTTAAAGTATTGAGAAGGGGTTTTTCTTCTTGTTTCTAGAGAGGGGTTAGGGGGATTAGGGGTAGGGGTGTTGAGTAACTCGGGGGAAAAAGGTGATGGAGATTACTTCGTAAAACAAAAGGCGTAATTCAATCTTCAACTTATCTACCCCTCTTCCCCATCTCAATCTTCTTCCATCTAATACTACAATACTACAACCTTAAAGAATCCCCCCTTCCCAAAACCAAGAATACTAAACTCGGTTTCCTCGTTCTAGATGGATGGATAGATAGATAGCCTATTAGTACAATAAATCATCTAAAATTCTACAATCTAATCCAATTACTATTACTATCCCTATCCCAATCCCTATCCCGATCCCAATCCCGATCGCTATTAATTCCCAACCCTCCTTTTCCCTCAAAATATAATTTCCTCCGTATACAAGATCTATTATATAAGAAAAAGCCGTTATCATCATCATCATCATTATTGTCCTCCTCCTTCAGCATATCTTTACATCGTGCCCTTGTCCTTGTTCTTGAGGAAATGGGGGGCGAAGTGGGTACGGTTGAAATAGTTATATTCACCTTTTCTGCATCTCTAAACTTCGCCCTCGTTCTCGAAGATATCGGTGGCGAAGGGGGTTCGGTAAAAACATCTAAAGTTACATCGGTATTCACCTTTTCTGCATCTCTAAATCGTGCCCTCGTTCTCGAAGAAATTGGCTGTGGCGATGATGATGATGGGGATGGAACACCAGCACCAGCCTTCGATAGTAAAGGTGGAGACACGAAATCCTCTTCCCCATGTGATTTTTTCCGATGGCGTTTTGGTGTTCCGCGACCTCGGTTGGGGGATACCCGCCTTCTCTGGAATTCCTTTTTTTGTTTTTGCGAGAATGAGGTGTTTGGCTTTTGTGGGGGGGTGGAGGTGGTTGTTGTGGTTTTCGAGGTTTTCGAGGGTGGGGCTTGGGTTGCTGGAAGTGGGATTGGTGGGGTTGAGGTTAGGGGTATTGGATATCGTGGTTGTGAGGGTGGAGGTGGTTTTTTTGGGGATAGGGGTTTTTCGTAAGTTCTTGGAATATGGGTGTTTGTTGAGTTGGATGATGGAGATTGAGGCGGTGATGTTGATGGATTGTGGAGTATAGAGTCCTCTGTTCGCGTTATGGATGAAGGGCGACTACTACTTTGATGCTTAAGAGCCGCGCTTGATCCAGCTGAAGATATTTGCGTGGGCGAAGAGAAGGTATCGGCTAGCTTTGGTATCTCTACGAATGGTACAGGGGACGCTCGACTAATCGTACGGTTTTCTACTATGCTGATTGGCAGGGCTGAAAGGGTTGGAATATAGCGAGCCTTGGAAAAGACTGAGCTCTCTTGAATCAACCCTGTGCTGAGGTTAGCTCGCAGCAATTGAACCAATACAGGATTATCGGACCTTCATTCTTATTATCTGAGCTGACACTTTGTCCCTCGGTAGACAGGTCATATTGCAGGAAGTGTATTGTTTCGTCCAAGCATGAATTGTTCTTGCTCCAGAACTCTGAAATATCGAACGCACGGTCGTGAGACACCGACAAGGCACAACCTCGTTCAATGGATCCTACGAATCATCAGTTTATTGGGAGTACGGAATGGCTAGGGAGAGATAAAAATGCTTACTAACTTATACCGCCGTCGACAAAACCTCCTCCACCACCGTGACCATGACCCATCTCGACGTCGCCATTGCCATTTCCTCCGCTATCTCCTCGCCCTCCGCCTCGGCGGCCTCTTGAACGTCTAGTACCTTGATCTTCTCTTCCGCTTCGTCCTCCTCCTCGACCTCTCCCACCTCTCCCTCTACGATCATTACCATCCATATCAATATCTCCATCTCTGTTTGCTGATCCACGTCCTCGGCCTCTCCCACCTCGACCCCGAATTCCACCGCCATCCATATCGATATCGCCATCGCCATCTCCTCTTCTGCGTCCCCGGCCTCTCCAGCCCCCTGGACCTCTAGGGCCACTACTATCCATATCAATATCACCATCGTTCTGTCCACCCGCATAACCATTATGCCCTGCTCTACCACCACGATCTCCTCTACTTCCCCTACCACCCCGTACGACTCTTCCTCCACGGCCCACTCGTCCACCACTTCCTCTATAAACACTGCCAGACTCAATATCATCCATACCAAAGTCTCCATCATTGTCTATGTGAGGCGTCTGATGACTTGTAGGTATTTCCCCACGTTGCCATTGCCCATTGACATTGGCGCCACGACCCCCTCGACGACCAACAGTGCCATTCCAATCCACTCCAAGCCCACCACCATTATTGCCATTAGTGCGTGACTGTAATTGATAGGGAGAATCACGAGTCCAAACGCTCTTGGGCCGTCTCGGCGCCGCTGGAGTCCGGAACTCTTGGGCATCAAATTGTTTCGCATTCGGTTTCCAACCACCTGAACCAGGATGTCCACCACTTCCTCCACTACGATCATGACGTTCTCGTGGGGTATTGTTGCTGTCTTGCCGATATGTGTTACCCTGGTTCTGGTTATTATTGCGATACTGGTTGTTTCTCGATTCACGGGGAGCTTGGGATGGAGTCCTACTATTCGGCCCAGGCGAGTCCATACTGGTATCGCCTTCAATATCGACGAAGGGGCTATTTCGACCGGTATTAGGCCCTTGAAGCCAGGCTTCTCCCCCTGAGTCTCTTCCACCCCGATTTCTGCTGCTTTGATAATCACCACTTCGATTTCCACCTCGATAATGGGGTGTATAGGTATCGTGGTCTGGTCGTCTATCTGATGAACTATTTTCACGGGTAGATTGATCTGTGGTGTAGCCGCCGCGTTCCTGGTAGCCACCCCGTCGTGGCTCCCATTCCCGACGACCGCTTCCTTGGTCTCCTCTCCCTCGATACCCGCCTCTCCCATTTCTGTCACCTTGACTGCCATCATGACCGTTTGGTGTGTTGTAGCCCTGGCCATTTCTCCAATCGGTGGAACTTCTTCGATCGTCGTCGGACTGATAGTCGTCCCATGTATGACCACCATTCTCGAAGTTATCATTCCTGGGACGCCTCCTCTCAGTGCCAAAAGACGTGTTATCTCGCGACTGTCTTCCAGCGTTGGAATCTCTCCTGTTCGTGGGTGATTGCCTTTCATTCCCACCCCAAATTATGGCGTCCAAACTATTCTCCAGCACTGCGTCATTGCGAACCCTCCTCTCTGTACCATAAGGTGTGTTATTTCGCGACTGTCTTCCAGCGTTTGAATCTCTCCTGTTCGTGGATGATGAATTTCCATTCCCACCCCGAATTATGGCGTCCAAGCTATCATCAAGCCCTGCATCATTACGATCCCTCCTCTCTGTGTTAAAAGGTGTGTTATTTCGCGACTGTCTTCCAGCGTTTGAATCTCTCCTGTTCGTGGATGATGAATTTCCATTCCCACCCCGAATTATGGCGTCCAAGCTATCATCAAGCCCTGCATCATTACGATCCCTCCTCTCTGTGCCAAAAGGTGTAAGACCGTTCCGAGACTGCCTTCCACCATCTCTCCTGTCTGCAGGTGCCAACGTTCCATCATCGCCATAAAGCTTAACAGCCGAATAATACGTAGCAGAAACGGCAGCCCGATCTCCTCTCAGCTCATCAGGAAAGTAATCATTATGCCGATCTATAAAGTCCAGCATATTTTGCAAGGAAACCTGTCCTTGTACTTGTGGCGCAGCAGTTGGAGCAGAGTCCTCTCGATCAGTTCTACCACCGCTTTGCGCATTTTTCCTCCTTCGGGGAGGACCCTCTCGTTTCTTGAATTTTCCCCCGTTCTGGACGGCTTGGCATATCTTCCACAGAACAGCTGGCGCGGAGTCTCTTGGGTAGTAAACTCCTTGGTCATCCAAGTAGTCCATCATCCCATCTGGCCCCATCGAAGGCGGAGCGACAGCGCCAGATCCCACACGATCAGTTGAAGTTGAATTGTCGCCACTGCTTCGTTGATTATCTGGAGGACGGGTCTGCCCAGTTGAATTGCCACCCACTCTTTCTTGCCTTTCGTTGCCGTCGTTTCTCTGATTCAATCTTGTTCGCGTGTCTTGGTACAATCTAGTCAATTCGCGGTTTCCTAGCTGTGGATGATAGCTAATACGGTTTGCATCGAGATAAGCTCTCATGTCTTCCTGATCCGTAAAACTATCGGGATGAAGGCCGTGTGGTGTTTCTGAGCTGTTAGATCCTTGCCTCATGTTGTTGCGATCAGATCGGGGTGGAAGCTCATCAGTACGGCTGGTCCTTGGGGGCGTGGACTGTCGTGGAATCCGAGGCCCTGTCGGAGTACCAGGTCGAGCGCGGGAGTTTGTAGAAGTAGAGCTTCCAGATGCGTCACGATCACGGAGAAGCTTGTAGTACGCTGCCTTGATTCCTGGAAGATCGTTGGGATATCGCACGTCTGCTTCTTTTAATGCGGCTTTCATGTCTTTCAGAGGGGTATATCCAACAGACGTATTACTCTGAGGTGTCGGCTGCTCAATGGGTCTTTCAGTGGTGGGACCTGTAAAAGGGCTGACTCCAGACTGATTAGGTGGGCCCTGATTACCAGCGGGCGATAGACATCCATGCTTTTGCCATTTATGCTCTATCGTGCCAGCATCATTGCCTCTGATATCAACACCAATTCCTTTCAGAGCATCTTTCTTTTCTTTCAATGTGATGAACCCCTGAGGCGTAGCAGGACGGCTTTGCGAAGGCTTTCGGCCACCCTGATTTGCAAAGGTGTTGCCATGTCCAGTCCCAAGTGGGGGAGGTGTAGAATTCTGGTACGGATTGTTCTGGCTCCTGTTTCCTCCAGACGTTTCGGATCCATTATGCGTGCCAGGTGGCTGACGAAGGTTAGGATTAACCCATACTTTATGGCGTCCACGTCCTGTCCCACCTCCTGTTTGATGGACATTTTCGCCAGGGCCTATACTGTTGCCATAGCTTCCGCCAGTGCTAGGACTAAAGGGAGTCGCAGGGCGTGGCGTTGAGTACGGCTGCTGCTGGGGTCCCGTTGGAGGAGGTTTTCCCTGACCACCACCTGTTGGCTTCACTTTCTCGATGGTCGGCTGAGTCCTGTTGCTCTCTTGCATCTCAAGATGTTTTCTTGCAGCCTCGGATGTGACCGACGTATTTCGACCTGTCGATGCTGTGGTGGTGGACCCAAAACCTCCGTACCCAGGAGGTACTTCATCTCTGCCGAAAAGTCGTGTTGATGGTTTGTTGGTTCGATCGGTCGGGGCAAAGGTGGAAGGAGCAACTTGATGCTCATTCGTCTGGGGAGGATTGGTTGAAGGATGTGTTGTATGTGGATCCTTTTGGCCCGAGTTCGTTGCAATTTGGGATCCACCAGGGGGTGGTCCAAGATCATCAACATCATCATCATCATCATCATCATCATCATCATCACCGTTGTAGCCATCGTTTCCTCCTGGGCCAGGAGGTGGCGGTGGGAGATTCCCATCATCCTCGAAGTCAATTTGGCTCCCGTGATCACCCCCTCCATAACCAGCTCCATCAGAGTCATCTTCCGGAAGAGCACCATCATTCTCATCCAATAACCCCTCATTAGGATCCCCTTCATCCTCACTGTCACTATCCCACAGCTCAAAATCATAATAACCATAATGATCTTGAGGACGGTAGGGAGCAACAGGCCTTCCTCCAGCAATCAAAGCCACTCTCCAAGCAACACTCATGTGCGGATCATTCCCTTCCTCTGCTGCTTGTGGCTGTGGCCGTGTAAGCTCAGCAATTTCATCTGGATAATAATTTGCCATGTCTTCCAGGAACTGATTGGGATCGTGACTTCCAGTATTGCGAAGTTGACGTGCAAACATGTGAAGGTATCGGGTAAAGTTGCGACGGTTTGTGACTGCAGGGAAAGCTCTGCTCAACTTAGTCCGATGATAGAGTCGGTTTCGCCGGTCAATTTCTTGTCTATCGACTTCATCGTCCTCGAGTGGCTTCTTTCTGGTATCCTGTTCGCCCTTCCCAGATTTTCTCTTGTCGTCGGATTCGTCGTCGCTATCACTGGAACTCGATGAACTGGGAGCCTTGAAAGTTCCTGTACCAGTGTGACCTGGCTCCTTTCCATCATTCGAATCCCTATCATGCTTTTCTCCTTCTCCTTCCCCCCCTTGCCCTCCTCCCTCCCATTCCCAATCCATTCTATTCAAATCCTCGTAGATCTCCATGTATTGACTTCGCTTTGTGAGGGTACTCATCCTGTTGTAAACTTCGTTCTCCACATTCTTTACTTCCATATCAATCTCCTGTTGGGAAAGACCCGTGGTCTGAAGCCCACTTCGCTTCTTTTGTAACAGTTCATTCACCATCTCACAAAACTCATCATCAGCCATCATGTCTTCCGGGGACACCTCCTCGTCGTGATCGACAGTCTGTGTGCGCAAAGGGGGATACAATGGGGTAGAGTCTACACTCCCATTCCCCGCCGCCACAGGCGTAGAACTCGTCTCAGGACTTCCCACCTCCGTACCATCCTCATTAAAAGTACTTTCTTTGAACAGTTCTGGTCCCTTGGGCCTTGGAATCTTTCCATCCGTGTAACTTGGATTGAAGACATTGGTAGATTTGATGTCTGGTAGGAACGGCGAATTCAATGGCGCATGGGGCATTGGGGGCCGTTGGAGTGTACCAAATGGACGACGCGCTTTAGGATCCGGGCTAAGAATGTCGGCAAGCACCTCCGTCTTCTGAGTGTCAGGCCAATGTCGCTCGTCGTTACCGTGATTCTTTCTTAAACTGTCGATTTTATTGGTTGAGCTCGATGATGGTTTGTCTGGTTTGGGCTTGACTGGAGGTTTGGGATTGATTGCCGTGTCGGGTGCTGATTTGGCAGTTCCAGGTGGTCTGTCTGTGGTGCTAGCAGAATCTTCTTGAACAGGGAATGTGCCAGGAATTTTAGGGTCAAGCTGAACTTGTTTACGCTTGTCCCCAGATACAGCTTGCTGCTGCGGGTTTGCTACTGTTAGCGACGGCGAAGTGGATCTGATCTCGCTAGTGACAGAGTCCGCGACGATTCGGCGAATGGTTGGTAGCGGTGTTCCTTCAGCTATAAACCCTTCAGAACTTTTGAGAAGGCTTTTATATGCTCGGAAACTTTCACTCTCCTCTCCGGCAGCCTCGGCCACAGCTGCAGGAGGTGGTGAGAAAACAGGGAACGGCGTTGCTGGTAGAAGCGAAGTGGTAGGTGGTGCTGGAGGAGGAGCTGAGGTCTTGGAAGGACTCTGTGATCGTGTGACAACAGGCGAATGCCTCACAAACGGTTTGCGCTTTTCTGGCGATCTCCCCTTTGACTTTCCCTTCTTTCCACTTTCATCTTTTTGCCTTGTTGTTCTCGGTGGGGCGTCCTCTGGAGAGCTAGAATGTTGCCTTTTCAAGGCAATTGTCGTCAAATTCTCCGACGCGTCCTCTCGACTTTGAGTCAGATCTATCACATCCTTAACTTCTCTCCGTTTAGTTCCCTCTGTGTTTGCTCCGGCCTGTCGAGTAGCCTGATCTTGCACCTCCCTCTGGCTTTGCTGTTGCTCCCTTTCCTCTCTTTGATGGCGCTCCCTTTCCTCTCTTTGCTCGCGCTCCCTCTCCTCCCTGTGCCTCTGGTTCCTCTTCTTGTCAAGCTCTTCTAGCGTTCGAGCAACTCTCTTCGCGTTAGTATAGTCAGCGTCCAGATTATCGGGCGAAGGGAATATCTCTGGGGCAAATATGGGTCTTCTAGTTCCAAGCATCCGCTCTTTTCGCTCTCGAATATCCCTCCTCCTTTTTCTCTCTTCTATCGCTGTCTCTGTCATAGGCGTTTCTTCACTGGAATCTCCGTCGTCTTGTTGAGTCCGGTTCATATTCTTCATGGCATCGATCAGCACTACTTGCGGCACTGGCTGAGTTCTAGGACCAGGGGTGTTTGGGCCAGTGCTTGGCCCGATGCTTGGTCCAGCTCCGACGACAGGATCTCGAATGTTTGTTTTGACGGTGGTACTGTTACTTCCAGCAATCACAGGACTCTCTGGTCTACGAATTGGTCGAGGAGGCGTCTTGGGCTCAGCGCCTCCCCTACTAGGAGGCTTTCTGCTTGTTCCACCACTCTTTTTGACGGGCGGATGGGTCTGCTGCGGTCTAGTAGCAGGAACATCCCGAGACGTTGAATTCCGTGGCCGTTTAGGAGCATCGGCCTTGCCATCTGAAATTGTCGTCCTGTCTATCTCAAGTCCTTTGCGTTTGTTGCCGCCCTTTTTATCAGTCGACTTATCTATGATGGAGCTGTTGTCGATCAAAGAGCCATCAGATGCGTCGACGGAAGACGAGGCATCAATAGAGGGCGAGCTTGCATCTCTGATTCTGAAGCCATCTCTTTCGGCTTGATTCACATGATCCTTGACTTCCTTTCCCCGGCGTGGTTTTGCTTTGCGTATATCGGAATTTTCAACTCTACGCCTCTTGTTTGCATTAGTGCCTTCCCAAGCCAGCTGGTCATTAGCTCGTTGTGTCCTCAAATCCTGAACAGCCCTGTTGGCCGCATCAAAGTCCGCACGGGTTGCCAAATAAAGCGGCAGGTGAGGCTCAGGCTCGGTCAAGCCCTGGATAATTGCGTTGACCACCTCGAATTCTTCGTGATCCACGATGAAAAGGGAAATTTCGTGGTCATCATCCGCCGGCGCCTCAACCACTGGGACATATCAGTAATGTCATGCACACTGTAACCGTTGACCAACCTCGAGCAGCATGCGCCAGAGCTTGTGCTGCTGCCGCCGCTTCTTCAGCCCGTCTTCGCCGTCTATCGCGCCACAGTCTACAACACCACCAAGAACATCCCTGTGGCGGCGAGTCGTCGCTATCATCGCTGTCATCGCTGTCATCGTTGTCGCCGCGAGAAGCTACATCTTCAGTATCTCTCTTTCTCTTTTGGCCATTGCCACTCATGGTAGACTATGGCTGGCCAGTGGTCCTACTTGGAAAGCAAAGTGTACAAAATACGAGGACAGCTTGTAAACAATTGTGGCAGAGCCACGATTCTAGTGATTCAGTGTCGTACATATCTGCTTGAGGGTACAAAGGAGTATAGTCGTTTGCAGGGCTAAAAGAACATCTCCATCTAGTTTGTACCGCAAGCCTTCCACTACAATGATAGGTAGGCATATTCCGACCGCGAGCAAAAGACACATCTGCCACGTCGGCCCACTTTTGAGGACAATGCGTGCTGAAGGACTCGTGATCAAGGACGCGACCGAAGACGGCTAGATACCACATGTTCTAAATTCTGAAGCCCACAAAGGCAGTGCATAACGCGGTCAGCCACGGCGAGACAAGCTGCCCCCGCGAGACTGTCGCATACGATGGTAGTGAGGAAGTGTTGCCCTGCAGCGAAGCGGAGGATTTGTTAGGGGTCAGCGAAGGAAAATCAGCTGGCCGAACTGTACCCGCACCTGCGGGTTGTGTCAGCAATCACATCGTAAAAGTGGACGAGTTGTTATGTGATTTCATATCGTAGCATTTCGTTCATAGTATGTCAAATCTGTGTTACCAATCAGCAAAATCCAAAGGAGAGGTTGGTCCTCCTCCGTTCCACAACATATGACCGTCCACAACATGGAGGCGTTATCGATAAACTTCTGGGAGTGGTAATATCCAGCAGTTGGTCGATCGTGAGGCAGTTTGTATCCAAAATGATCATATATTCAGAGCGGTACAAAATTGGCCAACGCGTTGTATGCCAGTGGTAGAAGACTCACAATTCAGATTTCTCCCCAGTGCCTCCATCTTCTTCATTCCTCCTGCCGAGCGCAGGCTTACCTGCGGTCATATAGCCCTCTAAATCCATCCACTCAGCAGCAAAAGCAGTCGTAAGCTTCGCCCAATCTTCTGTCGTATCCATATCCAAGTGCTCGCCATCATCTTGTGCCGTATGCCAAACCTGCGGGAACGGACTGGGTATCAAATGCAAAATTTCAACGCCTCGTGCCATAAATGGGAGATGATCATCCTGGACCATACCACCCATCCAATAGGCAGTATCGTCTTGCTTATTGGCCTCGTGCAGCCATACTGGCTCTTTCGATTGCCTGACCGGGCCTTTCGCCTGCAGTTTTTCCGTTTTAGACGGGTGATTCGGGGAGGATTTGAAAAGCTTAAGAGTTCGCAGTCTGGTCTCGATGGCAGCCATACTCTTATATGCCCAATGTGTGGTTTTGAAGTAGGACGGCATTTGTGGATTCTTCGAGCCAAGCAGATCAAGGAGGACGAACAAGGAAATTTCGCTCAGACGCGAGCGATACGTGGACATTGCTGGATTCATCATTTGGTCCCAGTCGGCGGCGAGTGCTCTGTTCTCTGTCAGCAATGTCCGAGAAAGAGCATGCTGCGTAGAAACTCACCTCGCTCCGTAGACGGAGTCATCGTCGGTCCAGGACACGAATGCCTCTTCTCCATCAAGAAGAATGAGCTGTATACCCTTTTCGGATTCCAGGCTTTTGGTCTCTCCGGCTGCCTGCATAGCAACCCATTTCCGCGCCATTGCAGCGTCCAGGACCCTTGCAGCATGCAGCATCATCGCACATGGCGCAGCACTATCCGTCGCTCCTATAAAACCCGTTGGCGTGATCTTGGAGTCGTAATGAGCGACCAGAGCTAATCTTCCCACGTCTCCAGACCTGGACCATGGTGGATCGCGCGAAGCTATAACATTGACAAAGGTAACGGGATCTCCTCCGAGCGCGGTAATCTGTGTAGAGTTTTGTAATTCAATTCTCCATTCGGGCAGTTGTGTCCGAAAGAACTGTAGAAAATGTTGCCGTACTGCCTCGGCGCCGGGTGTCCCTGGTACCCGTACAGTAAGTATTGGTGCCAGAAGCGAGCCGGTCTTTATATTAAAGTCCTTTCCTGGTTCTGGTATGCTTTTCAGAGAGTCGTCAGAGAGTTTGGTGTATGCGGAGGACGAGGATAGCAGCGACAGTACGCCGAGGACAAGGATTATGAGGCGCATGGCGAAAGCTGCAGGCTTAATAGGACCGCATGGTGATAATATAGATTCCAAGAGAGGCGAACCAAGAAAGAAAGCTCGCAAAGTGTGAAAGGGGATATGTATGGTGTTGGATCGGACAGAGTGGTTCGCGGTTGAGATAGATTGAGCTCCGAGTCTCTCACATGTCCCTGCGTCTCAAAGTCAACGAAAACACCAACCTCAATGCCATGAGCACGTCTCGATATGTCCTCGGCCTCAACTCCAGGACCTGTAGAAAAGGTCGAAGCCTAAACAATGCCATCAATCGTGGCCTGCGGCAGCAATTCACGACTTCAATATGGTTGTATTCACGATCAAAGAGGCCAAGAGAAACAGGATTAGGAAAGCCTTCTCCAAAACGAGACCTCCCACCAGCCCTCCAGCAAAGCACCGAGTCGAAGATTGGGTCAGTGGAGAAGCCAGAAGAGGCAATCCAAGCTGCGCCAGGAATATCGAAGACGACTAAGACGAGCAATACTGCCTTGGTGGAATCGACAGGCCCAGCTCGCAGATTTGGTAGGCACATGCATTACGACCCGCCCTTTCAACGCTCATAGAATATATAGCCTACCCGGAGAGGCTCCTCATTTGGAATGCAGGAATTTGGAAAAACGCCTTCATAGGCTTCACCAACATCGCTTCTCTTACTTGGATGGGGTGGGGACTTGTCTTTTGGGCCCCATCATATATCTTGCTCCCGGAATTGAATGCGTGGTATACTATCCCAGGTTTGTCTTCCTTTCCTTCTTGATAAAAAGAGGTAATTCTTGAAGCGCTGACCTCGCAATAGCAATCTTGGTCTCCTCACTTCCCTGGCTCTACACACGATGGACCACCTCGCCGTATGTTGCAACAGTCCGCATTGAGCTCCCTGACAAGGCTCGCGTGTCCAAGAAAGCGCTTTGTCAATTTGCTGCCAATCCATTGCCAGAGACGATGCTAGAAATCACAACTGTTGGCCCGATAGGACTGCAAAAAAGAATAAAAACTTCTCTTGCCGATCTATCACCGCGCGAGCCCAGCATAGGGTTCGGTATTGGCAACATACAACGAGCTACTAAAGGCGGCCATAGCAACAGGAATACGTTTGAGGCGTACAAGAGATGGGCAGAGGGAAGCACTCTCTACGTTGGCGGACACGAGGGATCTGTCAATAGCAACGCACCAGGAATTTGGCACGCGGTCATGGATAACATAATCCACAGATCAATCAGGCAAAGGAAAAGAACCCCGCCGACACGAACTACAACCAAAGCAAGGAAAACCTAATAAGATTTACCCAACATCACAACTGAAGTCATCGATTTATTTCCGTCTGCATCCCATGAACAAAACCATAAGCGAACCCTCCACACCTTTCCCTTGAAGACCAATAAAGGACTTGACCAACCAACCCCTGACAATTCTTATTTTCCACACTGCCAGAGATTTGTCGGTTTCCATCAACTTCAGCATCTTGCTATAATTCGGAAAGGTTCTTGCCGGCACCGAAGCGATAGACCCGCTGTGTTACAATGGTCGTCTTCCCTATGCTATTTTCATGGATTCGCTCGTCAAGGCACGGCGTCTTCGGGATTATGGCCGTCAAATTGCGGAAAAATGATGTTCGAGGCTGAGAAGAAGTACCTTTGTTCCATCTTATCACAATTTTCCAATTCTTAACACGTGCACGAACGTGGTACGTGAGGTTAGCGCTTGCCATGTAAGGCGGCCCTGTATGAGTAAGGCTGTGGAGCTTGTAGCTCAACTCAACTAAACGCCTAGGCGGACTTACACAAAACCCATTTCAAAACAACATCTGTGATAGCATCCTCCAGCAATCCAAATTCGGTGAAAAGTAAGCCTCAAATCAACGACCACAGTTATGGCAGAAGTTTTGTTGTTTTCCTTCCCTTATTTCGTTCGTTAGGTCGATATACCTTTAGACGCTGGAATGACATGATGTCGAAGGTGCTCTGTCGAGAAGTTGAGATGAGGTGGTATTAGCACAGATAAACGTACAAAAATGCTCTATCTATCCCTTTTCCCCCAAACGCCAAGCTTCCCGTCTAAATGCGAGTTCAGAGACATTGTCGTACTCGTTGATTCACGTCCACATCCACATCATATGATACACTCAAACCCAGCATTTCCTCCACGCAGCCAAAATCGCCATGCATTGAAATTTCCCAACTCTTCGTTACTTCTAAACCATTTCGCGCACCACTCACTTCTTATTCCTGTCTGCCTGATACTTTTCATACTTTGTAACCAACTCCCTCTGCAATTGTGGAGGAGCTGGATTATAATGTGAAAATTCCATCGAGAACTCGCCCTTTCCTTGCGTGGCTGCTCTAAGCAACGACGAAAAGCCAAACATACTGTTCAACGAACAGTCAGCGTACAGTGTGAAATCTTCGGCTTGGATATCCGTTTCGTTGATGACGGCATTCCTCTTGTTCAGCAGACCAACAATGTTACCCTGGAACTCGTTGGGAGCAGTGATCGTCGTCTTCATCAAGGGTTCGAGGACTTGTGGCTCTCCCATAGCGAAGGCCTTTCGGAAAGCCTGTTGCGTTGCGTTCTTGAAGGCCATTTCGGAGGAATCAGTCATATGGGTTGCACCATCGTTGATAACCATATTTGTACCCAAAACTCTGTGACCGACCAATGGCCCCTTGTCGCAAGAGGCGTGGAAACCCTTCTCACAAGCGAAAAGAAATTTCTCGGAAATATGACCACCAGTGACTTGAGACTCGTAGACGTTGGTAGAGAGATCACCTGTTGGCTCGAGCCATCCGCACACACGAGCGTAATCTCCGGAACCACCAGTTTGCTTCTTGAGAAGATGGTCGAAAGCGACGTGCTTGGTAATGGTTTCACGGTAAGCGACCTGTGGCTGACCAGTCTCGCATTCGACCTTGTATTCTCTTCGCATGCGCTCGACGTAAATGTCAAGATGTAACTCGCCCATACCAGAAATAATAGTCTCTTGCGACTCCTGATCGACGTGAACTCTGAAAGTTGGATCCTCACGTTGGAATCGATTCATGGCTTTTGAAAAGTTGTTTCCATCTCTACTGTTCTTGGGCTTGATGGAAAGTGAAATGACTGGTTCGGGCACGAACATGGAAGTCATACTGTACCCCAGCGTGCCATCGGTGAAGGTATCTCCAGATGCGCAGTCCACACCAAACACGGCGCAGATCTCACCAGCACCAATTTCCGACACTTCCTCCATTTCGTTAGAGTGCATTCGTACGATACGAGGAATTCGGATCTTCTTGTCGTTACGGGCGTTGAAAATGTTCATTCCCTTCTTGATGCTTCCTTGGTACACTCGGATGTAAGTGAGTTGTCCAAAATTGCCTTCTTCGAGCTTGAAAGCCAAACCAACGAAAGGAAGTGAATTGTACGAGACCAATTTGACAGGCGCTTCAGCTCGCCGTCTATCAAGCGCCAAGTTCTCAACTTCAGCCGGGTTAGGTAGGTAGTCGCAGACAGCATCCAACATTGGCTGAACAGCCTTATCTGCGAGTGCGGATCCCATAAGGACCGGTGTAAATTTGAGCGAAATGGTGGCTCGTCGAATTGCAGCCTTGATCTGCTCCTGTGTTGGCTCAACTTCATCCAAAAACATCTCTGCCATTTCGTCGTCAACGTCAGCGAGCACTTCGATGAGTTTCGACCTTCTTTCCGTCGCAATCGGGAGGACATCTGCTGGGATCTCGTCCGTTTCCACCACATTGATACCCTTTGGCCCCTCAAAATATACCGCCTTCATGCGCACCAAATCTACCACTCCTAGAAACCCATCTTCTCGGCCAATTGGCACTTGGATTGCAGCGGCCGGTATACGTAGTTTATGGTTGATCTGATCGATTGCCTTGAAGGGGTTGGATCCCATACGATCCATCTTGTTGATAAAAGATAATCTGGGAATATTGTACCGTCTCATCTGTCTGTCCACTGTGATCGTTTGCGATTGAACTCCAGATACTGCACACAAGATCATGACTGCACCATCCAGCACTCTCAACGCTCTTTCAACTTCAATTGTGAAGTCAATATGTCCAGGTGTATCAATCAAGTTGATATGGTAGCGTTCCTCCTTCCCGTCTGATTTCTTGTTCCATTCGCAGAATGTGGCCGCAGATTGAATTGTAATTCCCTTTTCTCTTTCCAATTCCATGGAGTCCATTTTAGCGCCTACCGAGTCCTTTCCTCGCACTTCATGTATGGAGTTGATTCGACCAGTGTAGAAAAGTACCCGTTCCGTTGCCGTGGTCTTGCCACTGTCTATGTGCGCCTATTGCCATCAGTCTCTTTCTCCATTGCGCCGATCGAGTCCTTCATACCGCAATACCAATATTTCTAACTTTTGATAGTCGTTCGGCCTCTTTCGGGTCTAGGTTCTCAATAATGGTCTTCTGAGCGAGTGCCATAGGATCCTCGGCGGCTTTTTCGAGCCTGCTCTCATATTAGTCCTGCTGCGTTCAATCAAAGCAGATTTCTTACACGGCAGCAGCGGCTCCAGATTGATGCCTTCGAGATTGCCATTGGTTCAAAGCGCACAGTCGGGTGTTATATGCAGGTCGGAGTGTGGTGGTGGAAAGACAGCGCGCAGAATTCAAAGACATTCGACATTGTAGCGATGGGCCGTTGCGAACAGAGCGCAGTACCGTAGCCTGCGCTCTGGCGACGGTATTCAGCCTCATGATTGTTCAATGAGAGGGTTGGTGGCACGAAATGAGTGGATGATGGCAGTTCTCAAAAAAATAGTTCAAGATGCTCTTCCGGCCATTTCGCATTCCTTCGCCGCAATCTGACTCGCGCATCCACAGTGGGAATATCTAGGATGCTATTTACTCCTCTACAATACTCTCATTCTACGATCGCTATGGATAAACTTCTGTCAAAACGAGAGAGAATTTTGCCTGCTTTTAACGACATTAGATTTTGTCCTCACAATTAGTGTTCTACTGCTGCGTTAATGTTTCCTCCTGCTACAGCATTACCACTCCCATACCTCCCATATGTTTATCGCTAACCTTGTTCTTTTCGTCGATACCGCCTGTGATGGGTGCTGCTCTGTAATTGTACAGGTAATAGTGCAGTGAACCGTCTCCTGCCCCGAAAAACTGCTTTTCAAGGAAAAGTGGATTGTCCAACAACGTCAACGCATTGAGGACATCAAATTTGGCCTGTAGTACCATGTTAGCATGGAAATGGAATCTCGAAATATAGCCTATTAGACGCGTGATGAAGACTTCGAGATCGATATCAGGAAATTGTGAGCGACTGATGAAGATCAAGATGCCAGAAAATTTGTCAATCCCGATCTCAAGTTTGCACAATGATGCTAGAAATGAGGAGAGTACGAACCTTCTTGGCCAATATTAGTGCATCTTTGATCAAGAGATTGAGCCGGACTCCAAGCTTGGCCTTGTCGGAATCGAAGGCGGCCTCCGAAGCGTAGTAGTACATGTATGCCGCGTTGACAAACTTGTACTTGGTGCTGGCAATGGCAGTCGAAGCCAAGCTGTAGAAGGAGAAGAAATCCGTAATATTGTAAGAAGAGGGGTCCTCAACGACGTAGGCGTACACCACTCGCTCCGGGCATATATTCTCATCGTGCAACATCCAATGCTTGACCTCTTCCTCCGAGAAATGCTGCTGCATGTCGAATCGGCCCAAGTATCGATTCAGCAGCTTTGTGACTGCAGCGACATCTTTCGCTTCCATTTCCCGCAGTCCAGGAGTAGCAGTCTTCTCCGGCAGCTTATATTTCGCAACTTGTCGTGCTGGAGTTGATGCAGCCGGGAGTGGAGAGAATTTGAGCTCGTAAAGCTTCGTCCATTCGAGGGCGCGATGGAAATAGCGACATGTGGTTACCGGTGTGGGTAGCATAACTCCGGCCGTATAGATGGCCTGATACGTACCTGCCAGGTAGCATCTTCGAGTGATTTCCTTGATCAGAATCGGTGTGAGACGCTTGGCTCGCAGCTGCTTGTGAATGCACAGAAAATTGACCTCTGAGCTCTTGAAAGTGTTCTTTCGCACTCGAAGGTCCACAGGTATTCCGGAGATGAATGCAACCAGCTTTCTGGGTTCTTGTTTACCACGAATTCCTACGTGCCAGTCCTTCTTCCAACCAGGTGCCTTGAGTGCCCAGTTGAAGAACGAAGCGGTGTAGTGAAAACGAAACATGGCTTCCTTGTCTTCGACATAGTGCTTGGAAAGAAGCTTGTAGACTTCTTCAAGCTCTTTGGGGTCTTCAAGATCCATGGTGACCCATTCAAACGCTGGATCTAGTGCTTCGGGCTCTTTCGGTACCCTGTCGATGTCAATCTGCTTGATGGGTCCATCTTGAATATTTTTCTTCTTTGCATCCTCTGTTTAACCATGTAAGTAGAGAAATAAGCACCTAAGGCAATGGCTTACCGAAAGAAGTAACAGGTTGGGTCTTCCAAAACTTGAAGCTTGCCATATCAGTCTTGTTCGTGCCGTCCAGTGACTGTGTATGTTTGATCAGCAAAAGGAGATGATTAATCGAGAAGCAACAGGATGTACCATGCCAGAGAGCGCCGTCGTCAGGTCCATGTTCTGCATCAACTCTTTGACCTTGGCCGGGTCCATGTCTGCAACTTCATTCTTGAGCGACGGGTTCATGGCCAACAACTGTTGGAATTGCGCTTCAGTCAAAACGGCCTTTGTGGGATCTGTTTCGCTTGCTGCTACGGTTGGTCCGCCGGTCAAGGCATCTTTGAGCTTCTTCTTCTTTGGCTTTCTCTTCTTCTTCTTTTTCGTCTCCGGCTGACCCTCAACAGTCTCGCCAGCTTCCTCGACTTCCTCGTCGTCGGACTCTGCGTCTTCGGCAGCGGCCAACTTGGGGTCGATTTCCTTGGATTCTTCCGTCATTTTGACTGACGGGGGCCAAGGGCTGCTGCTGCTTGGTTCGATAGGATGGTGAGGAAGAAGCTTGGTGGTTAAAGGGAGCAGTCACTGTGTTGCAACTGCATAGCATGTCACGAGGCTTGTCCGTGCCGAGAACGCTCTTCCAAGTTTACTAAGTACAAATAGTACAACACTCACTACATTTCCAAATCGAGATGGATGACGATAAGTTCTCGGATATTGATTGATGAAGCTATCAGAAATCTTCGTGATATTCACACCGAGTACGGATTTAGTTTACGGTAGAAGGGCGAGTCCAAACTCCTATGGTCGACGAGTATTGTTCTCCCACTGGCAGTGCTAAGTACTAGTAGTATGATAGTAGTAGCTCTCAGTAGCAGTATGCCACAACTTAATATGCAAATTGGCAGTGAACAGACCGATCTCCCTCCCAACCCTCCAAGCTTGATGGCTGTCTGCCTCCGGAGAGATTCCCAGTGGAACCTTCAGTTGCTCATCGATCACTTGGGTCACGTGATACATAGTCCAGACTACAATTCGCAAAGTCGCGTGTAGCACAAGCTGTGCCTCCACTTCCTCAAACATACCCAACCCGCAAACATGGCCGACCGAATCAAAGACCTCGCCGTCATGGACCTGGTCGCGACCAACTCCTCTTCCAAAGGAAAAGTACCCACTGGATACGCCGACGAAATCATCATCTCAGAGCACAGCTTCCGATCAGGACGGCGCGAAGTCGAGTCGCAGGGCAAAGCGGGAGTGAAGCGAAAGAGGGAGACAAAAGGAGATAGCTCCAAGGTTTATGGGGCAGGGAGTTACAAAGGACCATGGGCCAAGTTTCGCGATCCGACACCTGAAGAGAGTGGAAGTGAGGAAGAGGTCACAGATTATTCCGAGGAAGAGGGAGGAGATGCTGCTGTTACGGGGGCATTACCGAAGATGGCCACAGATTACTCGGCCAGTGAAGTTGGAGAGACTTCCGAGTTTCATGGAGAGAATATGTACGATTATCAGGGACGGACGTATATGCATATTCCGCTGGACCAAGATATTGATTTGAGGTACGTCTTCAATTTTCGATCCTAGTGTTACAATGCAGTGCTAATATTTCTATAGAGGCGACACCGACGAGCTCAAAAACTACGTACCCAAGAACAATATCCACACCTGGAAACAACATTCTGGCACTGCCATAACCCAAATGCGCTTCTTCCCATCCTCCGGCCACCTTCTCCTCACAGCTTCTGCGTCTGGAAAAGTAAAATTGTTCGACATGTACCACCAACGGGAACAGCTACGGACGTACTCTGGACACAACAAGTCCTGCAATGACATCTCGTTCAACAACGACGGCACAGAATTCTTGACTGCATCATACGATCGCCACATGAAGATATGGGATACCGAGACGGGTGCCTGCAAAGGCAAATTCACAACCGGAAAGACGCCGCATGTGGTGCGGTATTACCCATTGGACAATAATCAATTTGTGGCTGGCATGTCGGACAAGAAAATCGTGCAATACGATATTCGGAGTGGTGAGATGGTTCAGGAATACGACCATCATCTTGGACCTGTCAACACCCTTACATTTTGTGATGAGAACAGGAGGTTCATTACGACGTCCGATGACAAAAGTTTGAGAGCCTGGGAGTACAACATCCCGGTCCCGATCAAGTTCATCGCAGAGCCCTATATGTTCAGTATGAATCGTTCAGCATCGCATCCAAAGAAGCCATTT
Source organism: Venturia aucupariae (assembly GCA_003693225.1). Classification (NCBI taxonomy): domain Eukaryota; kingdom Fungi; phylum Ascomycota; class Dothideomycetes; order Venturiales; family Venturiaceae; genus Venturia; species Venturia aucupariae. The sequence goes on along the minus strand of QWZN01000011.1, from coordinate 209,095 downwards.
GTTGCCTTCCAATCTTCGGACAACCAGATCGTTGTTTATGCCTCGAGCGAGAGATTTAGGCAAAATAGGAAGAAGTCATTCAGGGGCCACAACAATGCAGGTTACGCGATCGATTTGGATATCTCCCCCGATGGGGAATACGTCATGTCCGGAGACACTGGAGGATACGTCTGCTGGTGGAGTTGGAGGACGTGTAAGATGGTGCATAAGATCCAGGCTTCGGAATCCCCTGTGGTCTCTTGTGCATGGCATCCCAGAGAGACTTCCAAGGTAGTGACAGGCGATCTCAACGGTGTTGTCAAGTACTGGGATTAGACGTTGAGTAGGTATTGTGGAAGACTGAAATCATTGATACCCCCCCTCCTTGAATCCGCTACCCGTTCTCCTTCTATTCTCTGTTAAATAACATCACCAGCACCAAGCCAAAAAGTCTCTACTTCTACACAAACTCCCTTTCCGCCATCAGAAGAGCGCAAAAAATCAAAAGGGCAAAACTCGTGTGAGAACCTACTTTATTTGTAGGTTCCCACTCATGAGAAGTCTTTAGTAAGCAGACCAAGGCTTGCCATGAAGGTCAGCCTCGACTTTTCACTGAGAGATGTCCGCATTGCTTAATATATGTACCTTCAACAGTTGCGATCTGACGTCAGGTTAAGGTGTATTGGTATGGCGTTGGGGTTTTAGCTGCTTTGAATGTTTGGGGTTGGAAAAGAGGAAGAGGAAGAGCAATGTAGCATTTTTATAATGTAGGTATTAAGTTGTATTCAGTTGTCCTATATCATGTCATGTTATTAAGAAAAAATATATAAGTAGGATATGTAGTCGGAAATAACTCTAGTATATAGCGCAACTCGTCGCTTGTATTACCGCTATTAATCAATATATCTATACCTATCGGTATACCTCTACTCCTAGTAATTCCCGTTATCTATTCAAATTATAATTACTATTTCCGGTTTACTTGGTTATATACTATAAAGTCTACTCTACGTATATATTCCTCTGTGGACATCTAGATATACTAATAAAGACGGGGAGTAGTATGATTTAGAATGACTAATATCCCAAGTTTATAGAGGACGGATAGAACAGGTGACTAGGCGAGGTTGGGGAATATAGGTAGAGAGTATAGGTAAGCTGTTTAGCCATGATGTTATACTTACTTGCGGAAGAGAAAGCAAGAGAAGAGAGGATACGTGTTTCGCCAAGTCGAATTTTGAGGTTGCCCGAAAATTAGCGATGTTGATCTGAGTTTAGCAGATGGCTAGTCGAGAGTTGATGCCCATCATTTATGGGGAAGCTAGGAAAGCATTAATTGATTTACTACAGATATCTTGTTCGTTCTCGAATTCTCGAATTATCTTCTCCAATCTATATCAAATGACGTTCGTTTCATTTCCGGCTTCTTTCTTTCGCTTCCAGTAACTCGTCTCTCCATTTTTCGACCTCGGCCATCGCCCGTTGTGGGTCTTTTTTCTTGGTGATGAGGAAACTCTGTACTTCGGCGGGTGAGAATTTGTTCTCCGGGACTATCTCTGCGAATTCATCTGCTAGGCTTTTGAATTCGTCTTCAGAGTAATGGTGACCAGTGGAGCCGTTGATGCTTTTGATATCGCCGTTGGTGTGGGGGTAGCCGTTCGTGAGTGGCGTTTTCTCCTCCACCACAGATACTGACTCAGCGGGTTGATCGCTGGAATGATACATTTTCGAGAAGATTTCGCGGATTTGATGTTTTGTGGCAAGTGTGAAGGCGATCTGCATGTCGACTCGACCAGGACGTAACAGAGCTGGGTCGAGTTTCTCGGGATGATTGGTTGTCATAACGAGTACACGACCCTCGTGACTCGCGACGCCGTCAATAGCGTTGAGTAGACCGGACAGAGATATCCCTGTGTTGGACTCACCATCCATCATGCTGCCGCCGACTACTCGTCCGCCGCCTCGGCGCCCAGCTTTCTTCACTTCTTTGAGCAGGTCCGCCGTTGTGGTGGTATCATCTTGGGTACCATTGGTGAGCTTGGTCTCCGGCTCATCGTCGTCGTCTGTTCGCACCAGACCAGCGGTATCGATGTCTTCAAGAAGTACGATGCAGCGTTTTGGAAGATTGTTGAAAAGCATAGCAAGATCGGTTTCTGTGAGAGTCGGTTCGAGGAGTGATATGACGTGAACGTTGAGTCCAAAGAGGCCTGCAAGGGCAAACGAGAGGGAGGATTTTCCAGTACCTAAATACACTGATCAGTTTGATTTAAGAACAGATAGAGGGGTGGTCAACTGTACCGGGTGGTCCGTGAAATAGATAGCCGCGTCTGTACGGAATTCCTCTCACTGCGTACCACTTAGGGGAAGCTGGAGAAAGGTACTCATTGACATCTTCAACAAGAGTTTGCTTCTGTTCCGGATCAAGGACCACAGTCTCCATTGGACGTGATGGCCGTGAAGTGACACGAACCCACTGCCCCTGAGACCTTCTCGATTCTTTGGATTGTGGCCGCTTGATAACGGTGATTGAATTTTCCCTCTCGAGCGACCACTGCTTTACGTGGCGTAGTAAATCCTTGACCGGCGCGGTTGACCAGCCTAGTGTTTTGAGGGTGATGTTTTCTTCTTCACTTCGACTCTGCCATGGTGTTGTGGTCCTTTCTTTCCGTCCACGCTGGAAGAAAAATATCCTCCAGTTCCAGACGAAAGCATAATTGCCAAAGTATGGCTCAAATTTGGGAGGCACCCTCGCCGCCCATTTTCCAAAGTGAAAAAGCTCGGTTTTCTCCATACTGGCAGGCTGTGTGATCTCATCCTCTTCAGGACTGCCACCCTGCTTTGCAGATACTGCTTTGAGACGTCTTGCAAGTTTGCCCACTCTTTGGTCCGAAATCCAAGCGAGGACGCTTGCGAAGAGATCGTCGTGCTCATCAAAGAAGATGGTAGCCACGAGATACTCGTCAAGTAATGATGAGAAAGTCTTTGAGAAGAACTTCCAGGCAGTTCCCATAGCAAACAGCAAGGCTACAGCAGAGACGAAGACGCCAGCATCAAAACCTATCGCATGAGAAACGAATTTGGACATCAGGCTGTAGCCGGGAATGAAGGCTTCGAGGATGGTGGGAGCAAAGTTAAGAGGCTGTGAGACATTGCCAGCCGCGGCCGTGGAGTTTAGCATACGGCTTAACTTGAGGAGATCCATGGTGGAGATCTTTGGAGTGTTGGGAGAAGAACGAGTGCTGGGAGAAGAACGAGTACTCAATTGTAGGTGTTACTCTGTGGATTTGGGTCCTCTTTGGAAGGTGAAGATTTTCTGGTAGAACGTGGCTTGACCTTTTGCCGTTTGCGGCGACACAGTTTTGTTTGCCGATGGTGTGTGAATGTGACCCTCCAAGTAGAACGACGGGGCTGTCGGTTGAGAAATGGCTTTTGCAATTGTTAGGAGGCTACACAATCTTTTTGTTTGCTCTCAATAAGTCGCTTCAGGTATTGCCTCGAAGATGGGACCTATGAAGAACTGCGACTTCAATCAGCGCGATCCGAAGCTTTAATATATGCAGACGAGTCAAAGATCTATCATTCCGGGTACCAGTCCATTGCTGCCTTGCCTAATAACTGTGACTCTTCTTTCAACCCTTTGAGATCTCCTAGGTAACTCAAGGGTTTGGTTTTGGTACTCGACAACAAACTGACCTGCGGGCAGTGGCGTTGTGGCTGTGCTGTATAAGTCGATTGTCGATTTTCACTGCACTGTTACTCGATAGCGAGGCGAAGTGAAGGGTTAGGCTGTCATATCAATTTTTTGTTTGAGAAGATGAGGAGGCGTTGTGATCAAGTGGCATTGACTGATGGGGCGAAGTCGCTCCTTTGGAAGGACTTCGACATCTCGTCCTCAGGTTTCCATTAGTCGAAGGCAGCAACGAAAGCGCATCAGGGATAAGACGGGAGCTTCTTGTCGTACCTCCGTAGCGTAGTGGCCGGCAGACAATCACCAAGTTTGCCGACCAACGACGCAGCGCGTGATTCACCAGGTTCGGCACTCATTGGTGGCGATTCTGTCGCCATCTGTGTGTGCAGCTGCCTTAGCAGATCACGACGAGGGTGGAAGAACAGTGGGCATTGGATGGTCATCACACCCCACCTTGGCCAAAAGACATGATGTTGATGTTGGTGGTTTGACACTCGCCATTGAGGTTTGAATTTCGACCTGGCTTGTCGCAAGGTATACCGCTTTGGTCCTGGATCAGCACAGGCGCTTCGGTGCGGCCTCAAAGAAGGGACTGCTAACAGACGCTGTGAAGAGCACATCCACCGACTTCCCTCGTTGAGATCCTTCAGACTATTCACGCAATAGCACCACTGGTCTCTTCAAGCGCAACAGGAGATGGTCAGCTTTACCAGGTGGCGGACCGGCAGCCAGTGCCAATCCACCTTACCTTCTGGTCTCTCCCACTACAAAATCGTGGCTCCTTGCTGCTGCTGCAGTATCGATTAAGGCAAAGCAGCGTTCAAATGACATGGACTCCCTTCAGCGACGACGACCTAAGGCACCTCACAAGACCTCGACAATGTTCCAGATGTTGTCTTGATCGCATGCTGTGTTCAAGTCGATCGCCGTTACAAAGTTAAGAAGTCTGTGTTGGAGAAGGGCAAAGATGCGTTCGCGGAGTGGCCACTCGCGGGCGAATGGCAAGAGGTGGAAGAATGCACAGGAATGGCAAAAGAGAAAAGGCAGCACAGCTATGGTTGTGCTGCAGGGCAGAATGTATCCACGAATCCAGATCAAGGCAGACAAGATTGGAAGAGGTGCAAAGTATAGTTATTACAGCCGGTGGGCTTAGAGGCAACTCGAGCCTTCTAGAATGGAATACCTTTCTAAGAAAGGCTGCTGGGTGCAATCTGCTCACAATCCTGGCAATTCACTCGATGAACACCCTGCTTTATGCCCTTGGAGAGATCATAAAGTGCGACGCCACTCTGCAATTTTCATGGCCGAAACTAGATTTGGCACACCTGGAGCATTGGTGAACAGAATCCCCAGATCATGCCTTCGTGCAGGCACGCTTTCAAATCGAGACCAATGGTAAAAATTTCTTATACCATTAAGGAATCGAAATGCTCAGAATTTGAAGACGATGCATCGCAAGGCTGGAGCTAACTACCTAGAGCACTTTGCTGCGCGAAAGCATCTTCTCTATCACGTGATCCTACCCAGTCATGGTCTCTTGTCATCAAACAATGCCATGACTTCACCTTCTTCTAATCAGATTGAGCGAGATTCTCTTGCACATATACTTAGCGTGAAAGCTTCAGCTATAGTTTTTGTGGTTGATTAGTCTACTACTAGCTGGCGTCACGGTACTTCCACAACTTCGTCTCTCCTACACACATCAACATCACCTTCGCGCCATCTCACCTCGATCATCTCAATATTCCTCAACGGTGAATCTTAGTCACATCTCCCGCATGAGCTGTACCGATGCCGAAACACACGCTCTCTCGCTCCTACAAAGACGATCAAGTCCCCGGCAAGAAGGGGAAATGAAAACCTACGGATAAACATAGGCAAATCCCCCGAAACGGTCAAAATTGAAAGCGCCATCGAGCAAGTCTGGACCCTAATACCGCAGTGACTGCTGATCGTCCAAAGATCATACTCCTAGATCGAGTAGCTAAATGGTGGAGAAGCTGCCTTTGTAGATCGATTTAAGTAACGTCAAGTCGGCACGAAGACATCTACATCCATCAAACCGGGACAGGTTTGTCACATAATTCCATGCTCATTGTAAATGACCTGTACCACTTGATGAGAAGATTCAACAAGCCGCTGAAATACAAAGCATACAACGTACAACCTTAGGGGTCGGTTCTTGAAAGCGGAGAACCTCGAGTAGCACTAAGGAACACTTCCTCGTCCCCGCATCTTGACACGCATATGACTTTTCGACAGCACAAGTCTCTGCCAATATCTTTGGGCTCTGCACCAAAGGCACGAGACATGGCTCCGCTCGGACAAATGGATACTGCTCCTGTACATTGCAGGTCCATGAGCCGTTCCTCCTTTCAACGATTTGAGCTCAACACCGTCTTCTTGCAATCGCATTACTTTTTACAACATCCACCATGCCAGGCAGAACAGACAATTCGAATGGGACCAATGGCCACTCCCACAACGCTCTCTGCAGCGTTGATGACTTCGTCTCACAATCGCATGACTATGTCATTATTGGTGGCGGCACTGCAGGTTTATGTGTCGCAGCTCGTCTCACTGAGAATCCAGAGGTGACTGTCGCTGTCATAGAAGGCGGAGCAAATCGCATGGACGATCCCCAGGTATCAACTCCTGCAGCATATCCAACCTTGATTGGACGCGAGAAGTATGACTGGTGCATGACCAGTGTTGCGCAGCCCATGGCCGGAGGAAAAACTTATTCTATGCCTCGAGGAAAGCTCCTGGGAGGCTCATCTGGTAGGTCGATCAGAGACGCTTAGTTCCACGCCACTGATCGAACGAAGGCATTAATTATCTTATGTATGTTCGTGGTAGCAAGAATGACTACGAGGCATGGGAAGGACTGGGCAACAAGGACTGGGGCTGGGAAGGACTACTTCCTTATTTTCGCAAGCATCAGACCCTTGATGTTGCTAAAAAGTCGCCCAGTGATCCCAAGTTCATGCCAAACACCGCGAAAGAGAAGGTACATGGCCATAGCGGTCCCATCCACACCAGTTTCAATGACTATTATGCTCCCATTGAGGAAGACTTTGTCAAAGCCTGTTATGAGGTCGGCGGTAGTGAAAACACCCTCACTGATGCTTGGTCTGGAGATCATCTTGGCTTCTATTCGAGTCTTGCCGCTGTCGACAGGAGTAGCGATGTTGGCAAGAGATCGTACTCTGCAACAGCATACCTAAGACCACATTTGGGCAGGAGAAACCTAAAGGTCCTGACCGAAGCCCTTGTAACCAAGATTATCCTTGATGGAAATACTGCCAAGGGAGTCGCATTCACCCACGCTGGTCAAGCATATAAAGTCGAAGCAGTCAGGGAAGTCATTTGCTCCGCCGGCACAATCCAAACCCCACAGATTCTTGAGCTCAGCGGCATTGGCGATCCAGCCATCTTGGAGAACGCTGGCGTTTCTTGCATTGTTGAGAACAAACGTGTCGGCGCCAACTTTCAAGATCACGTTTTGGGAGGAATGATGTGGGACTTGAAAGAAGGCATCGACGGGTTCGATAGTCTGCACGGCGAGGAATTCGCCAAGATTCACCAGGAGATTTATGACAAATCTGGCACGGGCATGTATTCCAGCCCGGGCATGCTCATGGGCTTCGTCTCATATGCCTCGCTGGTTAGCAAGGAAGAGCTCGAGCAGACCATCAAGGAAGTCCGTGAACATTCAATGGCAGTAACAGACTTTGAAAAGGCTCAGGAAGAGGTAGGCAAAAAGCTCAGCGACTGGTACTCAGCGCGTGCTCGCTAATAAGAACAAAGACGATAATCAAACAACTTTCCGATCCCACCTTCGCCAACCTCCAGACCTTTTGCTTCCCCGCGATGCTCGACGTCTCCGCCGGCTCAGACCAAACGAAATTCTTTGCAAAACCGCCTGAGGGCAAGAATCGCCTCTCCCTCTTCATCTGTCTCGAACATCCCTTGTCCCGCGGTACAGTACACATCCAAAGCGCCGACCCCACAAAAGAACCACGCATCGACCCAGCTTACTTCCGACATCCTGTTGACGCCAAAATCATGGCTGCAGGTATCAAGTGGTTAGGCGAGGTAGCCAATCGCCCGATTCTGGCCTCGCAATTGGGACAGCGTGTACTACCACCCGAAGGTCAGAGCCTAGCCACAGAAGAGGAGCGGTTGGAGTATGTGAGGAATCATATATCGACGCAGTACCATATTATCGGCACAGCGACGATGGGCAAGGAGGAAGTGGTGGATGATCGGTTGAGAGTGCGTGGTGTCAAGGGCTTGAGAGTGATTGATGCGTCTATTTTCCCGGGACATGTTAGTGGGAATATCATGGCTACTACGTATGCTGTTGCGGAGAAGGGTGCGGATTTGGTGAAGGCTGATGATGGACGGTTTTAAGTTTTTTGATTGAGTTGGGACTTGGTGAGGTTACTTGGTTGTTTGGGCTGAGGGGGTTAGGATCTTTTGGCCTACGAAACGGTGGGTGTATGTTGGAATGTGTGAAAGCAAAATCCTTGGAATAAAAGTATCGGCCATACTCTTCTATCGACTTTGTACAAGTATATCTGCAATCTAAGCAGTGCCATCTGTGCATTCGTCGTCAGGTTTCCCTCTTTGACCACGAACGCCCTCGTTTCTTCGAATGCGGTATCCTTCAGCAACTCTCCCATCTTATGCTCGCCCAACAGATCTATCAAGCTATACACGGGGATGATGCGATCTCTGTATGGTGCTGTGGGATATCGCACAATAGGACGGCTAGCGGTAACAGTCATCGAAGGAAGCTTCCGGAGCTGAACACGTGCGTTAAGGTTCTTCTTCCGGTTGGAATCTTGTTCGATGGATTTAATGGCCAATTGAATGTTCCAGATGTTCTTGTCGATTTTCGCCTCAAGTTTCGAATGAGGCCAGAAAGTCTGCTGGTATATGAAGCAGGCGGCCCCATCAATACTCTTGCCGTCGTCAACGCTCGTCAATTTCAATACACATCGTTTTCAAGAAGCTCAGCACCGACTCTCGCAAGCAAGAGGACTTTTTACGGTGGCTTTCATCATCGCTTCCTTCATGGCGGCTTGTGAACCAAAAGCTGAGTAACTCTACGGTGACTCAGGGGTTTCCGAAACCCCATCATGGTTTTCTGACCTCCAAATGCAGTGGAGGAGGAAGGATCTCTTATAAGTCGTCACAGGCCGGTGAAAATTTCGACAAGCCTGAGCTAATTTGAACCACGGTTGAGCTCGCTCTGTATCTTACATAATCGAACGTTCTTCAGACCTTGGTTATGAGAGAAATCACTCCACTCATGCAGAATCGTGGCTGTGAAACGCCTTATCAGACACTCGGGTTTTTATTGTCAGTCTCACGTTACAACATATGTGATACTGTGACTTCGATCGTGATATGGAAATGAAGAGATTGACAAGAAGCAAAATGCTGCAGGTGAGTGCTAAGAGCTGACTAATGAGCAATACTTCGAGATCATCAGCTGCAGGTCAGACAGTTTCGTGGATTTATGCGTTCTCACGAATTACGGTTCGCCGAGCGAAAGACTACTCGGCACTTAGTGAGAGAAGGTTGGTGGGACATTGACACTCCGTCTCGCTCAAATATTGATGCCTTATGGCCTGAATTGATTATCGGGCACCTCAGTCGGCGCACTTCAACGCCATCGCCATATCATGCCTTGAAGTTGCTGCCCAGTATCTTCTTGTGAAAGAAAGGGCGCCAAAGGTTCATGCTCTGATTCTCCATTCTCTCTCGCGTTCGCGAAGTGCTCCAAACTTTTCTTTTGCGAAATGATGCACGTGCCAGAGAGATTGCTTCAGGACGTGCTGAACTTGAAATACACAATTGAACTCTCCCTTCAACACACCAGCCCAGATTCCCAAATCATGATCAAGACATCGAGCCCTTGCCTCCAAACCTGGAATGTCGTCGATACCACGGTTCCGCATCGTAATCGGCGCTAACGTTATTTTCGCCGGTAACTTTCATCCCTCCCATGCCTATAACCGGCGGCGCCTTTACCGACTCAAACACTCTATGCAGAAATTTTCCTCTTTCTTTGGTTGTAATAGGTGAAAGACGGAATCGTATATATGCCAGCAGTGTGCATCAAACACACATATTCCCACATATTCTCCAATCTCCCTATCTCCCTCCATATTTTCCCCGACTTTTCGTCACACCGACTCGGATCCCCTTTCCAGAATCGAATCGAGCCAAGCCCTTTATCTGATGTAACCTCACTTCCTCGGATCCCAGTACCAATAACGCGTCGGAAATATGGCGCACCTTCTCCCCGATTTCAACTTCCCGGAGTCTCGCGTTTTGATCATCATTACGGGTGAGGATTGGCTGGACTTGCGCTTTGATCTGAAATTGATGCTGTAGGTAGGAGGTACGATATGCATGAAGAGGTCGGAAAACGGTCTTGTTCCGGTATGTACACGAGGCGATCCTCTTTCTCATATAGTGCGCGTGGAAGACAATGGCTTTTAGCTTTGATTTGTTAAGAGATTGGCCGGAGAACTCGGCTGGACCATGAATTTGAACGTCAAAATCAAGTCACGTCGGACTTTTGAGAAGGCGGTTAGAGAATCCATGCTTCGTGGCTGACTTTTGTTAGGCAAGGAATTTCCTCAAATTCGGACTGGCTCCATTTCCCACTTTCAATGACGGTTCTTACCCGGAACCTCTCGAGATTGTGATTGATGATAAGGGTACGAAGAAGGCCGTCCAGAGTTTGAGAACGCCCATCAGTGCTTACGAACGCCGCATCCGCTATTCCGTGTACGAGTTTGAAGATCTGCTCGACAGCAGCTCTATCGATGCAGAAGGTTGGGACCACATCGCAAAGTCTGTTTATCGGAACTATCAACTCTTCGATGGTTTCGTCGTTCTCCATGGCACAGATTCCCTGTCCTACACAGCTTCTGCTCTGAGCTTTATGCTACAAGATCTCGGCAAACCGGTGATATTAACAGGATCTCAATCACCTATGCTGGAGCTCCAGAACGACGCCACAGACAACCTTCTCGGCGCATTGGTGATAGCAGGCCACTTCATGATCCCAGAAGTGTGTCTGTTCTTCAACTTCAAGCTATTTCGTGGAAATCGTACGACGAAGGTGTCAGCCAATGATTTCAATGCCTTCGCCAGTCCAAACTTCCCACCCCTTGCAACAATAACATCACAGAAGACCCACGTGAGCTGGAACTATGTCTGTAAACCTACCAAGATGAGCGCCTTATCGATTCAGACCCGTCTGGATACCGCTCACGTGGCATGTCTCAGAGTCTTCCCTGGAATCAAGCCGGCAATGGTGGATGCAGTTCTCAGACTCGAAGGCCTGAAAGGACTGGTTTTGGAGACTTTCGGCGCCGGCAACACTCCGGGAGGACCAGACTCGGCCCTTACCCGGATTCTTGCCGATGCAGTCGGACGAGGCATTATCATTGTCAATGTGACTCAATGCTTGAGTGGCAACGTCAGTCCATTGTATGCTCCAGGCACTGCATTGGGAAAGGCGGGCATTGTATTCGGTCACGATATGACCAGTGAAGCAGCTTTGTCCAAATTGTCCTATCTTCTAGCTCAACCTGATGCTACTTCGAAAGATGTTGCGATCAAAATGGCCCAGCCAATCGCTGGAGAGTTGTCGACAAGCACCAGGACAATGTTTCAGCATCCTCCTGAAAGTGGCACGCTCACGCCTGAGCTGTCAAACCTGGCTGCTCTCGCATATGCTATCCGTGCTGGAGATTTGCAAGCGGTCCGTGATGTGGTGCGAGGAGAGTCACGATGGCTACTGAATGACGCTGATTATTCAGGGAATACCCCTTTGGTAAGTGCTAAGATCTGAAGTGGTCTATGAGATGAGAGTCATGTCTCGACGAGCATCCGGAGAGGGTTTGAGACGACCACAGATATGTTTCTGTGTGTCAACCGGACTGCGGCGATGACCAGAAGCCGCTAACGCCGCTCGCTTTGACTCGGCGGCAAGCTGATTCGCGCCATGGCACTGAAGCTCATGCACTGCGATCCCGCCATTGTTCAAGAGCCCCATCCGTTCCGTCCCGCTACCACACCTCATCTTGGGGAAACTAACTCCACAACACGTCACTCCATCGCTTACTTGCACTAAGCCAATCCTCGCTTCCCACCAACGATTGCAAAGCCATTTGCTAACCACGTTTCCAAAACAGCACATCGCAGCCACGGCTCCCAATGTCGACATACTCCACGAATTCCTGACGGCGGGCGCCAGTGTTCACCTGCGCAATCGCGAAGGACGGACTTCCCTGTTCCTAGCTGCGAAGGCAGGGTTGAAAGACCACGTCAGGCTATTGATGGAAGCTGGAGCGCACCTGCACAGTGATGAAGTTGAAGCGGCGAGGCAGCACGCTGATGGGTCGAGTGGGAAGAAAAGGGTCATCTGGGTGGATGCTGGAATCGAGGCATAGGGATTTGTCGATTCGATTGTATCAAGCGAGACTGGATCGTGAGGATTCTATGGTACGTACATAAGGTATGGAGAGGATTGTGCGTCGCGGACGCTTCAAAAAGGCGAACGAGGGCGTTGAGGATGATTCGCTTACACTACTCCCGTCTGAGCATGCTTTGGCGAGGGTTTACCTAGGTACAAGGCTACTCAACAACTATTTCACGGAGCTAGTTGGGAAAGTGCTAGCGCAACCGAAGATGGCATTACCTGGGGGAGTGCGACGCGATGCCGAGCATGACGGGCGGGAGAGCCCATGGGGATTTGTACTATTGAACAGAGTTCGCATGAACAAGGGAATAACCTCAACGATAGGAAGGGCAGTTTGTACACTGTAGTAGAAGACGACCAATAAATAATGCACGAGATGAATGCATAAATACCTTAACAATGAACCCAACCCTACCACACCCCACCACACCATACCAACAATCCTCCATCCCATTCCTATCCACGAAAATCTCCCTCTTTCAAGATAAGCATGTTTTATCGACGATAATCAATCACTGGACTTGTACTTGTAGATCCTACCCCAAACAGTAATAGTCGGGCATATCTGAACCTACCTACCTACCTATATAGTATATATATATATATATATATATATATATAAGTTACCTACCTTAGGAGTAGTATATTATAAGGACCAAAGCCCGAGGAGTAAAGTCCGAAAACAGTAGAGTTAAAGACCGATTAAAAAGCTTGGTAGTTACTTCCTATCTACCTACCTAGGAGGGGAGCCTATAAGAGGTACTACCCCTTATTACAACCGACTCTAATAAAGATAGGAATTCTAAGTAGTTTTTCCCGCGTAGGAGAGGGTATAGTATCTAGTAGCTTTATCGATTATTATTATTGGTAGGAAATATAGTAATCTCGCGCTTGAAGGATCCTTTTCGATTACTAGGTATTCAATAGTATCGATGATTTTCTTGGAACTATTGGGAGAATTTTGTGTTGCTGGGAGGTTTGGTAATACTAACTTCGATTCCTTTAATTATTGTATCGTATCTCTACTACTACTTAACTGGCCTGAGGATAATCAAAGGTCATGCGTTACCTACACAGTATACAGGGCCCCCCTTCCCAAAATATACAAAATCAAAAAAATCGATCAGACGATGACGGTGCTTCTATCCAACTAGTGCGGAGGGGGTTAGAGTCCGAGTTCCGAGTCAACGGTTGGCGTGTTTGTGGCTGAAAAGTCGTCATTTGACTCGGGTTTTTGTGATGGGTGGTGTGGTTGTTATTAGTCATCAGATACAGGGTATATTTGGGATAATATTCTCTATCTATCGCGAAGTGATGGCCTGGGAGCACGAGGTATGTTCCGGGCTTCCGTCTGGGTTTGCATGGTATATACTGGTAATTGGATGCGCAGGTTTTTTTTTATTTTTTTCGGTGTTCTTCTGCATGTCACATGGTGTATTATGATTATTTGCGATAGCAATCGTGGAGTGGTCGGATGAGCTGTTCCTATCTTCTACTGTTCATGGATGTTTTTTTCTCATGTCGGATCTCGATTTCCCATTTCGGGAATACTGCATAGATCTGATAAGGTTTTTGCGCCTGCTAGTGTTTGAAAATCTCTTCACTTTGTGAAACTTGAGTCAAAATGGGACGGTCAGAATGATGAGGAGACCACTCGCTGAGAAGACCAGCCGAATCAATCAGAAACGTTTTCGGTCCATTGTTGTTTGAGGATACGCTCATGTCCGAGGGGTCTTGGGCCATGCCCATAGTAGTGGTAACGCATTAATCATGCTGGAGTTTCTTCGGCCAAGTAGTAGTACGATCGTGTCATTTCAGACCTTGATGGGTACAAAAGTCTCTTCTAGTGAGGACGGATTTGGATGGGTTTAGCAAGGCCGTTGACACATGAATTTGATCCAATCCTTGCGTGAGGACCAGTTGTCGAGTAACAAATGGTTGAAGTTGAACAGCAGCCGGAGAGAGTGATGGAGAGGATGTTTAGTAGATTAACTTGGAAGACGTTGAGATGAAGACAGCGGTTGGGCAGGTCACGTTTTATTAGTTCTACAGTCGTTGCTTTTGATCGTCGGCCAACGACAACGTATAAATCTGTCACGGTCACGGTCGAGCTTCAGCACGCGTCCATCGTCTCACAACATCGGAATCAAGGAGACATCCTGGAGATGCGGGGCATCACCGCGCCGGCGGCCACGGCCAGCCTGATCGTCGCTTCGCGAGCCATTCTCACATTAATCCTGCCAGTGCCAGTGAGTTCATGACTGAGCCTGTGCCAGTGATTTCATGACTGAGCCTGAGCCAGCCCTTTTTCAGTCTGAGGTCTCATTCGTAGCCCGCACCGCACTTTACGTAAATAAGGCGTAACACAAACCTCGCCCAAGTCACCAAGGTTCCTGTCGTCGTGGAGGCTTTGCTTGTGATTCTCCCGTCTGTCTGGTGTCGGTGGTGTTATTATCACCCTGGAATTCCAATTGCGCTTCCATCAAGACTGCCTGCCTTATCCTTCCACCGCCCATCATCGACAGTACTAGTAGGTATAGGTAGGGATCCAGAGGAGTGGTCCCAAAACACTAGTGGCACCTGTCACAGCAGTAACCACACATCCGCCCGGTCGATACTTCTGTCTACTGCGCTTCTGGTACCTTCCTGTCGCCTCCGTTACACTGTACATACATACCCGTGCAGCGCATTGCCTGTCACCTCCATCACAGTAAACAAAGCCATCTGAACTACTCCTACACAAGAATCCGACCATCGGAAAGGAAGCTCACACAACCTTCGCCCCGGATCCTTATCGCCTGCAGCTCCCCAAGTTACACGACCCTTGCTTCCGGACATAGCTCAAAACTTCACTTGCTCCCCGTTCACGACTTTGAAAACTTTCCCACTCCAATTCAACTACTGCACCCAACTTTCCAATGGCCATGGGCCACCAGAGCAAAACCGTTGTTGTGGTCAACGCTTCGGGTCGGCAGGGGGCCAGTTTTGTGCGCGTCGCGTCGGCTGTAGGATGGCAGGTTCGCGCTCACATGAAGGATCGCGTTGGCATAGTAGCTCAAGACATCTGCGCCAGGGAGAATGTCACCATCATCGAAGGTTCCCTCACCAATCCCTCACTCATCAACGAACTTTTCAAAGGCCAACCGGATATCGCCTTTATCAATACCGTCACCTTTGGCGATGAATTCGCCATTGGAAAAGCACTCGCCGACGCAGCGCAAAAGACTGGTGTCAAACACCTGATCTACAGCAGTATGCCGGACCACGCAGTATTTGCAAGGGGTTGGAAGACGATGCCGCAATGGGGTCCTAAGGCAAAGATTGAATCCTACCTCCGTCAACTCGATATACCGACCACCTTCGTCTACGCTGGCATCTATCACAATAATTTCTCCAGCTTGCCTTACCCGCTTTTCCGCATGGAGCTTCAGGACGATGGAAGCTTCGAGTGGCAAGCTCCGTTCAGACCGGACAAACGACTACCCTGGCTGGATGCTGAGCATGACGTGGGTCCCGTGTTGTTGCAGATCTTCAAGCAAGGCCCTAAGCAATGGGCTAACAAACGGTGAGTAACTGTACTGGTGCATGATGGTTGGAAACAGATGCAACAATCAAGCCTCCACTCAAGGCTTGAGAGGCTTTATTTTTTGCAGACCAGGAAGTCTGTTCCTCAATGGCTAGCTTTCCGCTCGAGACCGAGATCGTTGAGATGCTGGCAGGCTTGTGAAGCACAAGCCGGTGACTTGGCGATCTTGTTCTGATTCAGAATCAACAGCCTTGTTCCGATTGCTTTGTGGAGGACGCGGCACATATATGATCCTGAGCTGACAATTTGGACAGAGTGCCTCTAGCTTTTCAATATCTCACGCCCACTGAGGTATGTGAGGCCTTCAGTCGAGCCCTCCAGCGACCAGTCTACTACTCGCAAGGTCCGATACAATACCTACTTCCTCAAATACCACGAGCGTACCGCGAGCACTTGGATGTATTGCAAGAGACTTTGGGAAAGAAAGACGCGCCATATTTCGGACCCGAATTGGAGGAAGGCTGCACACAAATAGCTTCAGAGCTATGGGAGGGAAACAGAGACATCGAGGAATATGCTCGAGAGGTGTTTCCGATTGAGGAGTACAACAATGGACTGCGGTGGATGGATGAGGAAGAGTCAGACCAAGAGACTCCGAGTAAATTTCAGGGAAGCTGCTAATACAAGGTAGGTATAAGGACGGTTTCGATTATGATGCTATGGTCTCACTAACGACTGATGGCATTGAAGATTTGACGATCTCATCACGAATGTGATGTGACAATGTCGCGAAGGATGCGCTCCGAAAACGACACTCATGACGAGATATTGGCGGGAACAATATCTTTCAGAACGCTAGGAATCTATGATTACAACGTTCGATTATTGGGGGAAATTGGCAAGGACGGACAGTCAGACAGGCACGTTATGTTTAAATATGCATTGCGCACGGCGGATACCAATGATTCAGATTCAGCATGGCGTTCCGGTGGGCAAAATTACGGGTTGGCGCCTGGATGGAAGAGGAATGAATGGAACATGATGGATACCGAATCGAGGCTCCGGCGTTACTTACGTTTTAAGTCGATACAGAACTTAAGGAAGTTCTGGTAATGGTATCCTTATGTGTCAACAGACGATATTGACCTTGTACCATAATTTGGATTCATTCAAATCAAATTGATTTCTTCAGTGGAAGAAGAGATAATGAATAGATCCAAGTACACGATAGTGTTTTTCTATGAAGAAACGAAGCAATGCGCTGTTTTCTTTTGGTCTCACTTGATCAGTGGGAGACAAAAACGGTTGAAAGTGGAATAGTTGGATGTATTCGTGATAACTGAAGCTCTCTCTTAGAGACCAATTTGGGTATACTCATAGTTTTCAAAAGGTTCTATAATAACGGCTTTACTCTTCTCTCTTTCAGAATACACTTGATGAATGACATCGCATCCTACCAAGTCGAGTCGTTGCAATAAAACTTTTAGTCTCGCAACACGTGATCTGGATTTTCCTCTCCCAGTCGGACCTCGACTGTAGATCCCTAACCACCCGTACAACTCGCAATGGCACCGTCGAGAGCTCCCTTCCGGCCATTGGGCACCTTGAAAACAGCACTAAGACAATGTCGCGCCCAAAAAGTGCAGCAACAACGGAGGTGGCAGCACGGCTACCATCGAGATACCACTGGCCGTGGCTACGAACCGGAGGACCAAGGAGATTTTCTCGACGTCACAGCTACTTCCACCGAAGCGCCTCCCCTAGCACCTAAGAACACTGAGGATTGTAGGTCCCTCCCTTGTCCTTGTCCCTGGCCCCCCCCCCGACTGAGGTGTCTACCTTACAAATGCAAGAACATATTACTGACGGATGTGGAAATCCATAGTATTTGCGCGGAAACCGGCTAAGACGATCCCTGTTTTCCCTCCTCTTGCGTCGACGTGGGACAAGTGTAAAGATGCCGTTGGCGTGGTTACGGAGTCGCAGATTCGAGTACTTGATCCCACGGGTGTGCGGACGCGGCTTTTTGCAAAGACGAATTCGGAGGCGGCGAAGGTGGGGGATATACTGCTTGTTCGACTGAAGAATGGGGAGCCGTTTTCGGGCGTGTGTATGAATATTCGACGGAGGGGGGTGGATACGGGGATACTTTTGAGGAATCAGTTGACGAGGGTGGGTGTTGAGATGTGGTATAAGATTTACAGTCCCAACGTTACGGGGATTGAGGTTGTGCAGAGGAGGGAGAAGAAGGCTAGGAGGGCGAGGTTGTATTATCTTCGGTATGTTTTTTTTTTGTTTGCGTGGGTGTGGTGGGGGATGGTGTTGGGCTAATTTTGTTGTTGTAGGAAGCCGAAGCATGATATGGGATCTGTTGAAGGCGTGGTTCGACAATACCTAAGGCAGCGCGCGCAGCTGGGCACGGCACAGTCTAAACGCGACGTGTCTGCTTATCAACAGAAGAAGACGGGTGGCAAGAAGAGAAGATGAAGGGTCATTCAGCATAGTTTGGCGTTCGGCATCGAGTTGTATAAACTGTATAACAGCATGGGATGGGCAGGCAATGTACAACATACAACGCGGACACGATCGTAAAGATCTTGTTTGCGCTGCGGTTGGAAGGACAGAAAGCTCGAATGCATCTTTACCATTCGATGGCATATCTGTCTCTCACGGTTCGCCAATCATCTCGTTTCCACCGACTTCAATCGCGTGGCTCCACACGTTCCGTCCGACTAATATGCCACCTACCTAGTTTGCTACTTGCATAAAAACCGATCCATATCAAACGCGATACCCGTCTGCCTACCATGCGCTACAGCCGGGATTACCAAACCACCTCACCGTATCTCAACAAACATATCCTCTTCCTTGTATAGTACAAACGAACCCCATCACAGATCTTCATAGGTCCCATGTCTGAGACAAGGCTGGAAAGATGGGAGATGATGTGATGGCAAACTGATTCAATTGATGAGTTATATAAGTGTGTTTCTGCTCTGTTGTTCGGTCGTTGATTATCTACCTACTTACCTTTTTTCATAGCTTCATACCTTTTTTCGTAAGGTAGCTTGTCCTTTGTATCTTTGGTTTAGAAAATCTACTTTGTTTGTTGTGGGTTTATTTCGACCTCTTTCTCTCTTTCTCTCTCTCTCCATACTTATCCCTCCCTACTTATCTAAGTATATCCCGTTATGAAGCCTGGTGAAATCCTACCCCGTCGGGTCCCTACCATCTCTGCGAAGGGACCTAGGAAGGAATCACTCGTCGGTGGGAAGACACAGTGTGGACTTTATCACGGCAACAATGCTGAATCTTCTCGATTTGGGTTTCCGGTCTACAGTGAGGTCTCTCCCTCGCCTTTGCACCACGCGGATCGAGATGGAGGGATCTATCAGCGGGGTTTTCGTGCCCCTTCAGATCTTCACGGTGGGGTTTTGAGAGTTGGATTGGGGGTTGGTGGGTTGGGGTTGGAGGGGATGGGTGGTGTTTGGGATGTGGGTGGGTGTTTTTGTGCTGGGGGTTTGGAGGGGAGGGTGAGGCGGTTGGAGGGGATTTTGGGGGGTGTTCGTGGGGAACTGCATGGCCCAGGCCTGGCTTCGTCAATGCTCCGTGATGAGATCAAGATCAACACCGATACGACTGGTTTGCAAAGGAATGGTTTGTATAAGTGTGAGAGCAAGGTAACGATGCGCAACGAGGGTGACGCATCTGCATCACCATTGGGAATTCCTAAATCTCGTTTGCGCCGTGGAGAAGCAGGAATGGGAAATGCGAAAAACGGGAAGAAAGGTGTTACGTTTCAGGAATATCTACCTCTTCCTTCTTTGCCATCCGAGGCTTCCAAGGCGACGACGGGTAATTCGCTATCCGCGACTGTATATGGAGGTGTGCGATTTTCCCCCATCATTCGAGGGCAATCTGCTTTTCCTGCGTCTTTGGCTCCCGTTTCTGCTGTCGAGCCTGCTGGGCGTGTGGTTGAGAGGATACAGCAGCCAGACTACACGTCTCCATTCGACTTGCCAGCCGAGCCACGGCGTCTTTTCAGACGTCGGTATGGAGGTGGATACCCAGACGGCTATATTCGGGATAGAGATGAGAGACCATGTCCGACCTTCCCAACGCGCATTCTTTGGAACACGGATGGAGTTGCTGTTCCCCCGCCCGATTTCCCGCCATCACGAGCGTCGCATTTCCGCCAGCCGACTGTTACTGAAGAGGCCGAGGAGGATGTTGTGGATGTGGTGGGGGATTTGCCGGATTTGTCGATAGACTCTGCTATCTCTTCTTTGGATACTGGAGTCGCTCGTCACCGGGACGGTATGTCGCGTTTACAGCCTGATGGATCTCGTTTGGAGCTGGGACGGACTTTGACGGTGGATCTTGAAGTGCCTCTTCGATATGGAAGACTGGGAATGGGAAGAGGGAGAAGGGATTCACGGTCGAATCCGTATGAACGCCGTGTCGAGACCGGTAATCATGATCTGATTGCTGACAGGTGCACTCGTACCTATGCTACTACCCTGGCTGATGAGAGAGTGGACACGGCATTTTGTGGAAGTGCCGATGATTTATCTTTGGGCAAGGCGTTTGCAAGTGGCGCGCTTCAACTTACGGAAGAGGAGCGAGACGGTCGGGGTGAATGGAGTGCAACTGTAGGTCTGCATCGACGACCTCTCGGATGATGAGTACAAAGAGAGATGGGTCAATCGAGAATGAAGTGGGCGATGCGATGCCATTCTTTGATTAGGTATTCGGTGTAAGCAATCCACTTTGGCATACTTGGGAATGGTCTGTGGTGTAAGGAACGCGTTCTTTGCGAGGGCTTTTCCGCAGAGTAAGTCCCGCAGAGTGATAGCTAATTCCAACGAATTACTCTCAAATCAAGATCGATTTCGATAAAGTTTCTGGTCGAACTTAAAAATCAAGTGGCCAGAGATTTTGCGCGTTCGGTTCCCAAATCGACAATTACTGTTTAGTAGCTGCCTTCGCGGCGATTGGAGGTAAACTGTCTCCTGCACAATCGCCAACCCCGAGGTGCTGAATGACAGCATCCACTGTCCGGTATACACTTTGCGTGGGCGTGGCCTTGGAAGGGACCTGACAGCTAAAAGACATGCTATACTCCAAGGCCAAGGCCTGCTATGGCAATGCGCTTCTCCGTCTCCGGTCACTGCTGAAACATTTCAAGTCGAGTACGTGCGTTCAATGCCAATCCGATTCCGATTGCACATTGGGGCACCCACCCAAAACGCTGTTCGTGTTTGTGGATTTCATGGATACACATCTCATGTTACCTGCGTCATACTCGGATTTGATGTTGATAAATCATCATGCAGATTGTGTGTTCAGAGATCTCCATAATTTATCAACCTAGATATGATTTTCGGTCTCCTTCATGAAGTTGCGAGATTCGTCCGAAGGCAATGGAATAAATCTTATCTCCGTGGTGCACTCTTCATCACAGCGTGAGCGAGGAGTGCCGATAGATTGAGACAATTAACATATGGAAGATTACTTTTCTAAGAATACGAAGAAGGTAATACGAAGAAGGTGTTCAATTTTGACCTAGAGGTGGGATCTTTTGAAGGGAGGATAGCCTTGTCTCTTCGATAATGGAAATAGGGACAAAACGTATGGCTGGACCTATCGAAGCATCCAACTCCATTGATGGACACGAAAGTTCTCCCGATAAATATTATTCGTTGCCCTCGGCTTGAGCGATTCGCAATCATAGACTACAAACGAGCTTCATTCGTTCGCGTCGACTGTAAGACCCGCCTCTGCGAGCACAGTGTCGGGATGCTGTTGGGCAGATATTCCGGTCAGGGCATGAAGAGGGAAGAGGATGTTAGATGGATTTGGTTGGTGCAGAGATGATTGTATGGAATCGAAGGAGAGATGTTGTTGGTCCAAAACTTCACCCCGCGCCAAGATGGGACAGTCCACGTCGCGTGGGAGTCGGACATCACCTCCAACCCTTCATCTTCATACCACCATCGCCTAAATGGCCTGCATCAAACAACTCCCGCTGTGACAAGACCTGTACGAGCATGGATAGCATATGGCAGCCTTGGGTCCCGTCCTAAACATGTCCCGAAGGCGTGCAGATCCACGCATGTTTCAATGGCACCCACAGCCGACGTACGTACAATGCCATCCGTGCCTAACTTCCTTCGCATGCAGAGCCTCCAACACTTGAGAACGAAACTGTCACACAACCGGTTTCTCCCCGTCCTGTTTCTGGTCCGCGTTCAAAACATCATGCATCGACATGCTAAGCTTTCGCGATCCCTAGCCAAGCACAGCCTTTATGCTTGGCCCCAGCCAAATCACTAGTATAAGACTCTCATGCAGCCTCCGTGGTCTGTAGCTCATCATCAATCTTCGACAGTTTGCAGTCCTTTCTTTACTTCAGTGCTGTGCACCTTCTCCGTTCTTTCAAATCAGTTGAGCTGTGCTTGAATTTCCACTCCCTCAAATATCAAATCTTCTCATTCGATCCACAACACTCACCTTCTACAGCCAAGATGAGATTCTCTGCTATCTTTGCCCTTGGGCTTGCCGCCTTTGCCATGGCCACCCCATTTCCAGAAGCCGAAGCTGGGGTTGCCGAGATCGAAGAGAAACGCAGCCTTGCTGATAGCCTCGCTGGTGCTCTACCGCACCCAGTTGGTGGCGCCGACAAAGTCATGAGCTCTGGAAAGCCCTCAGATCTTGTCACACGCCAGGCCAATGGCACTGCCAACGCTGCTGCCGCCGCTCCAGCTGCAAAGAAAGGTTTGTTCGTCGAGCTAGTTTGTTATCGTTGCTAACGATATCGTGCAGGTAAAAAAGCGAAGAAGGCGAATAAGGCTGCTAAGGCTGCTAAGGCTGCTAAGGCTGCTGCGAAGCAAGGTGTGTGCCTCCATCTCCTTGGGCAGGTTGAACTCATTGCTGACGAATTTGCACAGCGAAGAAGGCGAAAAAGGCCAAGAAGGCTAAGAAAGCTTGAACGAGAGGCAGTAATGGGGAACACGGTGGATACACTAGGTATCCGCATAACATTAGCATGTCTTCTGTCTGTTAAGGGGCATGTTCTACAGTATATAACATTATGATCGATATTTTTTTGAACTATGAAGGTTACTTACAATTGGACCCATATAGAAATGAAGCACAGCCTTCACTCGGGATGCTTTCCCTAATATTGTTGCTAGATCCTATCGTATCGAAGAGCGTCACCGTCTCTTTCCTTTTGTATGGGTTCGACCAAGGATCCGCAACAGGCTTTCGCTCCGGGCCCTTATCTATCCGTCTGCGGCTGCCTATCCGTCCCTCGATTCTTTCTTCCTCCCCTCAAAATCTCTCGACCTACCCACACCACGGCACGAATCCTCTGGTATAGATATCTCCAAGGACCACGTTCAACCGGAAATGGTAGCATTCTTCTCCCCTCGCTCTTCCTTTGAAATCTATCCCAGTCACGATACTCGGCAAAAGATGACTGCAGGACGTAACCATATTGAATCAGATCTGCTTCTTTTCAAGAGTCCGCCGGCGGCGTGTCGCCTGAAGTGAAACGCTTACTTGAATTGGGAATGCCGCTTGATGCTCATCGTGAAGATCTCCCGGGGTCAAGACCGATCTCCAACAATGCCTCGCATCTCCTCTGGTGTGCGCGTTCGCCAGAATTTCATTGCAGCACAGGCTTCACCAGGTACGGATACTGGGAAATCTGAGGCATTGAATTGGTTCGCTGGACAAAGCTGGACACCCGTCTCGAGGATCTCATGCTCGTCTCGGCGCATTTTGTCTGCTCTTACTCCCGGCAATCACTACTTTCACCATCTCCAGTGTCGGTGGTCACACTTACTCCAACTGGCCTTGGATTATCCAGCCCGAAGACCAAAGAAGGCAGTCCGAATCATGAAAGGTTCACGACAGCACGGTGACCGACATGACGAGACTGGGCATTGATCCACCTCAGCCTTTTCCCTCGTGTCTCGATATCCCTGGGCAAATGCCTTTTAGTGAGGAATTCCTTGCGTCTCTCCCCTTTTGTTTTTTAGGCTAGCTAAAGACCCCGCTTCTTCGAGTAATCAGTCGCAACCAATCTAGCGACTTATAGACGGACGTCCCGTCCCCGTGGTGTTTATGCGCAAGTTACATTGGCAATGCGGTTCAACCACCCAGAGTTGATTCCAACCTGGCCAAAACCAAACTACGTCGATCCCGTGACTCGCGGCCCGTTACTTTATATCATCAATGGCATCTTCTTTGGTCTGGCAACGATTACTATCATTGTCCGTCTCTATACCCGCATATTCGTGCGAAGATGGGTTGGACTCGACGATTATCTGATTACCTTTGCTTGGGTTTGTCCCCAGCAACCAGCACATCGAAAAGACTTGCAACTGATTCGAACAGGTTTGCTCGGCAGGTGACATGGCCACTGTCTTCTGGGGCTATTCTCGTCTCCACTGGGATCGGCACGTTTGGGACGTGCCTCCGGAGGTCTTTGTGTGTACGCAAGATGCACAGTTCCTTCGCCGTCGAGTCGAGAAATCTAACATAGCAATGTAGCTGGAGCCGAGACTTTGTTTGCAGCTAAGCTCTTTTGGACTACGTCATCCACGTTCATCAGATTGTCCATATTGGTTCTGTATTACCGACTGCTCGAGCATGTCCAGGTACAGCAATACAGATGGGCTCTTCACCTCAACACCGTTTTCATCGTGGGGGTATACATGTCATATTTGGGGACCACAATATTTGCTTGCGTGTAAGGCCCTGCCCCGTCCAGATCCTGAAAACACTATGCTAACACAAGTCTTTTGATCAGCCCAACGCAAGCGTACTTTATCTGGCCATCACCAGGCACCTGTATCAACGAATTATATGCCATTACGACTCTCTCTGCGATCAACACATTCTCCGAATTTGTCGTGGCAGCACTTCCCATACCCGTTCTTTTCCAACTGAGAATGAAATCAAGTCAGCGCTGGGAAGTGATTACACTCCTATGTCTCGGATTCTTCGTTGCGATCGTCGGTGTAGTACGAACATATTTCGTGTACCTATCTTTCGTCGATGACGATCTCAGCTGGTACGCCATGCCACACTGGATATGCAGTGAAGCAGAACTTTGCGTCGCCCTGGTAACATTTCAACACCCCCCCTTCTCTCACCAACCTCCCTAACCATTCTCAACCCCATAGATCTGCGCCTGCGTCCCCTCGATGCGCTCCCTCTTCAAACACGCCGGAAAAGCCCTCCGCACTTTCCCAGAAGAGGTAAATAGATCCCTAACAAGACGCCCCCACCTCTCCACCGTCCACGGCCGTCCAGACAGCGAAAGCAGCCGTCAAAACCTAGACCCAAAACTATCCATCTACGCCACACAAGCCGAACTCCAACTCAGCCGCTCCGTCGACGTCGAAGGGATAGGTCTCGACGGTTTCGGATACACGGTCACTATTACTGCCGGCCCATCATACACGCACACCGTTAAAAATAAACGCAGTCTGAGGAAACGGGCGTCGATGGCTGCTGTGGAGAAGAATGTTGATGTCGAGAAGGGAAGTGAGAATTGGCTGATGCAGAGGATTCCATCGCATTCGGTGGGGAACAATACTGCAGGTGCTGGTGGTGGGGGGATCATGGTTAGTCAGAGGAAGAGTTTGGAAGTTACGGAGGTTTACGAGGAAAGGGGTGGGCGGGATCGGACGGTTAAGGGGTGGGATAGGTTTGTTCTGTGAGATGGAAATCAAAAATATCCTTTTTCGTTTGGACGATGGATTTTATTCGTTTGCGTAATCATAATATTTGGTTTGTAGTCTAGCCCGGCCGATACCCATTACCTATCTTTTCTACCTTTCCGTCACTTTCCCTGTTCCCCTTTCTTTTTCGAGACTAAGGAATTGGGATGTATAGCTTTACTTAGTATACATCTCAACAACAACAATAACAAATAATAAAAACCGATATTTCGATAATAATCTTTTCATCGATCATCTTAAACCCAATCGTCGGGAATATCTATCTATCTCGTTCATACATACCTCCGATCCAAGCCTTCAAGCCCAAGCCAAAAGGAGATAATAATATATAGATACTAGGTTTCCTAGTATCTATATACCTTCGAGCCTACTAAAGAGAATAACTGAAAGACTTTATACATCTAGATAATCTAGTAGTAGAAATCGCTACTAGGATATTTGGGTAGAGTTTAGAGTTTGTATCTTATTTTTTATTTTTTATTTTTTGTTTTTTCTCCTGTAGTGGATAGTTGGATGAAGTGAGATTGGTCCTTTTTCTTTTCTTTTTTTAATAGGGTGGTGGTTGAGGTACTGCTCGGTCGGGATTTGGATTGGAGTGTATAATTCTTATTGATTGTTTTTTGAGACATGTTGATATGATATAATAGTTAGCAGTAACCCGAGATGGAATTTATGGTAAGATTTGTTTCGTCAGATCACGAGGGATTTTGCTGGTAAGTATATCGATCTTTGAGTTCATGTTGAGAGCACACTGTAGTTATGGGGTATGCATGTTTCAAAATCCCATTTTTATTTTATTCGTAAACGTGCACGCCATTCCATTTATCGGCTATGTAATGGCGATTGTGGAAGATACCAGGTATTACTGCCATTGTCATAGTACGCACTACAGGAAACATGTAGGTATTCCACCTCCTTGCCCTCGAACAAGCCGTCGATGATTGAAGTTGCTCAAGTCGTGATCAATATTGACAGAGTTGTGGAATCTTCAATCTCGAAGCGCGCCAGAAGATAATCGATTTCGATCCGAGTAAGAAGGACTCCCACAGCAATGCTATAATTTACAATGGCCACCTCCAATCCGTCGTCTCCTTGGGGTCGATGCCCTCGAAGTATGCCGAGTTTTTTGCCTTGATCTGTGTGTCAAGCAACAACTCTCTGAGGGAGCTTCCCTTGTTGCCCAAGAATGGCATGTTGTCAAGTGCGGAGATTGCAAGGCTGTATCGGTCGACACCGTTGCGAATAGCCAACTCGAGAGGTGTGTCGATATTTCCCTTCTCTCGATATCCAGAAACGACCCACTTCGTACCCTTGCGATTGTACGTCAATCGGTGAATCAACCATGGGTAGGAGTGGAAGTTGAAGATGACGGGTTTATCCTCAGTGAATAGAGCCTTGAACTCATCGTCGCTCAGGCCGTGGGGATGGTCAAAATGCGGGATTAACTTGAACAAGTCGACCACATTGACGAAACGGATTTTGATTTGTGGCAAATGCTCTCGTAGAAGTGCAACAGCAGCGAGAGACTCCTGTGTTGGGACATCACCGCAACAAGCCATGACTACATCTGGCTCTTCGTTCTCACAATTGGAGGCGAAATCCCAGATTCCGACGCCTTTAGTGCAGTGCACGATAGCATCGTCCATGTTAAGGTACTGGAGATGCTCCTGCTTGTCGGCAACGATGACGTTGACGTAATTGGCACTTCGAAGACAATGGTTTGTCACGGAAAGTAGACAGTTGGCATCTGGTGGGAGGTAGATCCGTACGACTTCTGGAGATTTATTGGCGACAACATCAAGGAAACCAGGATCTTGATGGGTGAAACCATTATGATCCTATTGAGGGTTAGTATGGGATGTCTCAACGTCGCTGTCTGTTGCAAGTCTATTTTCTTGATGACTCTCTGGCGAGCATCATTTTTCAGATTGCCAGAAAGGTATCAAGATTAATATCGATTGAGACACAACGAACTGGCTTCGCTGTGATGGAGTTTACTTACCTGTCGCCAGACGGTTGCCGTCAGGAGAATGTTCAAAGAAGCCACTGGAACACGCCACTCAACATCTGAGCATTTCTCGATCCACTTGCAGTGCTGATTGACCATGGAGTCGATGATGTGGATAAATGGTTCGTAGCTGTTGAGCAATCCGTGACGCCCAGAAAGAACGTATCCTTCGAGCCAACCTTCGCAAGTATGCTCGCTGAGGATCTCCATGACGCGACCGGCGAAAGCAAGGTTTCCGCCATCTGCGTCTTCCTCGAAGTTGTCCGCCATCCAAACCTTCTTACCAGCTTCGTAAATCTTACCAAGTTTGTTAGACTCGGTCTCGTCGGGGCCGAATACGCGGAAGTGCTCCATGTTCTGCGCCATGATGTCCCGCAAGAATTTAGCGAAGAGCTCCATGCTTGGACCATTCTCGGCACCAGCCTTCTTCATGTCGTAGGCGTAGTCTCGAAAATCTGGGATCTTCAACTTGCGACGCAGGATTCCACCATTGGCAACAGGATTGGCACTCATGCGGCTCATTCCAGTTGGCGCTAGCTCTTTCAGTTCTGGCTGGAGCTTTCCATCCTCTGTAAAAAGCTCCTCTGGTTTGTAAGATTTCATCCAGTCCTCAAGCACCTTCATGTGCTTTGGGTTTGTCAATACATCAGTGATGGGAACCTGGTGGGCTCTCCAGAAGCCCTCCAAGTAGTGGTCATCAAGTTTGCGAGGACCAGTCCATCCTTTGGGTGTCCGCAATACAATCATGGGCCATCGTGGACGGAATGGTTTGCCAGAATCACGAGCTTGTTTCTGGTGGGCTTTGATTTCAGTGACACACTTCTCGAGCGTGCCGGCCATTTTCTGGTGCATGGTGTCGAGATCGCTGCCCTCGACGAAGTAAGGGGTCCATCCGTAGCCCTTGAACATACATTCAAGCTCATCATGCGAGATGCGAGAAAGAACTGTTGGGTTGTTAATTTTGTATCCATTCAAGTGCAATACTGGAATGACAGCGCCATCGGTGACTGGATTCAGGAATTTGGTGCTATGCCAACTGGTCGCAAGTGGGCCGGTTTCAGCCTCGCCGTCTCCAACCATGGTGACTGTGATGAGATTTGGGTGATCGAAGACAGTTCCAAAGGCGTGGGAAATAGAATATCCAAGCTCGCCACCTTCGTGAATGCTTCCAGGTGTCTCAGGTGTAGCATGACTCCCGATGCCGCCCGGGAATGAGAATTGCTTGAAGAATCGACGCATTCCCTCAACATCCTCGCTCTTATCTGGGTAGACCTCTGAGTATGTGCCCTCGAGATAACTGTTGGACAAGACTGCTGGAGCTCCATGACCTGGGCCCGAAATGAAGATGGCGTCCAGGTCGTACTTCTTGATCAATCGGTTGAAGTGAATGTACGTGAAGCTCTGACCGGCGTCTGAGCCCCAATGTCCAAGGAGACGACGCTTGAAGTGCTCGACTTTGAGTGGTTCTCTCAAAAGCGGGTTTTCCTTGAGGTAGATCATGCCCAAACAGAGGTAGAGAGTGGCGTGGAAGTATTTGGTGTATTTTTCGAGCTCTTCTTTACTAAGAGGCTGCTCATTGACGGCACCACGAGCTATGCCGAAGGGAGACAAGCTCTGGTCGTCATGTTTGCTGGCATTCGATTCTGAAGCCATGGTTGCACAGCGGTCTTGTTGATAGGTTTGCTGTGTTTCTGTTGGAAGTCAGTGCAGGCTTCGTTTACAGACTCGCTACCTTTCAAGTGAGCTCGGTAGACTGACCTGAACCGAAGGATTGGAATCGATGTATGGAGGAGGGTGTTGATGGTGGAAGAAGTCCTTGAGCGGAAGATGGGTTTTTATCAAGACCTGTTGTCACGCTGATGTTCGTTTGTTTGTGAATGGAATATCACTCCACCTCACCCCACTATGGGAAGTCAGGAGCCAGGTCGGGAACGGCCGAAGATGGTTCGATGTCAGAGTGAATGCTGGAGGCGTTGGTGTTGCAAAGATTGCTACAGCATGGATACTCGGTATGTGCGTGTGGGTTTGTACTTATACTTGCTCGTCGTCGCTGTTGAGGTCAGCCCTCCATCCAATGACGGACAAGTCGGAGGTGACGTCGCCATGAATCTCTGCCAAAACCAGAATGAGCAACTATCTGCAATACCTTTACATAAAGCCAACCAATCTCTGCGTTCCCACCTACTCACGACTCCTACTACCTCCGTACATACCAGTTGCATCTCAGTCAGCCCAATGCTGCGCTGCAGGACGCGTCCCGTCCAATAAAACACCATTGCCACCACATGGTCGGCTTACTCGCTATTAGATCGCTCTATGCCGGCTCAGCCACCATACCGAACGATGCGCCTCTCGCGTATAAAGGGCTTCGACTCGGACTCATGTTGCTATGGATGGGCGATGATGGGAGGTGCGAGGGGAAGAGAGGTCTTGATACCGAGACGGAACATGTGGACGTATCCCATTTCTTTTTCGTGCTTCATCCGGATTTGGTCCGATACAAAGCCGATCCAATGCCGAGAACGACGACGATGAGCTCAGAAGAGTTCTCATCTTCAATCGTCTTTGAGATCGTAGGATCTCCGGCAGTATCAAGTGTTGAATTGCCAGGACTACTCGGATATTGGTCTGATCCACATCGATACACCATCATCTCCAACACAAGTTGTCAACGGACAACCATCCAAACAATCAAAGATATCTCCAATAATCTGACAAAAAACCAGTTCTACGTGCAGATGGGCCATCGCGGCCTCAAAAAACAAAGCCATTCTCCCTCTTCCAAAAGAAAACCAATACCCAAAAGCCTCCAAAGATACCTTCAACATAACACCCCACCCCTTCCACCAACCTAAAAGCAGGTCTAGAATTGGAAAGAAAGCATCATCACGAAGAGGTCCCTCACACCCTCCCCAATACAAACACTTCAATACTTTTACCTAACAAAAAGTAGAACGTATACTAACCCGCAGAACCCCCCTCCCAAACAACCCGCCCCCAAAACCACACGAACAGTATCTCTCAGTAGAAGCCATACCATCAAAATAACCCGATAAAAACGGGGAACCGCAAAAGCAGTAGCATCAATTATCAGAATGGGGCACGAAATAAACAGGGACGAGGTACAAATTGTACAATCGCTAAGTTCTCATTTCGATTACATTTTTTTGAGGAGGAAGAGAGGAATGTTACTGGTGTGCACACTATTATTGGTACTGGGGAGATGGCTAAATCGGATAAAGGGGAAATTTTTAAGTGCTTGAATAACGGGGTGATTGGGAATCTGGTGAATAGGGAGGCGGAGAAGGCGAGAGAGGAGGGCTTAGTACCTCCGGTAGTGTCACGCCGTTAGGTGTGAGTTATCGTCTTGACGGGACAAAATGTAGTTTGGAGGTCATAACCATCCATTATTGACAGGAACAAGTAATTCAAAGGAACCAGCTGGCTTCTCCCCATCCTGATCATTTGCATTTACAAGGCCCCCTTTTTCCTTGCTACTTCTGATATCCTCGATTTTACCTTCAGAGTAGGTATCATCTCATATGCCGACGCCCCATCCATATTTCTAGCAAAAACAAATTGTTTTCTCGCCAGAACATTACAACTTACAATGCCCCCCAATCTCCACCACCATCAATTCCCCAACCCCCTCACGAGTAAACAAACCCACCAGCCGCCGACTTCGCCGCAGCCTTTGCAAACGTCGGTCGCGGCCGAGGTTGATCCAAACATTCCGGAGAAACCACACTCGACATCCCCAACCTAAAATGATGTTTAGCAACAACATGTTGACGAAACGCATCCGCATTCGAAAATTTCAAATCGCAAGTCTCGCATGTCACAGTCGGACTTTGCATTCCTTGCCGACTCTTTCTCTTCCCTCTCCTTCTCTTCTTTTTTTTCTTCTTGGGGAATGGGGTGTGAGTTGCATCGCTCTTATTTTCTTCTGGTGGGAGGGTTTTGTGAGGGGGTTGAGTGGCAGCCCATTGCTTGGTAGATTCCATTCTGCTCCGAACAGGCATGGCTGACTCGGGAAACCGAATACCCTGTTCTCGACCAGCCCACGAGTCATCTTCACTCAACGACGCACTGACTTGGAAGTTTTCAACATCGTCGTCGTTGTCCTTGCCGTTGTTGGGAACTAAGTCTGGGAAGAAATTGAGGTCCAAGGACCGCTGTCTGATGATGAGGAATCACTGGAACTAGCCGCGATGCGATTTGTGGTTTTTTTTCGGTTCTCAGATCTCTCGCTGCTGATGTAATGGTCTAGATCTTGCATGTGGTTTTGGAGGAGGCCGTCGCTGTCGAAAGTCTCGTCGCATATGTCGCAATCGTGTAACATTGTTGAAGGCAGACGGTGTGTAATGGTTGTTCATGGATGGCTGAGAGTCGAAGGGGCAATGTTGAAGTGAGTTGAATGTCGTGGAGATCGTTTGTGTGAGGCGGTTTGGTCCAATTAGAATCCAAGTGAGTCGGAAGTGAGATAGACGAAGTGAGGTAGGCTGTTTGTTTTGAGCATTCTATGTTACCAGCAATCACGCAAAGGGCGGGGGAGTTCCGAGTAGTAAGAGCCGTGTGTTGGACGCGTATGGATATCGATGTGTTGTGATATCTCTGGCTATCTTCTATTCCCAGGTTGCGAGAAATCCAACCCAATTCATCAGGCTCTTAAACTTCGAGTCTTGAGAGATCCCAGGCATCTGCTCGAGAGGGTTTGACTACGCTCAAACCTCCCACCTCTGGTTTTCGGCGTGAAATGCCAACGGTTTCTCCAGTCGGTGGTCAGCCCGCGATAGTGACGGAGCTCACCGTTCCAGAGCGTCGATCAGTTCAATCTCTTATTCGCAGGTGTCTGCCTTTGCGAAATTCGCATCTGTGATGTCTCGCTGCTCGGCACTACCAGCGGGTGGTCGAATTCAATGCAGGACAGAAATCTACCTATGCCGATTAGCTATAATAAAAGGAATGGAGCCTCCAAATTACTGATTGTGTAAGGTGCAATGGAGCAATTAAAAAAAGCCTCACATCACATTGGAAGCACGGCAACGTTTCTC
Organism: Venturia aucupariae; assembly: GCA_003693225.1. Taxonomy (NCBI): domain Eukaryota; kingdom Fungi; phylum Ascomycota; class Dothideomycetes; order Venturiales; family Venturiaceae; genus Venturia; species Venturia aucupariae. The sequence goes on along the minus strand of QWZN01000011.1, from coordinate 176,570 downwards.
TACCGAACGTCCATTCATGATTCAAACCTAAACAAACCGGGGTATCAATGAACTAGCAATCCCCATTTTTCCGTTTCGCCATCACTATCTCAAATGCATGCTTTCGCTATGAAGTCTTCAAATCCACGTCGATGTCGACAAAGTCCTGGCAACTTCTCACAAGCATTTGCCAGGAACTTACTCGGATCGACCTTTCATTCCAGGGTTCAAATTTAGCTGCCCCATTTCTTCGCCTCCATACCATCTGGCGGAGACGTCTCGACCGGTGCTTTGCTCACTTCGTCCCAATTCGTACTAAGAACAGTGCCGTTACTCTCCTGATACGACTTCATCATAGCTCGCTGGGTCTCTGGGCTGGCGCCCTTGAACAGCTTCTTGAAGAAGTAATTCGCTTCGTCTCCTCCATGATCTTCCAAGTCGTCATCAACTTCCTCAGCTGCAGCAGGGTCATCTGCTTTCTTCGGCTTCTTTGTAATGTCGTCCACGACCTTATCCCAGTTCTTCGGTCCCTTTCGAGAGGAGGTAGGGTACTCCGGTGGCTTGTCGGCGAGCACAGCTTTCTTGATAGCAGGATCCGAGGCCGTCGTGACGGCTGCCGTAGGAGCTCCTGAACCCTCAAGTGTCTTCCATGACTGTCCAGGCGTCTTCTTCTTGAGCACAAGCTCGACTCTTGTAGGCGTGATCTTGGAGGTAGACGCGGATGGATCGATAGGAGCGTAGAGTGGGTCGAGGGAAAAGTGGTAGTCGGTACCTATCAGCGTTGGAAACGAAATGCTAATCTGTTTGAACTGTCAACTATGCTCGAAGGCGTTCAACTTCAGACCAAGACCCGTTGAATTTGTGGCAATGTTCGAAATCAAATTGCCAGAAGCTCAACGATCTCAATCGTGTGTTCGAGACGAATCGGGAACACTTACCGAGCTCTCCTCAATCTCAATCTCGGCCTTGTCCTGTGGCACACCTTTGGCGAGCAGTGTAAAGGTGACGCTCTCGCGATTCTGGTAGAATTCATGTTTGATTTGGCTCGGAGGAGTCTGTACTGGGGCTTTTGTTGCAGCAACAGGAGCTGGGACTATCTCCTTCGGTTGCTTTTCCTTCTCCTCGTCTGGGATCTCCTTGACCGTGACAGCTCGCTCCTCGTCGCCTTCTGGAATTGCCTTCAACTTGGCATCGATCTTGGATTGCCAAATAGGCAAGGTTTTGTTCTTCTCGTCCAACTTCCTCACGAAGCCAAGAATGAACTCAGCGTCAGCATATTGGCCCATGTTAAACAGAAGAATGGCTCGACGGAGCTGTGCCTGGCCTATCAGTTCCCGCTTGGCACGATCCACAGCTAGCCGGACAGCATGGTTGACATCTTTCAGCGCAGCATCGTAATTGGGAGGAGAGGAACGTGAGTAGGCGGCCGATCGCTTGAGGTGGTAGTCGACTGATTTGGGGAAGTTTGCTATGGCTGTTGAGAATTCTTGAACGGCTTCGTCGAACTTCTGCTGGTCCAGTGCAGCCTCTCCACGCTTCACGCAGTCTGTCATTTCGGTACAATGTTGGTCGCGTGTTATGTACTTGGAAGGTTATAGAGTGCTTGTGGAATTGGTTGATCTTTGGGGTGGATGGGAAGCGGAAGCTCAACGGCTATTTATGGCCCGCCGCTAAGAGTGCACGGCTGTTCTCCAGAACGTTCTACGCTTGCAACACAAAACGGCACAAGTTCTCACATTCAGCTCGAAACTTCATTTGTTCTGTCCAAAAGCAGATCGCTAAACACTCGCGTCTCGTCTGCTGCAAAGAAGTATGCAATGCTCTGCCGAGGTCTATGGTTGAAGAGACGTCTGGTTTGGGCACAAAGAATTCCTGCAGGGCAAGTCCTCTTCAAGCTTTCAAGCTTTCATCAAGATCGGTTACTATCTGGAAAGGCATCTATGAAAGCTAGCCCTGTACGTCTCTAAATCTCGGCAGCTATCAGAATCACTGACCGAGTCGTGGTCGAGTCATGCGCTGAAGCCACCCATGTCTATGAAGCATTCCAGTGTCCAGCTGTTCAATGCCTTGATCCGAACACATCACATCACTTCGAAGAAGAAGGTCGCTCGCCTGAAGAAGGCTGCCGCCACTCACGACTGCTATGTGCTTTTGAGGAGCGGAGGCTGCCCGGGTATCATGTATTGCGAAGGCGATGAAAACGGCGTCAAGGACTGGGTCGCCGTGGTTCAGGTACGAAATTCCAGAACAACGATCTCGTGTTGTGAAGATAGAGAGGCTACGTTTGGGTTGGTTAAGAACATACATTCCTCCCGGTTGCACAAGGAACTGCTCTCAATTCCTAGGTAGTCTGCACACACGCATCGTCTATTTCTGTCTTCTCGTACTTGTGTATAGTTCCGAGCCAGTCAGATCGCTAATCTGTCCTGATAGAGCCTACGCTATAAGGACTATTCGCTTGCAGCAAGACCTGCTCCCTTTGAGGCGAACTCTTACCTCGTCGAGTACGGCAAATTATTCGAAGTTGCACACGTCAAAGAATTCAGTGCAATGATGGCTGAACGAGGAGTCGTACCTTGGTGGAGGAAAGCAATGGGCTGGCCCGAGCCCATGTAGTCGCCGGTCCCCGAGAAATGAATTTGTCCTTTGTGGTAGGCATATTTTAAGGTAATAGCGATGAGATGCTAGCGAGTTCTGAGAGTCGAGTCGCCGGTAATTCATCGATTTTGATGTCGGTGTAAAAGACTCAAATGACAAAGAAAATCTTCAATGTCTACAGGAAGCTCTATATCGACGGCTCCGTGTGAAGGCATGGACGATAAATAGTCAGCACGAGACACTGGCATCTCTCAATTAATGAAAATCAAATGAGCAGCGCAGCAAAGGCGCGAAAGGACAGGGTCGGATCAGCGGGGAAAGCTGTTATAATTCCATATCGCATAGGCAGAGATATCGCATGATACTGTCATATCGTCGAACAGGACGATAGACATGTCCGTAGAGAGGATCATTGAGCTTTTCAGACTTCGAAGCGGATGTTGCATCAGAAGAAGTCAGAGAGAACTTTTGGTAGTAGATGAAGCTTCAGTGCCGTAGTACAATCACAGCTTCCAGCTCAAGACCAATATTGATCGGTATTTATGGCCACACAGTGTCCCAAGTTGCTAGGCTAGAAGTCTATCAAATATCAATGATTGGTATTCTACAAGGTCTAAAATATTGTTACATCGGGAGGAGAAGAGGATACATAGTTACATCGTACATCGTGCTCTTTCCATCGAGCTCGCTTGCTCTTCGTTTGGTACAGATCTACCATTTATCTCAGCCCCAAATTTTGAAGCCGGGAACCAACCGTGACAAACGTTCTTCCCAGCGCAACGAATTCTCTGCCGGCGAATCCAAGGAAGCCTCCTCCTCCTCCTGCCCTCTTCCTCGAGAAGAACAATTTGAAGAGAAATATCCATGCGACCGCGGAGGCACTGACACCCAGGCATATCGAAAGAATCTTCGTTTGTTTCTGAGCTCGAGCTTCAATCTCCGAGTAACGACCATTGCCAAAACTGATACGGGAATACTGTGTCGCCCATCCCCAACTCGGCGCCCAAGCATAGAGTCTCTCCTCAATAAACTTCCGCGCCAGATAGAGCGGACTCGTGACATCGCTCCTCATTTCTTGGTAATTTCGCAAGGCCAGGTCGTTGATGGTTTTTGCATCCGGTGTCCGTAATTTAGTGTAATGCTCTAAAGCCCCACCTCGAAGTCTGCCGCGTTGGCTGACGGCGGACGAAGGTAGGAATTCGTCAAGGCATTCGTACAGGACTCGTACGTCTTCGAGCCCGGCATTCATTCCTTGGCCATAAAAGGGAACCATTGCGTGCGCTGCGTCGCCGAGGATAACGACTGATGAGCGGTAATGGTATGGCGTGCATTTTATACTGATCAATGGTAAATGCGGATTGGTGTTGTACTGTTTCCTGATGTCTTCTTCGGATATCAGATCTGGTACTACACCAGGGAAATTTTCCTTGAAGAAGGGTATCAGAGCGGATTGATCTGCAGACAGTTCTTTGAAGCGAGCGTCGGGAAGGAAGAGGGTGCAGGTAAAAGATTTATCTAGCGAGGGTATGGCGATGAACATGAATTCGCCACCAGGCCAGATATGGAGGTGGTTCTGCGAGATAGCGAAATCTGTACCGGTGGCGGTCTTCTTCGGTTCGATATGAAACTCGCACCAGAGTGTATCGATGTATTCTTGTTCGTAGTTTATGCGTGCAAATTTCATAAGGTGGTTTCGAACTGCTGAGTGTGCTCCATCAGCTCCGATCATGAAGTCGAACTCTACCTCGGTCTCTGTTCCTCTCCTGGGCGATTCCGTTTGTGTTGGATTGGCTGCATGATCGGTCTTCGGGGACGCCTTCTCCTCGAACCAGGCGAGGTTCTTTGTGAAATCTGCACCAGTGAACTTTTGATTAAACTTGAGGGTTACATTCGGCATTTTTTCTAGTTCGTCTAGGAGATTTTTGTTCAGACCAGCTCTGTCGGCTGCTCTGATGTACTGACGGTGTCAGCGATTTCCTTTGGGGCGGAGAAGATTGTCTTACTCGGCCATGAATGTCATATGCTTGGGACTCTTCAAATATTTTCCCTTTCTTCTCGCCATGAATCATACGACCATACATGGGAATTGTCTCGGCGAGAACAGTATCGAGAAGCCCAGGACATTTGGCGTTTCTCATGGAGTTGATGCCTCGTTCCGAGAGAGCTAAATTGATGGACTTCGTAAAATTGAGTGGGACTGTGGAGGCATCTCGAAGATCTGCCTGAAATTAGAGTAGGATGCTAGTATGCAGATCCATGAACTCACCTCCTCGTAATTCGTAGACCTCAACTTCATCGCCTCTTTTTGCAGCGTAAAGAGCAGCAAGAGCACCCACCGGACCGGCTCCAATCACCAATGTCTTCTGAGGACTTCCTGATGACATGTGTACTTCTCCAACAAATGATTGGAAGTAGATCTGAACTTTTGCCGTGGATGGAAAAGAAGGACGATGCGATATTTGATGTTTGACGAGTTCCAAGCTCTTGTCCCTGATGGTATTTCTCTTTTGGCCGTTTTCTGTCAGTCTCTTTCACACAACCTCGATAGTGGAGAGTCCAGCAAAAGAACGAACGAAGGACGTGGAAAATTTGAAGTGAATTACGAGCTTTTACTTCACATCTCAATGAATCATGAAGCGGCTGTTTCCGGAGGCTATGAAGCTAACCCAATTCGACAAGGGCATCAGATTTGTTGCGAGAGCAGCAAACACCATACAACTGCCTCCATTCGCCGACATTCTAACTGGCGAAAAGACGAGTCTATGCGTGTTGTATGACAACAATATCTCTGAGGCTCTAACCTATAGAAGTAACACAGATATCGACAATTTCCACCAAAGAATTCGAACATGGCCGACGCCGCCGACAAAATCAAACGCAAATGCGCCGGAGGAGACTGCGACAAAGATGCAGATACTCTGCAGTGCCCGACGTGCCAGAAATTAGGCAAAGAAAGTTTCTTCTGCGGACAAGACTGCTTCAAGCGGAATTGGGTAAACAACGCATCAATAGCACCAAAAGCAATCACTTACTCACAAACCTACAGCTCGACCACAAGAAGGGCCATAAATCTCAGAGTAATTCTTTCCGCAGTATTTTCCCTCCTAAGGTCATATCTGAACCAGATCCAGCTACAGGCCATTTCAATCCATTTCCCACTTTTCCATACACGGGCACTTTACGACCAATATATCCCCTTTCGCCGCGACGAGCCGTTCCCAAGAAGATCAAGCACCCGGACTATGCAGGAGATGGACAACCAAGATCAGAGCAGGCATTTGGGGGGCGACGGAATATCACCATTTTGAACAAGCAAGAGCAGGAGGCTATGCGCAAAGTTTGCAGACTTGCAAGAGAAGTTCTCGATATTGCTGCGGCAGAAGTACGGCCGGGCATCACCACGGATTACCTTGACGAGGTGGTGCATAAGGCGTGTTTGGAGCGAGATGTGAGGTGACACGAGCCTCGACTGACGAAAATGACTGACAATACATATAGTCCTACCCCTCTCCTCTGAATTACTGCCACTTTCCCAAGTCTGTTTGCACCTCTGTCAATGAAGTCATTTGCCATGGCATTCCAGACAACTATGACCTGAAAGACGGAGATATTGTCAACATCGACGTGACCCTCTACCACGGCGGATTCCACGGCGATCTGAATGAGACATACTACGTGGGCGAGAAGGCTCTGGCAGATCCAGACTCAGTAAAACTGGTGGAGTGCACGCGACAAGCTTTGGACCTCGCGATCGAAACCGTCAAGCCTGGCACATTATTCAGAGACTTCGGAAACATAATAGAAAAGCATGCGAAGCCGCTGGACTGCAGTGTTATTAAGACATACTGCGGGCACGGTATCAATCAACTTTTCCACTGCGCGCCGAACATTCCCCATTATGCGAAGAACAAGGCCGTTGGAGCTTGCAAGCCAGGCATGTGCTTCACTATTGAGCCTATGATTGCATTGGGCAGCTGGAGGGACAAGACTTGGCCTGACGACTGGACGAGTGTGACGGTGGATGGCAAGAGGACTGCGCAATTTGGTGAGTTTGTGTACAATTCTTATTCTTGGTCCCATCATTACTGTCTCCAACTATTCATTGAAGGAAGTGAAGCTATCGCTACTATTATCGAAGGTTTCGATGATTGAACCTCGAGATTGACAGGTTTCGGGCCGCTTCTCCCACAATGCCATGCTAACGTACTTGACAGAACATACACTGCTCGTCACGGAAGACGGAGTCGAGGTATTGACAGCCAGATTGCCAACATCACCGGGAGGCCCAGTACCTATGCCAAAAGTTGAAACGGCCAACGGAGAGGCCACCACGGCCGCCACTTGAGCGACTGATCAATCCTGTGGTAACGAGTCAGCCCCATGTACGCAATTATCAGGACACGCCACGAGCTCACTGCAACGCTCTGCTGACAGCCCTCAAGAACGAAGGCCACTTCATTCGTGGAATGTGAGACTGGCAGGGAAGCTACATAACGACGGTTCTGTGAGGCCAACGAGGCACACAACTATCTATAGTTTTATGGAGCTTGAATCCGTCGATGGTTCGAAGCGCCCCAAGTTTCTTAGGCTTCCACGTCCAGAAGCTTAGAGAGAATTACGGGATATGAAGATCAAGATGTGGACGAAGAAAATGATGAATACTTATTTTGTGTCCTGTCTTTGGGCTTGCTTTCCTGTTCTGTTCGCAGCCTGGCTTGACCCATGATATACCTCTCTGTCGAATTTGTCGACTCAATATATCGAATACAGTTTTTTTGAGCTCGAATTTCATATCCACAATTTGCTGATAAAAAATTGAATTGACAGCGACCCGGAAAGCTTATTAAGGTTTAGGTGGACGGGATGTTGAAATGACCAATTTGCTTCGTAGACTCCAAATTCACAAGTCGTCTGAATGAATGGGAGAAAAGAATAGTTGAGGTTTGGTGGTTATACTCCTCGGAATATACTGAATGCGAGGTGCTCTTCCGGACTTATCAAATCAATTCTTGTTCTTGCATGCAACCATGCGCGAACTTTTTGGGACAATTTCAAGGCTGCAGTCTTGCGTTGCTTGCCCTGACATCGATTCAGATATCGTGAAGGCATATTCATTAACTGGATAGGAGCATAGGTATGGTAGAGTCTCCAATCCATGTCTTGTTAAATTGTTCCAAAAGCCTTGAAAAGTGAGTTGAGGCTGGTTTTACCCATAGTTATTTTGTATGAGAGTTTCTTGATTCGGAATTCGATTTGGATCTTTTCTGACACTTTAGACGTGGAGAGCTTGAACCTCTTTATGTGCATATGTGTGAAGTGTTCCCCACCTGCATAAATTATCGCAACTGCTCTGTCCGCGGCGTAGAGACGTAGCCTTTGATGTGGACTCTTTCAATCTTGGATGTATGAAGATATATTTCCGAAAGGAAGCCAAATAACACTGCTGGCGTTTCAGAGACATTGAATTAAGTTGAGTCTTATCTTTTCGAGGGGAGTGAGGCTCTCGACAGGCTGTCCAAGGCTACCATGAAGGCAGACTCCCTTCAGCTTCTGTTCATGTTTTAGAAAAGGGGCCCTCTGTCGGGATTTGCTATCTGCTTCTGTAATCTGGCATCTTCTTATTATGTTTGTAGGGTGGTGCTCAAAATCTTCTTCGGATCTGCTGGACTCTAACTGCGCAGGGGTCGTCAATCCAATGGATAGGATGAGGGGGGCTTCTGTGACGCTTTGCTTGAAATGGGCCTGCGATATGTCTTCTTCAGAGGTAGTCTCTGTGATACCATGCTTTCGATAGCCTTACAGAGGGCTGAATGCGAATGCTAGGCTTTCGAGGCCAACATTCTATCAGATATCCCCCGAGTTGGGATCGATGGCGATAAACTTCTGACAACCGCTATCCCCACCACCTGGAGTTTTCGAGACGGTAACTGCCAGGGATTCAGGGATATCAAATTCGAATTGTAGGTGTGTTGTTGATGTTCGCATCTCCTGAAAGTTGTGGTGGAGCTCGGCCGGCAATGACGAAGGCTGCTCCCGCCAGACTCTTCGAATCTCAACCTTCATCTGCCCAGCCACTTCACATTCAGACATCCACGCGACCGTAGCACAATCATCAAATTCAACCAAACCAGCTCCCACCCGGATCTTACGACGCTTTGAGACCACTTAGAGTTTTGCGATCGCGCCCAGCAGGCCATAATCCACCATGTCGGGCGAGGCATGGCTGTACTTACTGGCGGTCCTCATCAATGCCGTAAACCTGTTTCTTCAAGTCTTCTTCACCATTATGTACAGCGATCTGGAATGGTAAGCTTTCCATACAGCTATCAGAGTCTCCTGTAAACTGCTAACAGCCCCTACAGCGACTATATCAACCCTATCGATCTATGCAACCGCCTCAACACCTACATCATACCAGAAGCCGCTGTTCACGCCTTTCTCACTATACTCTTCGTCATCAATGGCTACTGGCTCGCTATACTTTTGAATCTGCCGCTTCTATTGTGGAACGGAAAGAAGTGAGGCTATTGCTGGCGCTTTCATACAAGACGGCATATACTAACAAGAAGCAGGATATTCGAGAACCAGCACCTCCTCGACGCTACTGAGATATTCAGGAAGCTTAATGTGCACAAAAAGGTACGCGTGACCCTTTAAAACGGCAGATAGGAGGAATTTTGCGAGCTCGAGACCACGGAGATAGCTCGAATATTCGATACCAAGGCTGCTTTTTTAGACGCGAAGACTGACAGCACCAGGAATCGTTCATCAAGCTTGGTTTCCATTTGATCATGTTCTTCTTTTATCTGTACAGGTATGCTCTCACAACTACACGAGGTCAGCGCAATGGAACGAGCTAACTGGCCCAGCATGATCGTTGCACTTATCCGCGACGAATCGCCATAAATGAACCAAACCGACAAGCCACGGCCAAACCACGCCACACAGAGGAATGAGAGAAGGATAATGTCCGTCACGAGGTAAATATCAGCAGGAGTTTTGAGCATACTTAGACTTTTAACGATTGTGGAAGTGAAGAAAGAGGTGGAGAAGGTTTCGGCACTGATTGGAAATTACTTGCTAGAATTTTTGCTACACGCCGACGGGTCTCGATTTGACGAATCGTCGTTGGAGAAAGGGGTTGGAACGGGACACTGGCAAAGTTACAGGACAACATTGCCGGGAAAAATTCGAGACGTTGCTCGAGATTTAGCGGATAATGTTTAAGCTCAATGATTTTGCCTAATCCCCGCTGTCTTCTCTCTCTCTCGCATTCAGATTGCCGAATTCTTCGGCTTTCACTGACAGCAGGCACACTCAACTTTTCTTGCGGCCTCAATTGGTTCGCCAATCCATGTCCCGCCAAGAACGAGATAACGTATCTTCATCCCAGCATCACCGGGGTGACTCGTTGATATGGATTAACTGCTGGCTGTGTCATTTCCTTTCCTCGAAAAAGGAATAAAAACAAAAAAAAAATACAAAATCGAAGATTTCGATGTAATGGTGCTATTATATCTTGAATACGTAGAATCTCGATACCTGCGGGTCGTTGGTGGATGGTATATTAGGTGCTAATTTTGAGTGGTGTGTTGTATTGTATTGTGTTTTGTTTTGAGTCCCTTTTCTTTAGAGACCTATTATCTATTTTGCTTCATCTTTATATTGAAAAAATGTCTACATATGACGGTATGGGATTTCTGCAAAGTTGTCTTACATTTGGATAGAGTGGGGTTTTATTTTTATTTTTTCCTTACTCTTTCATATGGGTTGGGAATGATGTTCGTTGATACTGATCATTGAGACGCAAGTACGAAAGATGGATATGGGAGTTTGTCATCTTCACAACCTGCCATTAGCGGTGGGTGATTATACAATACAATACATATCATACATTTCGCTCAAATCTTCTCCTTTACATCTTCCAACGCCCTCCTCGCAATATTCACAGCCTCTCTAGCAACCTTTCTATCCTCAACGCCAACTTCATCAATGACAACACGACCACCCTCGACTACACAAGCTCTCACTCCCTCCTCAGTACTCCTAACAGCTTTCCGTCCCTCTTCTCTAACCTCGCCCTCCCAGAACTTCGTAGCATCCTGCCATTTGCCCTGCATCCTCCACAGTCCAAGAACAGTACCGAACGCGAAAACAGCACCCGCTTCGAAGAGACTCGTTGACACAGTGCTAATGTACGCAAATACAGAAATACCGGCTGATATGGCAGTGGTTGATGTCGTTTGCAGGACCAATTTCTGGGCCAAAGCCTCGAGGGATGGGATAGTGCGGGTAGCGAAAGCATGACGAGTGAACGGGATCGCTTTCGGCCACGGTGTTTGTATTGCAGGAGGTAGTGAGGCTCCCTCGTCTGCAGCATGGACATCAGGCCTTACCAAGTCCGAGAACTGCAGCTCAAATTGATCTTTCTTCTCTTCAGTTTCGGCTTGCGGAGTGAGTGGTAGCGTCTTCAACGAGTTGATCTGTAGCTGTTCGTCCGTGAGAAGTCCTGCCCCTTCGATGCGGCCAGCAAGGAAGATTGCCCCTTTTTCGGCTTCGACGAGCCAACGACGCTCAAGGATGTCTGAAGTAATCATGGCTACGTCGTCGGAGCGCCAGAAGAGCTTGTACCATTTCAGGCGTCGCCAGTGCTTGCTTGCAAATGCCATGTCAAGTTTGTCCCGGAGCTCTCCATGGGACGCTTCCGACCATTGATCAATCACCTTCGTGATTTCTGCCCGTACAGTTTGAGAAACTGTTGATGTGGTCGCGGATTCTGTGGCCTCCAACTCGGATGAATCAATCTGCTTCTCCGTGTCTTCTAGAACAGACTTGATAAGATTAGTGATTGCAGGCTTCAGAGCAGTGTCCTTCTCAGTAGCCGAGCTTTCCAATAGCCATGCAGACAGGTCAGGGATGCCAGCTCTGAACCATCCCTCTTCCCATATCGTAGCATTTTCAATGGACTCCCTGATCTTCTCCAACGACTTCTCTCCAATCTCCAGATCGACGGGCGAGATTTCGCCTGGCTTGGTGAAGAATGCTGAGTTTGGTAACGAAACTGCCAGCTTGCAAAAGTCCTTTGGCAATTCCTGGCCAGCTGTAAATTGCCCATAGTCGATCAGGCTCTTCAATCCTTCTCCTAGAAGCAATGTCTTGTGAACTGGATAAGTGACGTTCATATATCTCCCTGAAGCAGACGTAGGCGTCTCCAAAGTCGGTACCAAAATGGCATTCTGAACTCGGTTCTGTTCGCCAGTTGGCACAGCTCCAAAATGTAAACTCGAAATCAGTATCTCAATATTGTGTTTCTTGAGTACTCTGCTCGGAACAGGCAGAGTCCAAAGTAAAGGATTCGAAGGAGGTATTATCGTCTCGTCGCCGTATCTGCCATTATTAGCTTATCCCCTCCCATCAGCCAAACGCAATGAACATACTTAATAACCAGACCCTTCCCACTTGCACCCTCTGCACTCTTCGGATCAGAAAGATCAACTTCCCAGCTTTCTATTTTGCCCAATGGATCAGCGAGCAGCAACCTCGCCAACCTCATAGCGGCTCCTTCATTCCCGCGAGCTGCTAGTATTGCCACTCTTACCACCCCACCGGCGCCGGGAGCTTCCAAACTCCTCAATGCTAGTCCAAGTCGAGACAATCCAACAAAATTGCCAGCGTGCGTTTTCACCCTTTCCAATGCATTATATAGTTCTCTTTTTTCCACAGGAACCTCGAATGGTGCATTTATGGCTTTTGCAGGAGTAATGGACGAAGCATTGCGACGCTGGCGAAGAGATTGGAGGTGTGAGATGTGGGAGCGGAGGTTATGACGTGCAATTGAGCGGCTGAGGGTACATATTGAGCACATAAACTGGAATTGAAGGTACTCCGATGCAATTGGGGTCGTAGAAGGAGGACGCGCAATGCGTGGGAGGCGTGGAGGCATTGAGTGTGGTTGTTTTGGAGATGGCCGGAAGCTGTTCAAGAGTTGGACCGCAAATCGCATTGGAAAAGCTCGGAGCTTCCCGTCAAATTTTGGCTAGTAAAATCACGAAACTATTGTCACGAACAGAATAAGAGCGAATTGATAGACATGGTCTTCTCGACTATCTTGAAATTATCTAGGTAGAGATACATGTTCCAAGAATACACCTCATCGGCCTCTTCAATGTTGTTAACCGCAGATACCCAGGCCCGCCACCAAAACAGCAAAAGACATTACGTGCGCCAAAATTTGGAGCTCATGAAATCACACTATCATCATGCCATAAGTCAATTACCGACAAATTTCTCTCTACTGCGGTCTTTGTCGTGGGTTGGGGTTGGATCTCCCGGCTCCCGCAGACCTGATGTTTGTGTTAGCACCATTCCAAGCGCGTCAAGATGGACGGGAACCACTCACAAACTGATTCTCCTCGCTACTCGCTGGAAACTTTCATCATTATCGGCATCCTTTGAAGCTTGAGCAAGAGCCTCTGAACGCTCCCTGTCCATGCTTCTTCGGACCTCCTCGTGACTAGGAGGAAGACGCTCATTTTGGATATCGACCTTTCTTGCGTCCTCAAACGTGTGGATGGCAGCCTTGATACCCTCAGCTCCTAGCATAAGCGTACCTGCTGGCAGCCTGCCGCCAGTGTTCGCCTTGAGCTCGGTGACACGCTCCGACTCTTCGCGGAGTACCTGGAAGACACGTGCCAACCGCCCGATGGCCAGAATCTTGTTCTTAATCGCGCGGCGCTTGAACTCGGTAGATTCAGGGTCAATGGGTCCTTTGATCTCAGGCGATGACGGCCCTGACATGATCGAATTCGGAGTTGGATCGTCGAGCTCCTCTTTGGAACATGTGTTGAGGATGGCGATGAGCATATCTGTGATTTTCTCGCCAACGAATGGCAATGACCATGTGAAGACATCCATGAAGTTTGGTAGCCAGTATGGATGCGGTGTGCAATTGAATTGTCGAATGTTCATGACGTTGTTCTCGTACTTGAGCACAGCAGCCTTGTTATTGTAAACGTCGAGGTAGTTTGGTGCGCTGAAAATGGTCATGACACTTGGAAAACCGGTAGTTCGAGTCTTTCGGTACATGCGGTATCCAGCATCTTGCGCTTCGTGGGCACGAATGATAGATAGCAGGTTGTTCTTTTCCAAGAAACTGCATGCAGCAGGGTAAGAAAAGAAGTACGAGCAACCTCGGACATGGTTATGAACGAAAAACTCTTGAGTCTTTTCCTGCCCAAATTCTTCCAAAGGATCAGCCCATAGGATGTCACACATCAGGCCGTGGGTTGGTGGTTCTCGGAAGCGATCAATTGCCTTGATATCCTCGAGGGTGTGGAGTTCCGGACTCAAGCCACCGTGGATGCAGAGGAATTGCTTATTCATGACAGCTGCGAGCGGAAGAGCACAGAAGGACTCCATGCAGGCTTCGTAAACATCTTCGGAGTACTTATGCTTGCACTCCAGCTTGAAGGTGAAATAGTCGGTCAAATGACGGCACTCGTGGTTTCCTCGAAGCAGCCACAGGGTGTTGGGATACCAGATCTTCAACGCCCATAGATACAGTACGCACTATGGTTCATTAATTATGACGCTCTGGGAAATGACATACAGCACTAACCTCAATGCTGAAATACCCTCTGTCCACGTAGTCGCCGAGAAAAAGGTAGCGCGTCTCTGACGGGTCACCACCAACCTCGAACAGCTTCATCAGATCGAAGTATTGACCGTGGACATCACCACAGACCGTGATAGGCGCGTCCATCTCCAGCAAATTGGGTTCTGCCTTGAGAACCTCGGTACCCTTTCGTATGATCCATAGTGCCTGCTCTTCGGTCAACCGACCTTCGCGGTAGAAATGTTGTTTCAGGAACTGTAAATTGGGCTTCGTTCGATCAGTGGGCGAGAGGAATTGATCTTGAGTGGGTGGGTGGAATGCAGGCGCTTGGACGTCTGCAGAGTCAAGTTAGAAAATGGTCAAGATGACTCGTGAAAACCGCGCCGGGTATTTGGCCGTTGTACAAATTCGTACCTTTGCATACGCGCTCCGCTGTGTTGACTTGGGAGCCATCCTCCATGGTGTGTAGCGTGAAATCAATCTCAGGAGCAGGCTTCTTTTGCCTGACGGCGCGAATGGCCGTGTCGAAGTAAGCTTCCTGGCTCATCTTCTCTGGCGCTCTATCTTCGTCCATAGGAGTAGACGAGGCCATGAGTGTGCGTTGGTATTTAGGAGGCGAGGCGAGAGACGGAGAGAGGTGGCAAGGCGGTAAGAGCTAGACCGGTCAAGATCTCGAAGTCGAATTCTCGATACTCGGCGGCAATTTTCGCAATTTCGAATGGGTCTTGTCTGGACTTGGGCAAGGTTTGGTGAAGAAGCAGGAGATTTTCTGGGTTGGATGATTACTAGGGCTGATGGAGCTCCGAGGGGTCGTGAGGTTGGCTTGGTGGGTGGGATGTGGCCAAAGACGGAAGTTCCAGCTCGCTTCGACTTCAACGAACGCGCTCAAATTAATTGAGTGACAGCAGAGAGTAGTGGACAGACGTAGAAATGGAGTGTGCTGTGGGTGTTTTTTGCCGCGGGGCTTCTGAAGAGGTGGTGATGTTGTTAAGGGGCAGGCAGCTCCAAGAGTTCGTGCCTTCGTCCAAGGGCTCAAGGGTCAAGGCTGCGGCTGTCTGTGTGGAGAGGAATGAATCAATCAAATCGATTATAGACCACCACACGTGAGCACACGATCGACGGGTTATTTAAAGATCTACCAGTGCTAGTAGCTGACTACGCATATGACCATTCCAGCCTGTCCTGATATTCCCTAAACATCAATATCTCGCAGTTGTGGCCAAGATAGTTCAGAACGCTGCGGAGGCAAGCTCTCTAAATTGAACAAGGCTGTGTGACTGCAGCTAGCAGGAAATGTTCGTGATCACTATATACAGAAGAACGGCCGAATCGAGCCGTACGAGACATTTTGGCTTGCAGAGTCCTTTGTTCGGGCAATTGGATATCAGAGTAGTATGCTCCAGATGTTCATGAAGTGCCGGCCGGCACTTTCTTTGACACAGTAGGACCATGGCGCGAGATCATATCGTCTTTGCCGGGCTTTATCCTCAGCCTCGCCAATCAGGCATTATAAATTGGGACGCCAGAAGCGTCGAATCGTCCGGGCCCTAGAAGACAATGAGAACAACATCGGAACTGTACTCTTCGAGACAGAACGCTTCTGATTCATGTGCAAAGCTCGAGGATATATGAAGACAAATGTGTGGAGCTCGGTACCCTATTCGAAGCTGTCCTGCAAGTCAGCGAAACTCCCTGCTCTGTTAGGATTTGTTGGTGGTGGATGCGGATCGCTCCGAAATGCTTGAATGATATCCCGCGTGCATTGAATTTGAACGGCGTAGATTGTTCGAAGAGGTCGAGGAGGATAGAACTGGAATGATGGAAATTAGAATGTAGGACGAGAGTTCAAGGAGAGACGGAGAGCGTTGCAAACTTCAGAGGCAGCTGGTGAACACTCCGAGGCTGAATCTTAGACAGCGGGAAACTGAAGCCCTACGTTCCCGGGCTAAAACAGCAGGGATGAGCTGCTCATAACTTTTCTCGTACCTTTGTCCCAACGGTTGCCAAACATCCAACCATAACCTCTCCGCATTATTCGATTATTGGCATTTGTCTTTAAGTACCTACTAAGATCCCGAATCCTCAAAGTCCTCTCTTTTGTCCTCTCATCCATCCACATTCATTTGCGCATCATGGCTCCCTCGGAAATCCCAGAGACAAACGTCACCTACGAACAGCTTATTCAACTTGAGTATGAGTTCAACGACGCGGAAGATGAGATACGTACGTCAAACCAACATCAGTCAATGCAACCGCTCTTGTCAATCCCACTGCGACAATTTATCAATTAAAAAAATTGACCTTTTCACTAACAGAAAAGTGCAGTCCGCCACTCTTACAAGCTTGAGGCACCTCTCTACGAGCGTCGCTCAAACATCGTCTCAGAGATCCCAAACTTCTGGGCTCTAGTACTCGAACAAGCTCCCCCAGAAGTCGACCAATACATCCAACCCTCCGACTCTCAAGTCTTTGCCGAATGCCTCAAGAACATCTCAATCGACCGCTTCGAAATAGATACCGTTCCCAAGTCCTTCAGTCTGAAATTCGAGTTCTCAGAGAATCAATGGTTCACGGATAAAGTCTTGGAGAAGAAATTCTACTACAGGCGCGCGAACGACAACTGGACTGGACATGTCTCTGAGCCGGTCAAGGTCAACTGGAAGAACGAGAAGAACGATCTCACAAACGGGCTCACGGATGCGGCTCTCAAACTTTGGCAGGCGAAGGCAAAGAGTGCTTCGACACCAACCAATGGCAAGGGCGCGGCCAAGCCACTCAAGGAGCACACCGAGTTGGCGAAGAAGCTCGAGAGACATGATCCCACCGCCGCTGGATTCTTTACGCTCTTCGCTTTTGTTTCCGAACGAAGATACGTGACCGCTGAGGAGTCTACGAAAGCCAATGCCGCAGAGAAGACACGGCGAGCAAAGCAGCTGGCAGGCGAGGAAGTTGGAATGCCAGAAGAGGAGGCAGACTCTGACGATGCTGAGGTGGAGGTTTGTCCCTTTGGTGCCGATCTTGCTTTGATTATTTTGGAGGATGTTTGGCCAAACGCTATCAAGTACTTCAGTAAGCACACTCGTTGGCGAGTCACGTACAGAATGTGGCTAACACTATCTAGCTCAAGCACAAGAGGTTGATGATGAGCAGCTCTCTGAGCTCGACTTTGAAGAGATGGACGACGACAGTGACATGGAAGTTGACATCCGCGCTCTTGTCAAGGGCAATGGTTCAAAACGCAAGGACAAGAGTAGCGATGGCGAAACCCCTCCACCTAAAGCACGCAAAGTCTAGTCAAGATGCGTGTGAGTGATGGTTCATGAGGTTATTCTCCCGAGGTTGGCTATGTTATACCCTTTGTTTTGCTCTTGCTACCAGATGGAATGAACGAGAGATAAAGGAGGCGGTGGACTCTTGCGTCATACGAGGTTCTATTAGTGCTCCCAGCAAACTGCCTACCGGGAGAGATCGAGTCTGTGAAACGAATGATTGCGCAGGTGGTTGATAACGCCTGCGATGGGCGCATCGAAAAACCGAGACCTGTCAGAATTTCCAGACCGATGCCGTTTGCGACGGCAGTTCTCAGTTTACCCAATGATCCCCAACCCGGCATGCAAAGTCCTGGTGAGGCATCTCTTTGAATGAAATCCGTCGGCTACGAAACGCCGTGGTCTTGGAGACGTCCGAGGCGAATAAACTCTCAACCATTTTTTTCGACTGATTCGAAGGCCCGACATAGCTTACCCAAAATCGAACCTTTCTTGATATGAGTGCCTCTAGTAGTGACTTTTCACAATCGTTTTCTAGCTACCGCCTCGGTCATCGATGATGAATCTCCCTTCTCCACGAGTCATGATTTTAACGTCAAAATGAGGTGCGATCTGCCAGCCTTTGTCATGGCGCAAACAAAAAGCTCAGCCGCCGGTGGTGGACTTCTTTCCGCTCCGGCTTTCGCTTTCGACCGTTGACTCCCTGAGCTCCACCAACATCAACAAATGATAATCACCTCTACGGTCGCGACTCGCCCGAGATCTCTGTCGTAATTTGGCCGGAGTTGATCGCCATGATTAGATTAATATGGCCCCGGGTTGCGTCCAAGAGTTCAACGCAGCTAGGTAGCCCACACCTTTCTGCACGTCTTGTGGTTGAGAATGATACCCTTATCAACTTCTGCGTTCAAGTCCATCAAAATCTGCGGATCTTACCCCATGGGCCTCCACATTCGATGCTCGGATGCTTGTCTCCGCATTAGAGCCTCGCTTTTCGGCAGATAAATGTCACGATTGTGGTATAAATCTAAACTGCTTCGCATCTAGCACGCCATGGCAAGGTACATCATCCCAGTCTTCAGCTGCGAACTACGGCGAAGCAGGCAAGTACAAAGGTGAGTCGGCTGGTTCGTGTAAACACAGGTATTGTGAAATAGGAAACTCCTCTTTCTTGAAGATGAGGTTTTCACTTTTCTCCGGACTGCTTCTTGGTGTTTACGCCATTGGTTGCAATGGCTATACATCTTCCTCATACACGAACCAATCCGAAGTCCCTTTGTACGGCCAGAGTCCTCCCGTTTATCCATCGCCTCAAGCAGATGGTCACAGCAACTCGGCTTGGTCGACCGCCTATGCAAAGGCTCGAGCTCTACTATCGCAACTGACATTGGAGGAGAAGGTCAACGTTACACGCGGCTTCACTGGCGTGTGTGTCGGTAATACTGGTGCCGTTCCTCGATTGGGTATAAAACCACTATGTCTGGCTGATGCCCCAGACGGGGTTCGCGGCCAAGAGTTTGTTTCGTCCTTTCCAGCCGGTATCCATGCTGCGGCTACCTTTGATAAGTCACTATTGTACAAGTGGGGCGTCGCTCTTGGGGAGGAGTACCGTGGAAAGGGTATCAACATTGCTCTGGGTCCCGTCGCTGGTCCACTGGGGCGAGTGGCACGCGGAGGTCGAAATTGGGAAGGCCTTGGGGCGGATCCGTTCCTTGCTGGTGCGGGAATGGCTGCCTCGACAAAGGGCATGCAAGATGCTGGAGTCATAGCGACCGCAAAAGTCAGTATGCATTGTTGGAAAGGCTTCTGATCCGATGCTGACAAGTTGACCAGCATTGGTTACTTAATGAGCAGGAGTTCAGACGCAATCCTGGAGCTTATGGTGAATGTATAGACTATTTTCGGGATTTGGGTTGTCTGGAGCTAACAACAGTCTTCAGCTCTTTCTTCAAACGTGGATGATCGGGCACTACACGAGCTATACGTTTTTCCTTTCATGGACTCACTGAAGCAAAATGTTGCATCAGTAATGTGCTCTTATCAACGTCTAAATAATAGCTACGGCTGCCAGAACTCCAAAGTCCTAAACGGTGTTCTTAAGACGGAGCTTGGATTTGAAGGCTTTGTTGTGAGGTAAGCTATCTCGGTTTGTGAAGAGAGCCACAGATGGCTAAACATTTGCCACAGCGATTGGGAAGCACAGCATTCTGGCGTGGCGAGCGCAAATGCTGGTCTTGACCTTATCATGCCCGATGGCGGGTGGTGGGGCGGCAATCTCACAAACGCTGTCAACAATGGCTCTGTCAGCGTCGACCGGCTTGATGATATGGTTGTTCGTCAATTTGCTGCCTACTACTTATTGGGCCAGGATCAGGACTATCCTGGTCTTGGCGTCTATCCGAACTCGCAAAAGCATGTTCCCGTCGATGTTCAGGGCGACCACGCAGACCTTATTCGCGAGATTGGAGCGGCTGGAACTATCCTCGTCAAGAACGTCAAGAAAACCCTGCCCCTGAAGAATCCTAGATTCCTGGCAATCTACGGATATGATGCAACCGTCAAGGCTGACGCAACCGTTTGGCAGAACCCATCGAGATATGGAGGAGGTAGGCATCATTCTCGGTCGACTTTTGGCAAGCAACATACTGATGTGATCCAGGCTATGAGGTCAATTTTGGTTGGAACACATTCAATGGGACGCTGATCGTAGCTGGTGGCTCCGGGAGTAACTCACCTCCATATGTTATCAGCCCCTTCCAAGCCATTCAGGAGCGTATTTCCAAAGACAGAGGTATCCTCCGATGGGATTTCTTTTCCGAGAATCCTTCTCCGGCCTACGTAAATGCTGATGCTGCGATCGTTTTCGTCAACGCCTATGCTTCCGAAGATTTTGACCGAGAAACTCTGGCCGATACCTTCAGCGACAACCTGGTCAAGAACGTCGCAGCCAATTACAGCAATACCATTGTTGTCATTCACTCCGCTGGCATTCGCGTGGTTGATGCATGGATTGATCATCCAAATATTACTGCTGTACTCTTTGCCGGTCTTCCAGGCCAAGAATCAGGCCATTCACTTGTCGATGTACTCTACGGCGACGTCAATCCAAGTGGCAGATTCCCATATACCGTGGCCAAGAATGAAAACGACTATGGTACCCTTTTGAACTCCACCACTTCCTTCGACGCTTTCCCACAAGATAACTTTACCGAAGGGCTGTACATCGACTACCGACATTTCGACAAGAAAGGTATTGAACCGCGCTATGAATTCGGCTACGGGCTGAGTTATTCCACATTCGAGTACGCAGACTTGAAAGTTGGGTCCCTTGGAGGAAACGTTTCCGCACTACCAAATCCAAGCGTGCGAGTCGTTCAAGGAGGCCATCCAGAACTGTGGGAGAACCTTTTCAACGTCACTGCCGTGATTACGAATACAGGGGATATCTTTGGACACGAAGTGCCACAGCTCTATGTTGGCATTCCCAATGCTCCCGTAAGACAGTTGCGTGGTTTCGAGCGCGTGCCTCTTGAGCCTGGTCAGAGCGACACTGTCAGTTTTCAGTTGACGAGGAGAGATCTTAGTATTTGGGATGTGGTCGTTCAGCAATGGCGCCTGCAACAAGGAGAGTACCCGATATATGTTGGAGCGAGTAGTAGGGATTTCAGACTTAATGGTACGCTGACGGTTTGAAGCGATGTATTTTGTATATCCTTAGCGTGTAATACTGGTAGCACAACATTGCTGTTGCTTCAGATGATTCGGCTGCCTTTTGATACTTGTATACCACAAATCTAGTAATCTAACAGAAATCTGAAGCAGTAGTCTCCTATCACATGCCAAGTTAGAATAAAACAGATTAAAGTAGGATTGACATACCACAACTAACCCCAGGGCTCGAAAATAACGAAATAGATTTCCACAGAAACCATTGAGATGTGGTAAGTCGAATGCATTATCCAACAAGGATTCTGTCTCGTGCGTTTATGTAGTCGCCTACGAACTAGGATGAGAAAACCACCTAGCAAAGATATTCCGTCTCGCTCTTGCGTCTAACGTTGCGATCACCTTTGTTTTGAAGTCCAAGGTTCGTTTTGAGCGTATTCTGCACACTCTTCAGCGTGTCTGGTTATCAGTCTAATGCTCCCCCTGAAGTATATATAAAGATTGCTGGATATATAAGATTGCGGCTTTTTATCTATAGGGCTAATAGTTACTATAATTGGTAGTCTTATTATCTCAAGCTCGGCGCTAAGAATCAACGTAATCTTTTAGTTATTACTATACTTCTAAATTACTATCGGTATCGATAGTAAGCTTGGGGAGAAAAACCGCTAGAGGATTATTAATATCGATGGGGAGGTAATTCTTTGAACGTAAGACCTACTATTTCCTACTAGGCCTATACGAGAATAACTACAATACCTTAGTACGTAACTATATTATTAGTAGAGACTTAATAGGGGTTTCAAAGTCATTCTACTAGCGATGAGTAAGCTACGTATCGGTCCGAAAATATAATAACGTATACTAAATATTAGTAAGGATTCTAGTATACTAGGACAACGTATTAGTTCCGGTATTAGGTGGAGAAAAACGAGGAAAGTATATAAGTACTAGATCCTTAAACTAGGCTCAAATCGGCTAATTATATAAATATTATAGCCTCTCCAAAGCGTCCGTTTGGTAGCGCCATTTTCGCCGATACTATAGCTGTAATAGACCTTCGTCGTGTTCGATCTCGTTGTATAGTAGTATCTATACCAAGGCTTCAAGCTTTGATAGACGGTGGAGGGCTACAAAGTTAGCAAAATGAGACAAATGAACAGCTAAATAAGGAAGTTACAATATAGTAGCTTCGTAATAATCGGCCAGCATTACTAAGTCTCCTTGTAGGGCTAATAACTCAGGCCCTATTTAATAAACCTCACTAGTTCACCATACTACCGTTCGTTATACCGCCTCTAGTAGCTGTTCAACCGTCTCAAACTTCACCACCGGCTGGTATAGATGAGGACGTTGTTTCAGACGTCTCTAAAGACGTGGAGGAAGTGGAAGTCCACTTCATTGGCCAATGGCTGGTAAGTTAGCCTACCACTCCTGATTAGGACCATAAACTGACCTTTTTTAAGGCTGTAATCGCTTCGGATTCGAAGATTAGAAAGCCTATTACAATGCCTCGAACCAGGGCCGGTAGATAGTCTAAGGCTACATTCGCAAACACCGAGATGCTGGATAATTAGCGCCTTGAATCCTTAGTAGCATTCGGTGAAAAGGGCCCCCTTCCAGGTTTAATACGTCAACACAGTGGCTGTCATCTCCGTAAAGTATATGCTTATTAGAGACTTCATCTCTCTGGATGTCGATAATGGCAGAAGGCTGCATGAGGTGTTCAAAATGATTAGCGAAATAGCCAGTGAAGGAGCTATAAACCTCACATTTAAACTTACGGCAAACTATAAGGCTGTCCACCCAGTTGCTGTATAAATTGCTTCGGGGCCCTACACGATGTTCAATACAAATGGCGTGCCAATTCAATACCAATACAAGGTAGCTAAATGGCGGCTTAAACGGCCACTCAATCGCTCAGAATTTCGGCCACCAATCGCCAGTTAGGCTCACTCGAGATTGTTCACCGCACAGAAGAAGCGGCCGGTAATCGTGCGCCAGACATCGCTCGATTTTGGGCTTGCCAATCCAGTCATACGATTAAGTAGCCGTTTAAGCCGCCATTTGGCTACCTTGCATTGGTGTTGAAATTGGCACGCCATTTGTGTTGAACATCGTGTAGGGCCCTACAGGAGGGCAAGATTCCTCCGAGACTCTTGTCTAAATCTACCCGCGACGCGTTCTTTGTCATCATTTCCCCACCCGTGGACCCGTGGATGTGCACGACCACTCTGTTTGATTATTTCTTTGAACCATCATCTCAACACCAAGATTTCTTCCAAATACTGTTGATACCGATACCTTTGCCCTACCCAATCAACCAGCAAGCTTTCACGTGTATCATTTCATCTACAATGCCTCTCAGACCATCAATATATCGCAGTGCGCTGTCGCGCAGCTCATATACGTCGCGTGGACGTCTTTTGCTCTCTAGAATTTGGCTTTTTTAACCTACGGGCATTATTTTGAATACGAAGTCCTGTGAAAACAAACAACAGCAACGATGCAGCAGCCGCAGCAGCAGCAATTCACCTTTACGGGAACTGCTACAATGCAACCGGTGGAACGCCAATTTTCCTTCGATGGACCAGAAGAACTGCATCATGCCAGCGCCCAGGAATTCCATGGATACCCTCAAGCTAAAGCACATGTATACCCTTACACGCCATCGAAGGGTCCTAAAAACCCAGTGCTGCGAGGAGCAGCCGTGAAGGCAAGCTCGGTCATGTTACCTCTGATACCCGGTCTACCATCTCTGTTTTTTAGAAAAGCTGGATGGTCCAAATTGCGACATACCGAAGGACTCAAAGACGTCAACGCGACATATGATCCCATCGTGATTCCTCTCAGGCCGAGAATTCAATGCAATAGTGTCTCATACACTGATCCGGCCCAGTTGCAACTCAGGCCATCTCGCAGGACATGGGCTTTCCACTCGATTGGCGACTTCCACAAAGCATACAAATCCGGCAAGACGACTCCGACTGAAGTGGTTGAAGCTCTCCTCCCAATCATCCTTCGCAACGGGGACGATGCCACTCATCACTCCAGGGCATGGCTGGACTCCAATGTAGAACTGATCAGGACTGCAGCCGCAGAATCAACGAAGAGATGGAAGGCTGGCTCACCTTTGGGAATCCTGGACGGTGTGCCTATTGGAGCTAAAGATGAGGCTGACATCAAAGGGTACTACAAGAAGAACATGGGATCGAAGTTGAATTGGAATGATCCTTCGGATGGCACGAGTTGGTGTGTTTTGAAATGGGAAGAAGCCGGTGCCATTCTCATGGGCAAGACTAACATGCACGGTGAGTGAAATGAACAGGATCGATCTGAGATGGCTCCCAAAATCCCCTTGGAAAATGACGTGTCTAACGAAAGACAGAAATCGGGATGGATACAAGCAATAACAACCCCAACTATGGAACCCCTATCAATCCTTACAATGTGTCCTACTATCCAGGAGGGTCTTCAGGCGGAAGTGCGAGTGCAGTGGCAGCAGGTTTAATTCCCTTCGCGCTTGGCTGTGATGGCGGAGGCTCGATCCGACTGCCAGCTTCGTGGTGTGGGATTTATGGCTTGAAAACCACTCATGGCTGGGTTTCTACACGCCCTTATAAAAGTCCGGCACGAAGTACCGCAGTCGCAGGGCCCATGGCAGCAACCATGCTTGATCTAGAGGTCGCATGGCGAGTCATGGCTCAACCCGATCCAAACTGCGCCATCAGCTGTCAATTCCCTCCCCCAAGCAAAAGTCAACTCGCAAGTCCCAAACGCATTGGGATATACCGAGATTGGTTCGAGCGCGCAGATCCCGAGGTTAAGAAAAAATGTCAAGACGCAATAGACTATTATACCACGAAACTGGGCTACGAACTGGTCAGCATCACCATACCTCACGTCAAGGAAGCACAAATGGCTCACGCTCTTACCATTGTCAACGAAGCGAACATGACCCTGAGCAAAGCCGAGATGAAAAAATTGACTCCTCCGAACAAAATCCTTATCACGGTTGGTCGATCGGCTAGCGTCACGGATTTCCTGGCTGCCCAGCGTCTGCGCGCAATAGTTATGGAACATGTCGCTCACCTCTTCAAAACGCACCCGGGTCTCATCATTGTTACACCAACAACTCCCAATGCTGGATGGCCTATTCACAAGAAAGATGCAAAGTATGGTTCTAGCGATGGCAATCAGTCTATTCGCAATATGGAATATGTTTGGCTCGCCAACTTTACAGGATGTCCCAGCATCAGTGTGCCTGTCGGGTACGTTGATCCTGTGCAAGGGAATGGGCAGTTTCCTGTTGGGTTGATGGGGATGGCGGAATGGGGGGCTGAGGAGCACTTGATCGCGTTTGGTTATGAAAGCGAGGAGTGGCTGAAGGAAGGTTTGAAGGGTGGGAGAGTTAAGCCGAAGGAGTGGGTCGATGTGATGGGTTTGCTACCGGGGATGGAAAAGCGCACTGGAGTTGTAGCGTAAGAGGAGATGGCCGTTGATGGAGACGTTGAAAAGTGTAGGTCCATCACCAATCAGCCTTACCACTGCATTTGCTAACGATGAAGCTAGATCCTGTATATCGCGAGGTCCGAAGCGTCCGTTCGCACAGGGCTCGGCACGACTTGAGCGGTGGTATCGTCTTTTGGTTTCTGAACTTAGTTGTTGAATTGCGGATGTTGCATTTGATACCCGGGGAGTATATGCTTACATGGTCAGCTTATATTTTGACTCTGCTCATACTTTTCTACGTACCTTGCTGTCATGTTCTAGAATTTCCCTTGCTTTGGTGTCATGTCTATACATTGCCTCTGCTGCTGATTAGAAAAGGAATGAGACTAGGCAGGGAACGCGTCCCAGAGGCGAGAGAGACCACCTAAATGCAGGGTGGACTGTGCAAAGTCGAACGTGCAACTCGAGCCTACCCAGGGCCCTCAACAAGCCAACTGGGCCGTCCTCTCCGGCTCAACGTCGAGTCGAAAGGACGCGTTATTAGGCAGAAAGCACGGCTATGTCGATGGCATGGCTCACTGCCCTCGGCAAAGAGTAAAGAGCGGGTTCGGAAAGGCAAATGCAAGGCCAGAACAAAGCTCAAGCGGGATTTAGCTACTCTGAGTAATCGCTATGTCTCGATGAGTTTAGATGCCATCTATAAGAGTTTAATTTCCACATCAGGACGCAGCCGAGTTACCTTGCACCCGGTGCAAAGACGATCTGTCGTCGAATTTGTGGCGGCAAGATGGTCCTGGAATTTCCAAAAAAAACCCAGTTATCGATAGGAGTTTTGAAATGGAATATTTTTCCGACTCCGATACCATTTTGTTCCGAAATGAAGGTGGACGGGTCGTGGATTTAAAAGGCGCTGAGATGGTATCCTCAGAGTTCAGGGAGGTGACCGTTTTGGGATCGGAATAGCCCCGCGGAAGCAAGGGCCTGCCCAAATGCGGGAAAGGGACATGAAATCTGGAAGCTTTGCTCCCCTTCATGCTGCAGGCTTTTGATCAGGACAATGCCTAGAAGGGCAACATCATCAATATCACAGCCCATTGCAAACCTCGTGTGGTATGTTCGGAGCCCCAAAAGCCTTACGCATTGACTTCGGCTGTGCAGGCAAAAGCTTGACTTGACCTCTATGCAAGTACCAAGCCTAAACAACTCTCCCACCAACATCAACACCAACACCATGCCCCATCAAGCGTACGCTTGAAACAGAGACTTGCGCCATTTGGGAACCATCCTATCATGCTTTCTTCGGCATTGCGTTCCGCAGCAGCCGCAGCAGCCTACGGGCTCGCATGGACAATTTACAGCAGATTCTAGGAACGATGTTATCAGATTGGTTGTTCAGCAATGCGGATTGCGCGACTGCACAAGTCCTCGTAGAATATCGTAAGAGCAACTGATTACAGGCAGCATGCCGCCTCGACGCATGTACCAGGGGAAAGCGAGACATGGAAGTTGGATGGGCGTTCGAGGCCAGGATAGCCTTCTATTTTGTGTATTCTTGGATACCAGCTATTGAAGCCACGGCTGGCAACGGAGGTCAAGTATAAAGATCTCCAGCAGGACCGAGCCAGAGAACACCATCACCACCCAAAGCAGCTGCATCACACGACCTCTTTGTCGTCCGGTCTCTCCAGATACGTTCAATTCTCACCTCACACTCATTTTCGATTGCGCATATCATTATTCCACCATGGCTGGCGCCAATCTCGAATCTGTGCTTGCCTCCATGACATTGGGATATGTTCTTGGATTCGGATATCTCACTGGGTGGGATGCATACAAGCTCATAACCAAAGCCAAGAACCCTGCGAGAAATCTATTCACTTGGATGGTATGCGGCCTGATCTTTGCATGCGTGGCCATGTCGGTTGGTGCATGGCTGGTCATACATGATTATATCCACGTTTCGTACGTACCACTTCCAGATTTTCATCTTCACGATGGCTAACATAGGCACAGCGTTCCTAGCTTGTTCCTTACTCGTAAGACATCTGTGGCTCGTGGCTTAATGTTTTCTAATCGAGAGATACAGTCATGCTATGGGTTGTACAAATCCACTTTATCCTCCAGGTATTATGATTCACCCCAGTATCTTGAACTCACTGACAACAATAGATCATCATCAACCGAATTGCCATCATATCCCCATCACAGGATATTGTCAATCGGGTGCGATTTGGAGTGGCAATCTTCATCACCCTAATCAATGCTACCGTGATCGGGACCTTTATTCCAGCTGTCATGGGGGTCTCCCCTGAGTTCGTGTTCCTGCTCCTCAGAACCAAGCAAGGCTGATTTGTGGTCAGAATAACGAATGGCGGCGAAGTCTATGTCAAGGTTGCCAAAGTCCTCATTTTAGTGACGGATTGCTTTCTCAACTTTTACTTCATCTCAGAAGTCAAAGACAATCTCGTTCGCAACGGTCTGAAGAAGTATGAAAGACTCGCCAATTTCAACATGGGCATCATTGTTGTATCTGTGATGATGGATGTACGTATTCATATTCTTCTTGCGATCCATTTCAGGGCTAATCAGATCATCAGCTCTTCCTCTTCGCAACAACCTTCCTACCAGGCCCCATCCTCTTCGTACCGTTCCTCCCAGTAACATACATCACAAAGTTGAAGATTGAGCTCTCCATGACCAAGCTCATCATTAAGATTGCCAAAGAAGATTCGAACACGTTCCTCTCGCCATCCTCCATCGAGTCCACCCTCCAGTCCGAAATGACCAATGATACAATCGTTGCCAGTCCGTCCTTGAGTACCAGGATTCGCTTCGACGCTAGGGACGGTGAGACTGTCCGAGTTATGGAGACAGTTAGTGCCTATGGACTAGGTTTCGGGGAAGGCAAATCATATGTACGAAGCCAGGATGTTCCGTTGTGTTATGAGTCGCCGCAAATCGAGCGGGGTAAAAGGTGCTCGCGTATGAGCGAAGGAGAAGATTACGATGTGGTTTGAGGCTGCCATACTTGCCATGATTTGACATCTATTGATGAGCAATGATGATAATGGGAGAACAGGTATTTGATTTGGGACATAGCTTGGAGCTGGGCTCGAACTCGTTGTTCTTAAACAACTTGAGTTGGGATTGAGATTTGGGAAACCTTTCAGCAATTGTAAAATACGTTTGCCGATAGATAACACTTTTGGTAGCGGGAATACAAACACGGGGGCAGTGCCCGGTGAGGCCTAGAGGGACCTTCAAAAACGGACTGTAGCAGAGTGAGATGCGTAAAGCTAGGTAGTGACCACGAATTGAATGTGTTGACCCAACTTTCATCGCTTGCGGGTGTAAATATCTACACACTGGTTAGGTACCACCTAGTTCTTGGCGCTGACGGAGCGGGAGCCTGACTACAATTGCATCCAGATCTTATCGCTCGACTCGTCATGTCGGCAGTAGAGGGGGCAATGACTTGAATTCCCGTCTGGATTGCACTTTGCACTGGATATATCCAAGAATCACACAGCTACAATTCACCATGTGCACTTCAACATCTAGCCTTCCAGCTGCGCAGCCTGAGCCCGCAGATCTGACACATCATTTGTCCAGATCGACACAGGCAAGGCAGGCATCCAATATCAAGCAGTTCTACAAATACTTCCTCATCCCAGGCATAGGCCAGCTTGCAGGTGGTAAGTCAAGTGTTTGCTTTCTCGAAGTGCCGAATCATCTGTCGCATCAAGTACTAGTCTTCTTTCCATTTTCACAAGGCTGATGGTGGATACGAGCCCAGCTTCCATTTGTGCTCCCGCTAATATATACAACGTCCGCAATTTTGCGGGCATACATTGCGTTGAATTCACGAACACAGCCTTAGTAACTTTGGGCTAGGACTTCCAAACAACAATTACTTCCCCTTCGACACCCTTGAAGCCAAAGCTGCTCTGCCAGAGAGATGGACTCCAACGTCCAACGACCCTGTTGACCCACCTACCACATCCCACAAGCCAAAGAAAGATGCTCCTCAACCTGAATCGCAAGTGGTTGTGCCACATACCGCCGTTACTACCAATGCCCTGAAGAAGATCGACCTAGACTCAGCGTTGCAATATGGCCTCGCACAAGGTTATCCTCCGCTATATCAGTTCCTCCTCCAATTTACTATCGAGAACCTACATCCAAATATACCTTACAAGAACGGGCCTGATATCATCTTGACCTGTGGTAACACGGATGGCTTCAGCAAGTGTCTCACAGCCCTCAACAATGAGTGGTACGAAGGTAGAGATCCGGTCAGTGACAGAGAGGGCCTTCTCTGTGAGGAATACGCGTACATGAATGCTATTGGAGCAGCCAGACCGAGGGGCATAAATATTGCACCTGTGGCAATCGACGACGAGGGCATGAAGGCTGAAGGCCCAGGTGGTCTGGAAGATGTGCTCGAGAATTGGGATCTTGCTAAGGGCAAGAGACCTCATCTTATGTACACGGTGACGTGAGTAGTGAAATCTTTGCTCTCAATTTACACTGACTGACAATTGGACTAAAGCATCGGACAAAACCCAACTTCTGGGGTCCTCTCTGTTCAGCGCCGCAAGGAAATATATGCACTTTGCGTCAAGTACGACGTAATTATCATCGAAGATGAACCCTATTGGTACTTGCAATACCCATCCTCGAACGGCACATCCTTCTCCAGCCTGCCCACACCCCAAAAATCTTCTGGCTATGAGTTTCTAGATTCTCTCGTGCCCTCATACCTTAGCATGGATTACCAGGGCAGAGTGCTGCGTCTCGACACATTCTCAAAGACAGTTGCACCAGGTTGCCGACTAGGATGGATTACCGGACAACCCGCTCTGATCGAGCGAATTCTCAGAATCACTGAGACGTCCACTCAACAACCCAGTGGATTCGTACAATCGATGATTGCAGAATTGATCATGGGACCACCAAATGGCGGCAAAGTCGGTGCCGGTGGCGATAAAGACGGCAAAGGATGGTCAATGGAAGGCTGGGTCAGATGGCTCGAAGGTCTTCGCGGCGAGTATGAGCGGAGAATGAATGACATGTGCGACGCGCTTGATACTGGCACCACTCTCGTCAAATCTGGGCGCAGGAACAGTTTGTTGGAGATGACAGGGAATCTGTCCCTAGACGCATACACCGCGGCAGAAACGAAGAAAGAGACGGAGGATGAATGGAGTGTCATTGAAACCACACGGATTTACGACTTTGTCAGACCAATGGGCGGAATGTTCATTTGGGTGCGCTGCAACTTCCCATCCCATCCTTTAGCCTCCAAAGTCGCATTACCGCGTCTCGCTCGAGCACTTTGGGTCTATTGGACTACATGCAAGGTTCTTGTTTCGCCTGGAGCCATCTACGCAGCGACAGAGGAGATTAGTGATCGCGATGCGTGGAAGTGCTTCAGGCTGTGCTTCGCTGCTTGTCCTAGGGAGGACGTTGTACCCATCTCCGAGCGATTTGCTAAGGGAGCACAAGCCTTTTGGAGGATCAAAAAGGTGAGTGTTATTGATGAATTGTTGAAGGAGGATGTTGTTATGATGGATGGTATGGAAGTTGGTGGTGGGATGGCTGCTTTGACTGGGTTTTTTTAGATGGTAGATTGGACGGGGCGTTGGATTTTGGTTGATTGGAATCGGGGATTTCCATGAGGGATGTTTTTCTAACCGATTTCCACGTATCTAGAGATGTTTATTATGTTTTTCTTGGTAGTCCGGTTTTATTCATACTAGTACCCATGAGATTTGCCTCTGTGAAATGATGCTGGATGATATGTCCGAAAACCCCCTTTCTGGAATAATGGCTCACAGCTTCCTTGAAGAAACTCTCACGAAAATCCAGCTCCATCACATAATCAACCAGAGGTAGACTCAACGAGTAAGAAGAGACGTATAGATAAGCAGTAGGGTATTTTCTTTCCACAAAGTCTTTCTATCAGGCTCTTGCTTGGATTCCGTATAGCTTCCATTTCTACTATTAGCAGGAGATTCGGTTTTTCTTGTCCCTAGTTTTATGTTCCTTTTTACTAATAATCTGTGATACTGATTCTTGCGATGGAGGTATCTTTGGTGTTGACCGGTAGGACATCATAGAGGCTTGTTATCACGGGTTTCTTTTGATGATGAAAGAAATAGTTGGTTTCCCGGCTAGGGACTTTAATCGTGTTCGCGTCGCGGCTCAGACTAGAAGCTGCGTGAAGCTCGATGGACGTGTCCTAATACATAATCTCGTCTCGTCATTGTGGGAGGGAGAAAACTTCATTCTGTTGCAAGAGGTGTTTATTACCCTACTGGCCAAAAATTTGTAAAGGCTATTCGCCTTGGAGAGGACCGCCCATGCCTCCTAACGTGACACTCTTTGTGATGATGTATTCCTCAATACCATACTTGCTGCCTTCTCTACCGAAACCTGACTGCTTCACGCCTCCAAAGGGGCTGGCAGCATCGCTGATCAATCCGGTGTTGACACCAATCATACCAACGTCCAATGCTTCAGCTACGCGATACACGCGATGCACGTCTTTGGAGAAGAAGTATCCAGCCAACCCTACCTCGGTGTCGTTTGCCAATTTGATAACATCGGCTTCTGTTGAGAAGGAGAAGACACCAGCGACAGGTCCAAAAGTCTCCTCATGGGCCAACTTCATCTCAGAGGTCATGTCTCTGATGACCGTGGGCTGGAAGAAGTTTGAACCAAGGTCAGGCAATTTTTGTCCACCAACGAGTACTTTCCCGCCATGAGCTTCAGCGTCGCGAACGTGCTCGTCAACTTTGCTTACGGCGCGATCGTGAATAAGAGGTCCATGAGTAACCCCTTCGTCAGCGCCGAACCCAACTTTGAAGCTCTTAACTTTCTCAGCGAATTTCGTGCAAAATGCATCGTAGATGCCAGCTTGAACATAGATTCTGTTTGCACAAACACAAGTTTGTCCTGAAGAACGGAATTTCGACGCAATGGCTCCATTGACAGCGACTTCGAGATCTGCATCATCGAAAACAATGAATGGAGCGTTACCTCCGAGTTCGAAAGACAGCTTTTTCAGTGTATCCGACGATTGTTTCATCAAGAGTTTTCCCACCCTTGTTGACCCTGTAAAGCTGACCTTCTTTACGATGTCTGATGTGCATATCGTCTCGCCCACTTGAGGAGTATTTTCCATCGCAGTGATGATGTTAACCACACCTTTTGGAATGCCGGCGCGATGCGCTAGCTCAGCAAGTGCGGCAGCGGTGAAAGGAGTTTCTCCAGGCGATTTTGCGACGACAGTGCAACCCGCAGCCAGCGCAGGCGCAATCTTCCGCGTTATCATAGCGGCTGGGAAGTCTGGATCTTCATTAGCTGCCGCTTCCTGTGTAAGAAACACTTTTCAATCGCCATACTCCATGGTGTGATTAGACCAGCGACGCCTATTGGCTCTCTGATCGTAAAGATCCTGTTTCCAGCAACGCTTGCTTGTATATTGTCGCCATATATCCTTGGTGCCTCTTCCGAGAACCATTCGAAGAAACCAGCGGCATAAACGACCTCGCCTTTGGAGTCTGCCATTGGTTTCCCATTCTCCCATGTAATGAGCTTTGCCAAATCTTCTTGGTTGTCCATCATAAGCTGGTACCATTTCCGCAGCATCCGCGATCGTTCACGTCCAGTGGTCTTGCGAAAGGAGGGTAAAGCGGCGGCAGCAGCTTTGATGGCATTTTCTGTGTCGGCAGCATCGAATTCCGGCATGGTGCCAATGAGGTTATGCGAAGCCGGGTCTACGTAGTAGCATCAGCAGCTGAAGAGATATTCTATGTAGTGCTAAGAGCTACCATGGACCTCAAAGGTCTTGCCCGATTTTGCGTCTACCCATTCGCCATTCACGTATGCTTTTTGTATAAACAGAGATTTATCCTTTAGATCGGGAATAGCTCGTGTCATGGCGTAAGATCTTGAAATGATGCGGTTTTGAGGTAGGGGCTGTATACACGATTTGACAGTCGAGCGGCCAAGTACTGAACGGAGAAGTGAAGAAGCCATTGGGAGGAGAGAAGGTCGGTTTATGTACAGAGGAGAGGACTATGGAAGAGGGGGGGTTGTAGTGGTAACAACTATGCAATGATCCGCGCCGAATTCTCGGCCCAAGCACAATCTGTCGTGGAAAGTTGAAAGAGTGGGGTGGTGGTGGTTTGGAAA
Source organism: Venturia aucupariae (assembly GCA_003693225.1). Lineage (NCBI taxonomy): Eukaryota > Fungi > Ascomycota > Dothideomycetes > Venturiales > Venturiaceae > Venturia > Venturia aucupariae. The sequence continues at coordinate 142,790 of QWZN01000011.1, read as the reverse complement.
AGTGGAATGACGATAGAGTGAAGCAGGGTCCCTGGAGCTATGGCCACATTGAGTCTGGGATCGATGGTAATGTTTTCCTGATAAATATGTTACCTCGTCCCATTCGAGACATGTATATTTCCAGTCACTATTCGGAAACATGTGAAATCTAGCTGGAGCCTCTGCTCCCCAAGACTGGCGCATACAATACAGGCTTCGATTTCCTATGTCCCGAAAAGGAAACATTCCATCCATCAGGCTAATGTTTATGAGCGACGACTTGTGGCTACCTCAATGCCGAGAGCCGGAACAACCTAACTCAGTGGCCAGCAGTCAAGGAATTCGGTTCGCTATCATAAATTCATCTTGTAAGTCCCCAACCTTGGAGAACTTTTGCTGAATTTCTGGCAATATCTAAACTAAAACCTCAATTATGAGAAGTATGTATCAATCAGCTCGACAATCCCCTCTTTCTTTGGATCCTTGAATTAATATCCTAAACGCTCCCACTCTCCCCTTGCTTCTCACTCATTCTCTCCGCGTGAGTCTTCGCATAAGGAGTGTGGTCACCCAATTCCCTATGAAAAGCACTCACGACATGTCCACCACCCGAGACAGGAGAGGCGTATCCCGACGAAGTTCCATTGCTTGGCGAAGCTTGTGGATCTTGACCTTCGATAACAGTCTCCGAATCGCTTGTTCTCCTAGCGGTAGAGTCTTTGTGTGCTTTCCTATCTGGCCGCATCGGTCCTCCAGCTTCCATTGCTGTCGCGATAGACCCGAGGTCGAAGTTGATCTGAACGGCTGCTTCGCCTGTAAGGTAGAGATACCAGTATACAGTGCCAACGAAGAGACCTCCGCCGACCATGTTACCAAGAGCTGTAGGCTAAGTCAGGTTGTGTAGATTTCGATTACCAGTCAGATCATACATACCTGTTGGAATCATGCTCTTCCAGATGTAATATCCGACTGAGAAAGGGGCACCGCACCAGATACCCATTGGCATAAAGAACATGTTAGCCACAACGTGGTCCAGAGCGAGGCCGACGAAGCAGGCTGTAGGAAACCAGATAGCAATGATTTTGGATGAGATTTCCCTAGCACTGATTGAGAGGAAGACTGCCAGACAGACCAACCAATTTGCTCCAATGGCGCGAAGAAATATCTGACAGCTTGTCAGTTGTTCTGTCGGCAGTATCGATGAGTGGCCGATGGTGAGAGTACAAAGTATACTCAAATCCCTGAAGAAATGTTGGACTTCGCGGCCAGCCCTTCTTCCCGGTTTTTGGAAGTGGAAATACCAAACCAACATACCTGATGCCATTGAGGTTGCTGAGCCTTTTGTACAGCCAGGTTGATAGCTGCCTGCCTATACACCTCCGTCTCCTCGAACACGCCACCATAGCCTGTGATGATCGCCATAAAGAATAAAGTGCCGGCAAGATTCCCAAAGAACGACACTAACCATGATGTCCCCACATCAATAATGGATACCCTACGATGAAGGAAAGCGGTCGTCATAAACTATCTTTTGTCAACCTGTCAGGGAAGGAGGACAGATTGAGTGAGAACTTACCATGATGTTGCTGGTAAAGAGGTCGGCTCCTGTCAAGACTATCATAACCAGCCCGATGGGAAACACCAATCCTCCGATTGTTCTTATGAGACCCGGGGCATTCTCCTGGTACCATGGCGAAGCATTTGTGCTCACCAGCCAGGCGCATCCGAAGCCTAACAGTGGGCCTGTCATGAAAGAGTTGAAGAACAATTTGTCTATTCGCATGTGGGCTTTCTTGCAACCTATGCGAGAGACAAGCTCGATGGTTTGTTGAGTAGTGAATGCATCCATCTTTGCAACTTATAAATGCTAGTCGATTGAGCAGAGAGGGGGGAATTCAAGAGACGAGTAAGGAGGAAAGCAAAGAAGCAGAGGATAAGCCTTTATTTATTGTCAATTATCCGCGTAGCTATAGCAGAGCCAATAAGGCTGAAGGATTAGCACCGCGGAAAACATCTTTTCAGACTAGTATCCACGAGTCTTGAGCGGGTCAGTTGCCGTGATCGTGGGATGATCAAGAGAAGTTGTCAAAGTTGGGGAGTCGAAGGTTAGTACTAGGAAGCTGTTCGCACTCAATGTCCCAGACAGGCGTGAGCAATAGGTGAAATGCACCACATTCTTGCTCCTCATATAGCAACGACTGTATAGATCCCACGATAGCTACCACTATCGGGCTGACATGTGCAAGAGACACGATGGGATTTGTAGAATAGCATCCACGCGTACAAGGCTGACGTTTATCTTGTGATCGACATGCTTGTTGGTGTTGGTGCTGTGTTGCTGAAAGATAAGGATTGAATAATGGACGTTCTCTTGTATTCGCTCGTGGGCAGTAGTTTTGAGAATACCTTACGTCGGGTGGTGCTTCGTGGAACCAACCCGCGGCTTCTCGCCAAACTGCAATTTTTGATATATGAATGCGAAAGCTACAGCGACTTCTCCACACATACAACCTCAAAGATAAACCAGAAAATATGGACATCACTCAACTGGGCTCTACCGCACCACCACCTGCAGACTTCGACCCGGAGACGGCAGATAACTTTGAAGATGTGAGTGCCACTCATCCCACCACCTTGCGCCGTCACTGACAAAAATATGTAGATCGAGAAGCAGTTCGCTGTCAAAGCTGTTCAGCACATGCTCACATACTGGAAAATCCTCGAAAAGATGCGAGGCTCGACCCTGAGGCTCACGAAACATGACGACGATATCTACGACCACTTCATGAAAGACTTCCCGGACTTCGACCCCGAGGCCACTATCGACGAAGACGAGATGAAGAGTAAAGCTGGCAAGGAGAGGTGGCGCAAGTTTAGCATGGTATATGAGAAGACGATTGAAGATTACAACTTCGGCACCATGCTGAGAAAGAGCCATGCCTCCGAGTACAGCCAAGAGGACACCATTTTTGGTATGTCCACTGTGCTTGCGAAGAATGCCCTGGACTAACAGTCAGTAGCGGTGCGCATGCAATTCTATGCCATTGAAATCGTTCGGTAAGAAGACCCATCCGACAATTCGCTGGCCAATTAACAGCTGACCGTGTCCAGCAACCGCAAAGGCCTCAACGACTGGATCTATGAGCAAAACCACCCAAACGAAAAGAAGTGAAGACTTGTTTCAGCGACTCCCGGTCTTTCCGATGCAGAACTCATGTCGATAGTACCTCTGCTCCCTCCCACGCATTGTTCGCCAATCCGCAGCCACGCACACAACGTGCATTGAGAGAATCGACCCAACAAGCAAGGCGCCTCTATAGCTTCGATGATACAGCAGATGTAGGACATTTTGAGACGACTGGCGAAAATCTCCCCAGGGCGAAGCTTTGGTTGGCGGGGAGATGATGGCGCAAGCTGGAATGTTTCCTGGCATGCGCGGCAGGTAGAAGAACAATACTAAGGCCCCTCATGAACAATATCAAGGTGAAGAATACTCGAATACATCCAAAATTGGACATTCTTTTTGTGATAGATTTCAGACACAGTCCACGATAGATCCGCCCGCGATATGTGTTCTCCAATTATGCTTTCCTGCCTGACGCGCTCCGTGTACATAGACACAAACAACAACAAAAAATCCTCGACTTGCAAAATCCTCGAACCTGATGACCATCACTCGCTAATACCAAACGATGCAATGTGGGTACAACGATTCTGCTCCGCTGAAGCACCCCACCACCAAGCCTGCGCCGACTTTGCAGGCCTCATCATCTCGACTCGATTTGAAGCCATTGCCGGACCCTCCAAAACCTCCAACCCACTCACGGCACCACTCACAATCTGTCTTGGACATCGAAGAGCCTCCTACGCAACAGCCCATCCGACTTGAGCATTCTGGACATAGCGCTGGAAAAATCGGGTCTTTATTCATCTTCACGACAAGATGTCATGTTCCCATTCTGATTTTCGCCGTGTTATGCTCCATACTTGCTAGTTCGATCCCAGCTCTTCAAGCATATCTTCTCGGGAAAATATTCGCAACCTTTGCTAGATATGGAGCCGGCACTTGGACTGAGGTCGATTTCAGGGAAGAATTGGCACGGTACGATATCTATCTCATCTGCTTGGGTACTTTCCGCTGGTTCTCTGGCGGGGGAATGTTTGCCGGGTGGACGTGGTTTGGAACACTGCAAGGTAGAAATGCGAGGGAAAGATTGTTCGTTGGCCTCGCCAGACGCCCGATGTCATGGTTCGATCAAAAACAAGACGGAATTGGCGCGCTGACAACCAAATTGCAACGGTGGGTTATGGCATGCCACTCGTCTTGCAGTCGCAACAGCTGACCGTCTTTAGTCAGACCAAAGATATGGAGACGGCGACTGCTCTACCACTCGGCACGACAATACGTGATCTTTTGACTTCGCTGTCATGCTTCGGCATATCCTTCTACTCATCCTGGAGACTTGCTCTGATCATGCTGGCCACCACGCCTGTAATCGCAATCTTGATGCCATTGTTCTCGTCTCGCATCCAACCCAACATTGAGCTTCAGACAACACACTTGACTAAGGCGGCAAAACACGCAACGAACGCGTTCTCCATCATTGAAACCGTCAAATGTTACAACGGCGACGTGCAAGAACAACAAAGATACACCCATGCCATTAAACAAGCTGCCTCCTGCTACCATCGACAAGTGACTTGGCATGCTGGGCAGAGCGCAGTCTTCAGATTTATCACTTTAGGGATGTTCATCGAAGGATTTTGGTATGGAAGCACACTCATTGATAACGATGCAGAATCTGCTGGAAGGGTTTTCACAGCCTTTTGGTCTTGTCTCCTGGCAATTAGTAGTCTGATGGCAATCCTGCCTCAGATGATGGAATTTGAGAAGGGCAAGGTGGCGGGAGCTCAGCTGCGTGCGTTGATTGACGTTCCATCTGAACCACGATCATCCAATCTCGGGCTGCTTCGGGCTTACGCTCACGATATCGTGTTGAAAAATGTAAGACCATTGAAACTTCTTTGTTGCTCTTGCTGACACTATACAGGTGTGGTTCTCCTATCCTGCTCAGCCGGATACAATTGTGCTACAAGACGTCAATCTTTCCTTCTCCGCCGGTGACTTGACCTTTGTCGTAGGAAAAAGCGGATCCGGGAAAAGTACCATTGGTCAGCTCATCACCAAGCTCTACAAGCCATCACAGGGTACTATTTCTTTTGGCGATTTTGGTATCCAGACTCTCAATTGTGACTGGACCCGGGAAACCGCTCTTCTGGTCGAGCAGGAGAGTGTGCTTTTCAACACGACAATCAGAGAGAACATCGCGTTAGGACGACCAAATCCAGCCAATATCACTTTGAAAGAGATTGAAGAAGCAGCGGAGTTCTCCTCTATCATTGACGCTATTCTGGATATGCCAGATGGATTCGATACCGTCGTTGGAAGCAAGGGCGTCGCGCTCAGTGGGGGCCAGATCCAGCGAGCAGCATTGGCTCGAGCTCGGTTACGGAATCCATCGGTTCTTATACTTGACGAGTGTACCAGCGCCCTCGATCAAATCAATCGACTTGCTGTCATGGATGCCATTAGGCAATGGCGCAAAGGCAAAACAACCATCGTCGTCACTCACGATATCTCTCAGATCCATTCAGAGGACTTCGTTTATGTCATGGATGAAGGCCGAGTAGCGGAAGGGGGGTTTCGCAAGGCTTTATCGAAAAAGAAAGGGTCGCTGTTCCGGGAACTAGCCAAGTCTCCGAATCCTTCAGGACGAATCAACAGGTTTACAGGAACAACTCTGGCCGCTTTAAGTGAAATCGACGACCGGGACGCGAGATATCAGAACATGGCAGAAGATGTTCATCTCAGGAGACTAACTTCAGGAGTGACCCACGAAGACGAACCGAGTACAATGCGACGATCCAGAAGATGGGCCACAGGAGGATTTGGAACCCCTCTGATGAGTATGAGTAGTTGGACACCTCGCGCTTCCATGGTATTACCTCCGTCTCCCACTACACGCCAATCAGTATATAAACAGACACCCAGGACACCAAGAAGTCCAGGGGCAGATTGGGGACGCCTGAGTTGGGTTGGAAGTCCGCGTGCTCCGCACTCTCGTCAAAGCGGATGGTCCAGAATTATTGATCAGCCTCGCCTACCACCGACTGATGCCGTACCACAGCTTCTGATAGAAGTTCCAAAACTCAAAGAATTGGGAGAGGACAAAGAAGTGGGAGAGCGGCAGCCTCCTGAGTACACAACGAATGCCATTTTAGCTACAGTATGGTCAAACTTGACCTCCCTCGATCGCCTCTTACTTCTCTTGGGCTTTGTTGCTGCCATCATCTTTGCTGCCTCCGTTCCGGCCTTTGCATTCTTTTTCTCGAAATTATTGCAGACCTTTTATGACCCGGCGGAGCGCAAGGCGAAGGCTCTCAGGTATTCTCTGGCCATTCTCTCGATTGCCGCCGGAGACGCCGTCATGCTGTTTGTGGCCTTCTCTCTCATACAATGCGTTTCACAATCCTGGGTGAACACGCTTCGTGGGCAAGCACTAACGCGTATCCTCGATCAACCGCGAGATTTCTTTGACCAAGACGAGAACGGGGTATCACAAATGACATCATGCTTGGACCACCATGCTGAGGAAACGCAACATATTCTCGGTCGCTTTGTTGGGAACATGGTCATTGCGAGTACAACAATCGCTGTTGCGGTGACTTGGAGCATGGTGAGCTGCTGGAAGCTTGCTCTCGTGATGCTGGCATGTGCTCCGGTTGTTATGATCATCACCAAGGCTCTCTCCAATGTGGCCGGGACGATAGAGGCACAGACTGCAGATGAGGAAGAACATGCAGCTTCAATCTTTGCTGAAGCATTCAACAACATCAAGACCGTGCGGTCACTGACTCTGGAAGCTTGGTTTCGCACCAGACATCAGGTTGCCGTCGAAGCGGTGCTGAAGACTGGATTTAAGGAGGGAATATACGTTGGCACGTTCTTTGGCTTGTCTCAAGGTGTCTTGCTGTTCATGGCAGCCATCGTCTTCCATTATGGCGGAGCCCTTGTGTCTACTCACCAATTCAGTCTCGAGAAGATCATGCAGGTCATCACGTTACTCCTCTTTAGCATCTCCACCGCCACACTCACCATGGCGGGAATACCCAAATTAAGCGCTTGCCGAGAGTCTTCCTCCCGGCTTTTGCGATTGGTAAATCTGCCGCGAGACTCGCATGAAACTAAAGGCAACGAGAAAATCAACTCAGCAGATGACATCGTGTTTCAAAACGTCCACTTTCGTTATCCATCTCGTCCCGACACACTCGTCCTTCGCGGCCTGAATCTCAAGGTCAAATCAGGCGAATCCATCGCCCTCGTAGGCACATCCGGATCGGGTAAATCAACAATTGCCGCTCTGTTGCTGAAACTCTATTCTACTCAAGACAACGCCATCAGAGTATCAGGCCACAACATCAACGATCTTCACACACCCACTTTACGAAATCTCGCTACAATGGTATCTCAAACACCAACCCTCTTCCCTGTCTCAATATCGGCAAACATCATCTACGGCCTGCCTCGCAGCAATCCGCTAAACAGCGCCGCAAATGTCCGAGCCGCAGCCACTGCAGCCGGGATCCACGATTTCGTTTCTTCTCTGCCTGAAGGTTACGATACCATCATTGGCGAAGGCGGCATGGGTCTCTCAGGTGGCCAGGCTCAACGCGTAGCTATTGCACGTGCTCTCGCACGTCGACCTAATATCCTCATTCTCGATGAAGCAACATCAGCTCTTGACCAGGAAAGTGCTGAGGTGATTCGTAAATCGATTCTGAGATTGAGAAGGAGACAAAAGGAGAGGGGCGAGAGAGTCATGACTGTGATTGTCATCACTCATTCGAGGGATATGATGAAGATGTGTGATAGGGTTGTTATGTTGGAATGGGGGAGAGTGATTGAGGAAGGCGGGTATGAGGAGTTGCTGACGAGGGAAGAGGCATTTGCCGGATTGATGAGAGGGGAGGTATGGGAGGCGGCCAAGGAGAAAGTTAAGAGGAGAAGTGTGATGATGATGGAGAGGGCCAGTGGCGTTATTGAAGTTGGTCTGGCCTTGGGAGGCCATGGGAAGCTGGCTAACCCCAGATTGGACTAAATACCACCTCAAAAACCTTTCCCAAGATCGACGTCCCTGACCTTCTGGCGGTCTATTACTTAAATACGGCCAGGAATAATCAATGTAAAACATTGACTCAAAAGATATAAATTCCTGCTCGCGGACGCGCTCTCGTAAGATCAGATTGGATGTAAGACTAAGAAGCAAAGCAACCGACCCAAGCGGGAAAAAATTGTCTTCATTACTTCTGATAACTTCCGAAAGCGAATCATCAAACTGCCATCCTTATTAATCTTACACAGCACCATTCCAAATCCACATCACCCCACCACAAAACTCAGCAAAGCCAGGAACTACACCAACCAAAGATTAATGAACAGACAAAATCCACAAGACTATCCACCTTCACGCATCCACCGCCACCAACTTTCACCTCCCGTAGCCTGTTGTGACATCGGTGATTACCGGGGTAGCGGGGAAGTTTTCAAACTGCATGGGGGAAGGTGGTTTGGGTAGAGGATGAGTTTATTACTTTTCTTTCAAGTTGTTGTTGCTCTTACGGTCACTATGCAAGGGTGCTGAAGGTTGATATCTCGCTGCAGGTAGGTAAGCCGGTGTTGGGCGTGTCTCGCTTTGTGAGGACCAAGGTCACAGCGGTGTGGAATCAGAGGGATCGTAAAAGCATGGTGCAGACGAACCGAATCCTTTGAGATGCAGGATTCGACAAACCAAGTCGTCTGTTGATATCCCAATTGCAGCAACTTCATCCCTTTTATAATTTCCACTCGAAAAGACGGTATGAATTTTCTTCGTGACTACGATTGGGTCACGGATCTACAGCTATTCGGAGTGGAGGGCTAATATGGTTCAAACGTGCAAAAACCGTATTACACGAGATAGTCTGTCGGCTCCAAAATGAAATGGCCATGAATTACCATCCAAGATTCTCGTCCAGCACATCCTGTTTCAGGATGCATCAGCTGCAGCAGCGTTACAAGGATCATATATGGCGCTTCATCACCGAGCACGAAGTCCTCAACGCCGAGTCTTGTAACCAATGGCTTTTTTGATACAATAATAGTGGCGCACATGGGTCGCTTTCAGGCGCTCTGGGACTGGACCAGCATCGGCATGTCTTGCAAGATTAAGAAAATGGGGAGCAATAGCACAGCCACGAATTCCATGACATGGCATTCACAAACTCCTTCTTTCATCTAAGCTTCACATCCCATAGTTCCATACCGACACCACATATTAAAATCCTGGTTGCAGACTGCTTCGAATCGACGTCGTCAGGATACAGTGCCATGGATGAAACATCAGCGACAGACGTGTACCCATTCGCGACCCTCTTCACTTCAATAGCTTCTACCCCCTCTTTCCCAAAATCGATATCAACCCCCCAAAGCTTGGCTCTCTGATCGTTGCTGGCCGTGGCTACCAAGATCTGGTAACACAGCGGGTTGGCATCTGATGGCACACAAGCTAAGATGTTCGTCGCAGTGACAGCAGCTGCGTGAGCTCGTGGAATCAGGAGCCTCTCGCATCGAATCTCAAATGACTCGGTGACAGTGATCAGAGAGATACCAAGCCCGTTGTCATCACCACCAGATACGACGAGCGTGGTATCGTTCTTCAGCAAACAGGACGAGAGAGACTTTATCGCGCTTTGGTGGAGAGCTCGGGTTGCTGAACAAGTCAACTCCTTTGGGCCGTCGTCGTCACTATTGATCGCCAAGGATTCCTTCCAGAATGCGAGATGACCGTCAGTGGCGGCGGTCATGATGATGCTTCTATCTCCTTGACCCAGGTATGCGACCTGAGTGGGGCACGCAGAGGTGTAGCGACCGATGGACAGGATGGTCCAAAGCTTTTTGCTGATATCGTAGCGCCACGTCTAGCAAGGTCAGGTGCGTCATTTTGTTTCTCTTTGAAAAGCCACATACCTTGAGGAATGAGTTTGAGTACACCATCGTAATTTCGAATTGGCTATCTTCAATGCTGCCTGCTTTGTGCTGCTCAGTCCGAGCCCTTTCGTTGACCGCAAATCCCATGATTCGCAAGTCAGATCTCTCCGAGTCAATGGGACAAGCTGACTCAAAGACCACGCCGACTTTGATTGCGGGAACAGGTCGCACTCTCCAGATGAAGAACTCTTCGTAACCACCACAGCTGAACAGATGCTCACCGCTCTCCGACCACTGCGTTGATTGGATTCCAGTCACATGTTTCCGTAAGGTTGCGACACTTGAAAAGGTTGAATTTTCAAATTGGGACAGGCAAATGTCAGTGTCTTCCGCCCCCGTGGCGATGAGTGGTCCTATCGAGTTCATCGAAGTCGTGGCAACAGCGCATGTTTTGATCTCTCGCCCATGCCCTCCTTTTTGAACGATTTCATGGCTCGGCTGGAACACGTTGTACGAGTTGAGTTTGGATGCTTTGGTCCATGCTAGATTGCCGCCCACAAGCTTGCCAGAGGGATTGTATCGAGGATCAAAACTCCACATGCGGTGCGCACCGCCACAGTCGATGTTCAGGATGTAGTCAGATGTTGAGATGTTGTACACGACAAACTGTTTGCCGTGGAAACCATATACGTAAACATCATCTGCTGACGGAGAGACATAGACTCCTTCGATGTTTGGGCCGAAGGGCAGGGTAAGTTTGTGTACTAGAGTCAACTCTTTGGAAAAGCTTTCGAGGCTGTGGACTGCGCAGGTTCCATCTCGGCCAACCGAGAACAGCCACCCAGGACCTTGGGTGGAACTGGTTGCGAAATGACTGTTGGAGGAAGCGGAGGGCAACCAGTGCATTGCTGTTACCGCTTCTTTCCCATGTGCGTTGCCAACAATACCAACACCAACACTCCCGTTCTCATTCTTGTGCAAGCATCGAATACTGCCATCTCGATACCCCAAGAAGGTCGTTATCTGACCATTGATAGAAGACACCAGAGCGGAGCTACTCTGTGAAATTTGCGCGCTCAGCTGTACTGCCTGAATGGGGTAATCATCATTTGACAAGAGTGACCAACCAGCAGCAGAATGACGAAGCTTAAGCAACCGAGGACTGCATTCTCCAAGGTAGGTGAGTAAGACATCTACGGTGTCTGTTCTTGAGGGTTCCGCAGGGCATGGAAAAATCCCTGCTATCTTGCCATCAGTCTTCGCAAGGAACGCGATAGTTTTGTTCGTTGATTCGAAACAATACAACGAGCCCGTCGCACCTCCCAGAAATGCCAGCCCAGAGTCAGGTATGCTGGAAACCACAGAGTAGCCTTTCAAATCATCTAGAACATCGATCTGTTGCCAGTGCCTTACACGCCCCCCATTGTCGTTTATCCCATCAGTTTCAAGTAGCACTAGTCCGTTGTTCGTAGTCACGAGGAATTCATCCTTGGTGACGTATGCATAGCTCCGGAAGTAGTCCGCTGTGGCTTTCGAGGCCTTTCGAGAGACTTCGGAGTTGATGGGTTTTGTTGAAGGTAAATTGAACACGTTCTGCAGAACCACTGTAATCTCTCGTTCCTCCAGAAGCTTGTCATCTCTCCCTGAAGAGACAAATTCTCGAGAAACAATCCTTCCATCCGCTCCACCTGTGGAGAGAACAGTTGTTCCAGGCTGCTCATCTGCAGCAACAGACCAGATGTTCTTTCCCAGATGGTGGGCTGAGCTGGAGAGATGAGCCAGTGAGAAGATCGGTTCTCTGGAGTTTGGAACTAGCTCATGGCGGAGAGCCCAGCTTTGGCATGTACCATCTTCGCCCACGGAAACGATCGTCACGGTGGGACCGTCTGACTCAATATCCCTTCCATACAGATATCGGATGTCCCATATCCTCGATACGTGGCCAATCGCGACAGCGAGGCAGTCGCTATCCCGTTGTTCAGACAGATTCGCAGGGAAGCCAGTCTCCTGGATCTTTGTGTCTTGATGAGCTGCGCTATTGGATGATCGAGAACGAGAGTGCTGTAAAACAATCCTCGATATATCCCACACACGTATAGTGCGGTCGTCGCTGCAACTGGTCAAAAGTCTGCGTGCTGTTTGAAACGGTGACTCGATGGGCTCAGAAATCTGCACACCGAAAATGGAGCCTTCGTGGCCTGTGAAGCTGAAATGAGTATGAAGCGAAGGTTTCTCACCGTCCAAGGAGCACGACCAGACGATGATTTCGCCAAATGCTGTGCCAGAAGCTACTAGGATCTCGGTGGGTGTCATCCACTTGAGATGAGCGGAGTACAAAATACAGTTTCGGCCCTCCAATAATGGTAAGACAGAGAGTTGGCCCAACTCCTCAAAGTTTGAAGTGGACGGCTCGTGCCAATTCACAGAATAGAGAGCATTGTGAGCGGTTACCAATGTCGCGCACACGAGCTCATGTCTTGAATGAGACGTACCCGTGACTTTCGGAGCGACATCGAGGATCCAGTCTCCGATTTCGATAGACTTTTCTACACGCACAAAGACGTCAAAAATTGCTGGATCACCTCGGTTGCTCTTCTTGTTGAAAGCGATCCCTTTTAGTGACCTTCCTCCCCAGACTATGGCCGTAAATATAGAGGGCGTGGATCGGAGAATTCGGATCCCATGAATAGCCTGGTCATCAAGAGCCTGCGCAGTTGCCAACAGTCTGTTTGTAGATTGATGATGAACGCGAATGAAAGGGCCTTGGCCACTTATTATGAGTCCGTCGTATATTTGAAGAGCGGTCACTGGTGTCTGTGAGCATTCGTTCTGGATATCAAGTCAGTAGGAAGGGATTGAAGTGAAAGGGTGCCTTACGCTCAGGAAGGTGGACATTGGTGATCTAAGCCTCCCTGAAAGAAAAGACAAATGAGGATAACTGAGCATGCCAAGCCTTGTGCAAAGCTAGCACGAATTAGGACAGGATATCTCATCAGTGGTCAACTTTTTTGATATCGGACTGTCGCCAACATCACATCTCACTCGCTACAATGAATGTCCCTGGGGCCGGTACAGGCGCTATGCCTATGGGTATAATGGGTGGCCAACAGTCGAACGACCCGCAGCAAATGCAAGAACAGGCCATGATCAAAATGGTGCGCGCAATCCGATTCCCGTGTCTATGAAACCATATTAACAACATCATAGATGACAGGTGCTGCTGAGTCCTGCGCCGGAAAGACTGCAATGTCCGGTGTCATGGGCTTTGCGCTTGGTGGTGCCTTTGGCCTTTTCATGTCCTCGGTCCGTCACCTTCCTCTACTCAAACTCGCCAGCTCTAACCACGGACTATAGATGCGCTATGATACCCCAATGGGCGCGAACCTCCCCGGCCAGGTTGTCACAACAGATCTTCCGATGCGTACCCAGCTCAAACTCGGCCTCAAAGACATGGGCAAACAATCCCTCTCCTCGGCCAAAAACTTTGGCAAGATCGGCGCTATCTTTGCTGGCACAGAGTGCTGCATAGAAGGCTACAGGGCGAAAAACGATCTCTGGAACGGTGTTGCCGGTGGTTGCCTAACGGGTGGTGCGTTGGCGTGGAGCGCTGGGCCACAGGCTGTTGCGGTCGGATGTGCAGGCTTTGCGGCATTCAGTGCTGCGATTGACTATTATATGAGGATGCCGGAAGACGAGAGAAGACATCCTGTCGTATAAGAGACGTTGTGAAATTTCAGCGTGTAAGAGTAAGGCATTAGGCGGCGTTTTGGTATATCATGGGACTCACTTCTCAACGCATGGCATTGGCATAGAGCATAATCTCGAATTGCAAACAACCAAGGCAATGTTCAAGAGGAGGATCTATTGTTCAATCGACAATCAGATCAGAGCCTCGTGGAATAGACGACATTTCTTTCACGGCACATGGAATTGATTAGATGTTGACCAACCTCGCTGACGACAAAGACGTTGGTATCAACCAAAGGCATCCGGTCAATTCTTCTTCAGCCTTCGTAAGAATTTCTCGACAGCGATACATAACGAATCATCTTTCTTTACTTAAGCATCAGTGACAGCCTCGCAGTCGCTGTTCACAAACCGTAAGCATACATCTTCGATCCTAGACTGTCCTCCAAAACCCTCGCCTCCTCCAACAGTTCCATCCCAAATAAGATTTTCCCTCAAAACGTCATCGTCCACAAGGTCCGACTCAACACAACGAGTCTTTGAACACGTCATTTTCCAGAAATACATCCACAGTTAAAACTCTACGAGACGCTATATTTCTAATAAACAAGAAATCACAAAGGAACATTATCCGTCTCGATCTTTTTTCCGAGCCCCTTGAACTCGATCGGAACCGCTAGTTGGTTTTTCTTAGGAGAGGGAAAAGGCTATGATTTCTAGTTGGATATCTATTTCTTTCCTTGTCTGTAAAATTCAGGAGGGTTCTTTTCTCCTTGGTTTATAGAGAAATCTATTCTTTCTAAAAACGGGTTGAGGGTGTAATTGGCGAAATGGGGTTCGACTATCCACACGTTTTTCTAGCACACTTTGATATCTCGTTAGAGATTCCACTCGTATCAATTCCAAGATCACGTCAGTTACCCAACCAAAAAAAGCATACACGCGAGACAAAAAGTCACCCACCAGAAGCAAGCATCCACAACAAGTCTCATCTCTGTTGAATTTATTAAATTCGAGCTACTTCATCTACCATCCAAACCACCTTTTAACGGCGGAGATTTAGCCCGAGTAGCGAAATCCCTCATCTCCATTACCCGCGCCCCCTCATACGTCCTCGACGTCGGCGACGTGACTTCCACAGAATGTCGATCTCTAAACGGATTGCGTCGAAGACTCCATCTCTTCCCGCCACTGCCTCGATCCCGTGGTTCCTCGGGTGGATTTGTTTGCTCGGATTTGGTGGAGCCGTTATTACTTTCACTATCTGATCTCCAAAACGTGTCTCTATCTCTGTCGGTTGTTGTTGTTATTGTGTGTGGACCGGCGTGGATATTTGTATCTTGACGTGAGGGTGCTCTTTCCGTCGTCCAGACGTAGGTGTAATTTGGGTCGTTGGATATGTGTCTTGATTGTCTTGATTGTCGTGATGCTTCCATGACGTCGATGCTTTGGGATCTTGTTCTGCCTGCTTTTAGTTGTCTCTCTTCTTCGCTTATGTTTGATGATGCGCCGGCGCTGTCGTACTCGTTTTCGTATAGGTGCAAGTCATCTGAATGTGATGGTTTGGGTTGATCTTCGTAGTCCACTTCCCAGCTGACTCTTTGCATAATCGTCAATTTCCCTTCTTGTGGCGTCTTGGTTAATGATAGCTTCACTGTGGGTGTTTTCCCGTCGTCGCGGACGATGTCGAGATCAGTTAGTTTTTCTTCGAACGTCGCCTTCGCGACCCTGGAACAGTTTCGACCTGAGGGTCCAGAGTCGGTCGATATCCATCCGTCACCTTTGTTGTGGGAGGAGCGGCTCCGACTGCCAGAGAGGGAGGTGACCAGTGGCCTCAAGTACATCAACAGGAGAGGCCGAATGGCTGGTGCGCAGGCGCACATTACAGCAAGGTCGACCTCCACGGCTGCGGCGATCCAAAGTGGGTAGGCAAACCAAGTCTCGTCATAGCTGAGGACCAGCGATTTGTAAATGAAGTATGTCCTGCGCCATATGTAAGCATTCTCCCTGGCCTCGGGTCTGTGTAGAGATTCTTACCTCACGATGCCCGCTATTGTTACCACGAAGCCCAGACTTAAGAGGATGACGACGCCAATCCTCTGGCGCAATCGCATTTTCAGCCTCATTACCATGGGTATAGGTAATATCGTTACGAGAAGATCGAGAAAACAGTTGATGATACCACACGCAAGCGTTAATTTGCCTTCGTTCAAACACTTCCCAGTGGCAGGGAATATCCAATATGCTTCAACCGGGCTAGAAGGAGATGGTCAGCGAGTCTATTTGAGATTTTTGACCGGCCATAACAGATCTTCTTACCTGCATTGGAAGATGGCGAGAAAGATAAATGCGATGAAAACTATCGCGTTGAAGATACCGGCAGCATGCAGCACGAGTCTGTACGTTTTCAGACTGGTGTCGTGGAGTAGGCGATAGTAGAAGGCGAGTAATGACGTCCGAGTAAAGAATGTTGCGAAGGTGAAGAAGAGTTTTGCTGCCAGAGCTATCTGGCCAAGCTTTGGGATTTTGCTGAACGGTATGTCCCATATGTGTCGATCCCTGAACAGTAAGTAAGACCATGAAATTGAGTGACATATGACCTGGCGCAGACTTACCAATAGTACCTTTCGTTTGCGAGAACCACACATGCTGTCAAACCAACGGTAAAGATCTTGTATCTTATGTCAGCCTCGCGATAATTGTGGTGGCTGACATGGTTGTTCTGCTGTCCAACTTACAGTAGCAACCAGTATAAGCCAATCATCAGCGCCCATCCATCTCTTGATAAAGACACGCGTGTATACACGCAGAACGACAAAGGCCAGAGTGATCCCGATTAGTATTCCGTTGATGTACAATAGCGCCGGCCCTCTTGTTCTGGGGTGTTTGTAGTTTGGCAGCGGAAAGTGTAAGAGGACATCTATCGGAATGTCCCTCATCTTTGCAGCTTCACGCTCTCACCGAGCAGCATAGGATCCCACAATACTTGCAGAGAAAAAGGAAAACACGAGGACCAAGTAATAAGTGTCCCGTCCTCTGCAACCCGGGGAATTATTGAATCTTGTAAAAGGGAGGGGTTGAGCTCCATTAACAAAGGCATTGCCCAAACCCCAACAAGGTTTCCCATGTTTTACACCCAAGGCTGAATATAAATTAGATTATTGCCCACCCACACCCGCGATTTTACCCCAAGTTTGAGCACGGTTCCTCATCCCGAGTCCCACCCCCATGCATGACAATGGCACTGTGTAGGTACTATGTACTGCGATAGTCAACGACGGCAGCCAGGAGGACCATGATGTGAAGACCTCGAGGTACATGTTGTGTCAGCAGGCAATGGGGACCCATGATGAACAGCCTGATCGAGGTTGCTGTGTTTCGGCTATTCAGGCTAGAAGTAGCCCAAGGCTTCGTGTCGTTACTCCAAGGGGTCTGTGAAGCGTGCTGTTCTTGATCGAGGGTCGCCCACTACAGTACTACATGGTCAGTACTCGACATTAATTGGACAAGCAACGGAGGGCCCGAATCGCCTATCGGTTCAGGGGGTAGGCATGATCCCAGCGGCGTCTGCAATGATCCAAATGTGGATACAATAAAGGTACCACAGTGGTAGCTGTCAACCTGAAGAGAGGGCCATCCAGACGAAGAGCCCGGGATCAACCGATAGCCCGGGCGTTGTGCTCCGCGGATTCTTGCTTGTTGATGTGGTGGTGCAGCGATGAAATGTGCGTCGGCGCTATTCTCCTCTGTCAAAGATCTTCAGCCAAGCAACCTTCATCAATCATCGCGGATTATTACTTCACAATAATGCATCTGCACCGTGACCTCTGGCCGAGAGTTGCTGTGCACGCCATCCTGTGTACTGTGTATAATACTACTATATGTACCATGACCCTCAAAAGACAAGGCTTGGACACAGTTCTGGGTACCTCCGCCGGGTAACACCAAGCCATTGTTCCATCTTTGCTTCTTGAACGCCTCCGATCATGGATCGCAGTCGGATCCATCTCATGGATCAAGCTTCGAACAGTCGTCTCACCGTGCGGGTTGTCGTGGCCCGCGACAAAAGCAGACGTTAACAGAATACACCACCATTTGGAGATCACTTCCACCCTCTGAAGACCTTGAGGAGAATGTTTATCTCAGAGACTCGGATCCTGCATTCAACGCACCCTTGCTGCATCGTATCGTGCAAGCAGGAAAGGGTCCCCAGCAACGTCCATCTGACCAACTTATTATTCGGTCCGCCTGGGCAGTTTGAAACAACGTGTTACGGGAACGGGAGTACACGTACTACGCACGCCGTTGGACTTCCGGTTCAAGGATGCTAATTGTGATCCACCATTCACCACGTCTCGATGGGACTTGTCCGTCGATATCGGACTCTCTCCTTAGAACTAGCGCAGAGTATGTAGCTCCCCACACGCCCTGGCAACCTGCACAGTAGGCACAAGGCTGCCCTCCCGTCGCCTGTGTGTTTAACCGAGACGCAAGGCTGGGCGACCAAGACGACAGCATCGAGGGACAGACTCAAGCAACAATTCACTCTCATCAACCCTCTTCATGATCAAAATACATTCTTTGGGAGGTAAACAAGATCGAATTTGCGCGAACTCTTCCACAGCAGCGTCCTAAAAGCCCAGATATTGAGATAGATGGGTAACGTCTGGATTTCAAGACTCTGAGGCGGAATTTTTCTAGAGACATATCCTGTACATCGACTTGATTTTAGACGCATCCTTGCTTCTCTTCGTTCTGACCAGGCAAAATCCAACAGGAAGAACAGGAACATCTTCAATTTGCTCAGATCATTGGCGTGGTCCATGTTACCAGCTGTTCACGGCAAGATACACAGAGTACAATACATGCAATTGGTCTTCTTAAGGGTGTAAACACTTCAAGTTAGACAGAAACTCCTCCTATGTCGAGCGCGCTACAGGATAGCGATAGGGGTCCAAAGATCGCACACGCCCAAAGCTAGGTCAAGTTAAATGTTACTCACAAAACTACAAAGCTAATCGTAGTACTACAAGTCTACAAGAATTCATATCCTTCACGCGGCGAATCCAGCTTCTGATCTTCATGCAATTTTGTACTCCACCCTTGCGCTGTTCCATCCTCTTTTATTTGCTACTCCTTATTATCTATGGTATGACCTAGATAGGTACCTAGTAGCTTACTTCCTCTCTCCAGCGGCCCTAGATATCTGTTTTTTCCACTCTTTGTCGTATCTCGGAGCTCCATAACCAGAGAGAAGATAGCAAAGACGTACAGGCTCCTCTAATCACAGTCCCGTTCGCATCGAGCGACCCGCGGTTTATTCCAGTAGTCAGATGCGCAATCTTGTTCATCATCAGTAGGAGCGATGGTTCTTGACCTCCCTATCAATACACAATCGAGCTGCTTAGTTCTATCTCACAGACGCCCTCCATCATCTCAATACCCCCATCTCAATCCCACCCATCAACACTTCCTTTGACAAAAGTACTCCCTCCATCACAACCATGAAGCCTTCCTCAGCAATCCTCCTCCTAGCAACTCTAACACCCCACCTCCCAACCATAAAAGCAGAATGCTGCGGAGACTCAATAACAGGATGTCGCGGCTACGGAAAATGCAACGCCTTCTGCTGCAACTGCGATGCTGAATACAGAGAAGATTGGAGGGTAATCCATCATCCCATCCTATGTAGAATCTACGGTAAGTGTACGACCTATCCATCCTCAACCTATCCGTCCTCAACCAAATACGTCACCATCACCATCATCATCATCATCATCGATATCCTTTTCTAACCCTCTATATCGTGATACCAGTTTGCATCGTCGAAGATGGCGGTCCCGCTTGTAATCCAACCACAAATACCAAGCGAAAAAACCTCCCATCCAAAGATACCCTCCTCACCAAAACCGACCACACCACCGCCGATAACCAAATATTCACAGAAGCATCCACAAGCACCGGAAACATATCTCTAAAAGCCTTCATAGCCTATTCTGAAACCAAAGGCATGAAAAATCATTCTATACTTTCGGCTAGGTTTAGAGAGTAAGTGATATTCCCTATATTTACTTACCTACTTTTACTTGTACTCCACAGCCTTTTACTCCATATCAGGGAAAGGAAGGGAAAGGGGAGAGAAAGAAGTGGGGGAAGAAAGGAAAAGGAGAAAAAGCTTACTAACACTCTTACTTCCTAGACACGATAAAAATGGTGATGGTGTGATTACTATTGATGAGATGAGGATAATGTGATGGATAATGTGATGGATATTGGGTTGGGTTAGTGGGTCATTGCTTTGGGAGGATTCAATAGGCTTTCAAGTTCTTTCCATCGTCTGAATTGTTTGCCCCATATTCTATGAGAATGTGAGCCTTTCTTGAAAAATGATAGATGGAATCAAGGCGGCACGCTCAGGTTCACCTTTACGTTCTGTTTAGAAATAACACAAATTGCCACGTTTTTGTTCTATCCGTGTCCGTAAATGTCTGGTAGCTCATTGATATTATTTTACGTTCCTCAAGCACAGGGGATGTTAAGTCCCGTCACATGATAATTTGTGAATTCTTTTGGCAGAGAAAACACGGATTCGTAAGCCGTTAGCATGCTATCTATTCCCAATCCCTTTTCATGTCATTCATCCGCGTCATTCGTGATACGTACAAAGAAAGGATATGTTTCGTCCAGCGTCCAGCTTTCGTCATCCATATGGTCTCCATCTTGCCAGTGACTCACTCCATGCCTCAAGATGTAGGCTAGATCATTAAGATTATTCATGTGTTTAATCCTGTTCCAGTCCAAGGTCCTCAGTGGCTGGCACAATACGGAGGGTGTTGGTGTGACCCATTCCACCTCTCCATCCTTGCACACATACCACGGCATCGCCACGCTGCAAAACACCGAGCTTCATGGCGCTGGTAATACCGTGCTTGAGACGACGATCAACATCCTCTTGCCATGGAACCTCGTTGAAATCTGGCTTCGCCTCCTTGAAATGGAATGGGTAGACGCCACGGTACAAGTGGGAGTACTGTTAGATGTGATTAGCTTCCGATACGACCTGGTATAGATAGGAGAGATGAAGTTCGGCATTGGTGGTTGAAACTTTTTGGCAAACTATTTTTTGACTTTGCCCAGAGACTCTCCAACGTCGATAACCAATCAGAAACTAGCCGCAGAAAACATTTCGGACTTACTCTTGAGGCGCTCTCGTTTCGAGTAACCATGATGATAGGGCAGACTGGACGGTACTTAGCGACGAGACGGGCTGTCTTTCCGCTGCGAATTTGTTAGACAATGGTTCATAATACAAAGATTGCGATAAGCGAACCTGGTGGTGAGAACGACGATGGCACCGGCGTTCTGCTCGAGACTGGCACTAACAGCAGCCATTGCACAGGTCTCGGTGGTTGGGACTGGAACCTCTGCCAATCTTCTCAACTCGTCAAATGCACTGACGTACGGGATGGCAATCTCAGCCAACAAGCAAGTGGAGTGCATCATGGTGACAGCCTCGATAGGGTAGTCACCCTTGGCAGTCTCTCCCGACAACATCACACAGTCAGCACCATCCAAGACGGCATTACCAACATCACTGACCTCCGCACGGGTTGGGCGTGGGTTGTAGGTCATGGACTCCAACATCTGGGTTGCGCAGATGACTGGCTTTCCGGCGATGTTGCACTTGGTAATCATCATCTTCTGAGCAATGAAAACCTGCGCTGGGGGAATCTCGATACCAAGATCACCACGGGCAACCATGACACCGTCCGTCTCTTTCAAGATCTCGTCGAAGTTGTTAACACCCTGTTGATTCTCAATCTTGGCGATGATCTGAACGTCCTTGCCGTCTTCACCGAGAACCTCACGGATGGCTGTGATGTCGCTGCCTTGTCGGATGAATGAAGCGAAGACCATGTCGACGCCATTCTTGACACCGAATCTCAAATCTGCCTTGTCCTTCTCCGACAATGGTGGCAGATCGACATCTGTCTTTGGCAGGTTGACACCTTTGCGCGAAGAGATCTTGCCATTGTTCATGCACTTGCACTTGACGGTCTTCTCGTCGGTGACCTCGAGAACTTCGAAGGATAGAACGCCATCGTCGACGAAGATGATTCGGCCGGGTTGGATGACTTTGGTGATGTTCTTGTAATCGACGTACCTGAGTGGAAATTAGTTCTGATTTCCAGGAGAATCAGCGCAGGTTGACATACATGTTCTTGTCATCACTAGCAGTGGCATATTTGTCGTCAGTGGTGATGTTGATGACGGCGCCAGCCTTGATGGGAAGGTCGGCGTCTCCAACAGTGTTTCCAGTCCGGATTTCAGGGCCCTTGGTGTCCAAAGCGATGGCGAGAGGTCTGCCTGGGAGTTCCCTCTCTGCTGCCTTGGCATTGTCTATGACGGATTGGTGGTACTAAGCGTGGTGTAAGTGTGCGTTGGAGTCGGAAGGTGCATTTGTCTCGGAAGCCTACCTCGTGCGAGCCATGGGAGAAGTTCATGCGCACAACATTGAGACCGACTGAGAGATGTTAATCGAGAGTTGAGCATAGAAGGTAGGTAGATTGCGGACTTGCCTTTACGGAGGTCATTGATTCTCTGCACGGAGTTGGTCTTTGGTCCTGTTGAGTTGTCAGCTTCGTGCAGATGGGGTGAGCGAAGATTTGCCTGTATTTTACTACCAGCACGAAACTCGAACTTGTGGTAGAGATGCATAGAAGGCGAGTATACGGGGTTTGAAGCTGGAGGGTGGCAGATAGAGCGCTCTGAGAGATTCGCGTACCAATTGTGCAGATAATCGAAGTCCGGCGATAGTTTCGTGGAGGAGCGTACTCGGTGTTGAGCTGAGCGAGCCACTCAATGCGTGTGCGGCCAGCGTTCAGATGATCCAAAGCGTTCGCCATTGTAGTCTAAGGCTTATCGTGTCCTCTTGTGTAGAATTGTTGTTGTGTGAAGTGTTGAGGCGCTCGAAACTTTCTTCCAGGGTAGCTTGAAATGTTCCCCGCCGTGGCTTGAGCTATCGATTTTGTGCTTGATCGAGGATTTGGCTGGGTTGTGAGGTGAAGGAGAGATAAAGATGAAGAGCTGTAGGCTTTCTTATATGGATCCTTCTCAAAGCGACGAGATGTAAGCCTACGTAGTCACCCAAAGGCGTAGATAATACTTTTCTTTTGAATACCCCCACCATCACTGGTACTGGTGACGGTGATTGGGCCGTAGCCGCATCCCACCAGAAAGAAAGCCTGAGGCACACACGTGCGTTAGTCACGCTTGCGAGGCGGCAATCTGGAAAGCAAAGGACATGCCCATGCTGCAAGGGCAACCATATCACATACCACAGAGACTTGAACACCGCAGTACTACTACTCTCCATTTTCCAAACCCCGCACAAGACAACTAACTGCGCACTATAAAAGTCTCGCACATATCCCACCTCCAATCCTCCAAAGTCACCATGGTTGTATGTTCTCGCTCGCGTGGGGTCTGCCTCGTACCATGTGTAACTAACCGCGGAAACAGCTCGGGAGATTAACTCACTACGCCGTCGATGCCGTTCTCAGTATGTATATCTTCTCCATGTTGTCCGTCTATCATGCTAATCTATTACAGTATCCGCTTTCCTCGCTGGAGTAAAACGATCCACCGGCTTAACGTGAGCATCTCCTTCCTGCCTCCTTCTCTCACCGACATTTAGACTTTGCGTCAACACCAAGCACAAATCCAAACGGAACAATGGCTAACCCTTCCCAATCTTATGGGGCCTAGACCTAGTGTCAAAACAGAAGACATGACAAAATCTGCAGACGTCAAAAAATGGATCGACAACTACCTCTGGGTGGGCGAGGTGGTCATGGACCAAAGTGTGGCTCTTATGAGCTCCAGCGGATACTTCGAGAGGAAGAGATGAGATATGAGTGCAACACGATTTACATTGGATGGCGAAGGCGTTACAGGCGACATATGGGCAGGCTACGATCCACGAGGAATGCAGGACACTCTTCTTTTCACGTTATGAAATGATATCCAACATCTTCAAATGACGCGAACAATGGACTGGGTTCTTGCACTACACCAATCACAGCGTCGATCTTGCATTCACGTCTGAACGAATTGAACTTCCCATTAGGAAGAACGTCAGGAACGGATATTTGGCTTCGAAAGTTTCGAACAAGGGTGATCATTCTTCAGGGAGGCAGCCTTCCGTCTGTTCGTTCGCTATCTGATGCACGCAAGTTGCATTTTGACCTCCTTGATAGGTGCCGGTTCCTCAAAGCTTAATTATACACAACGACCTAGTATGCCCCCTGACGGCCCCGGAACTCAAAGATCTTTATTTCATTCTGGAACGCTTCATCTCAAAGTCGATATCGACAAGTTCCCCGCCAGTTTCCCAGATCGAGTTGCTGGAGATTTGTGGATATAGTTGGACGTTGGGCTGTCTTTTAGGATGCTGAAGTAACAGCACCACTTCATCTTCCAGGGACCTATCTAATCTCGAATTGGATGGCGATGGGAATGAGGTAGCAACACTATTAGTTAATTCCAGGACACTGTATGGCACCAAAACTGGATCACAGTCTCCTACCGAGAGTTACATCACCATCAACTCGATATTCAAGGACATATACGGAGTCAGCAAGACCAATACAGTTACGTGCTCGGATGACGGAGTCATCACTGTGGATACACATGCACGCACAAGATGAACCACCGTTCTGTCCCAGAATATGTACATATTCTTTGCGAAGAGCGGACTGCGTGGTCCGAGCGCCTCGGGGATTTTTAGCTTGTCTTTCTTTTTCTCCTTATCTACGATCTGGTTTCCATTACTGTTTTAAGCTGCGCACTAGTCTGTTTGAAGAGCGACTGTGTTGATAAGGGTAACGGAGTATTATATGTTCGCAGGGAACACTGTTTTTTTGTGTTTTTCACTTTGGTTAAGGCGAAGAGACGCGCCTATTTGATGATGTTGATCGTAAATATGGCTATTTTAGAAGGTATTCTTGAACTCCGCATCGATATTGATGATTTTCTGCAAGGTTCAATGTCCATAACTCCAGAAAATTGTCGATATTGATCACGATTTGAAAATTCTGGAACAGTTCCGATGAACTCCTTACTTCGTCATTAGAGTGAAACAATTCGATCTGGGGACTCGGAGGACAAATAATTGTCTCTCACGTGAGACTGTAAATACTTAGATTATTGAACATCATTTTTATCTAGATGTGGATTGTTGAATGACAAGTAAGGACTGGTAAGGACCATAATTCCTCGTCTCTCGTCCCCCAACCACGCCCCGGGGAGCAACAGGAACCCGGCCGGCTCTGGACTGAAGCTTAATGTATAAGACTTTGTCCTTGAGCATTGTGAGACACTGTTAACTGATCGATAGTCGCGTCTCATTCCGAGGGTCTAATGCTCACAAAAGCCATAGGAATGCTGATGATATCCATCGTCGGCCGTCTCCACGAACGCACTGCGTTCCGCCATAAGTTTAAGTCTATGCTCCTTTGCTTCTTCCAAGCTTATTAAAAGGCCTTGTCCATCTGCGTTGAAGTATTCCGTAGTCAACGCCATTAGTTCTTGCGGTAGTTTGGCTTCTGATAAAGCCTCGGCATCGAGACCCTTTTCCTTCATCAGCATCACTAGCTCGGCGGGTAATTTTGAGAGCGCTTCTTTGCGGAACTTGGGTGTGTCACCGAGGATGGAGTTGAGCCACCAATCCATTTGCTGGGGAGGGACATTGGCGGTTGAGATGATGCGTTGAAATGGGTCGACAAGCCAGAGGGCGATGAAGCGGCGGTGGCCGGGTTTGGTCGGGTCTTGCAAGCGGAATGAGGACACTTGGTGTTGACTGATGTAGAGTAAGTAGTGATAAATATACTACGAGTAGCGAGGCTGTCAAGACTTCGAAATCTTATGCGCGACTTGTACTTACAAGACGTTTGGGAATGCCAGCAATCTTCCTTGGCGCGTGTCGACACTACCGTAGTTCTGCAGACAAGGCGAACCATTGCCCAGTCCGGTGCCCCATATCTGTTCTAGCCAGTGGTAAGCATCTTGTCCTACGCTGACATCGTCGCTCAAGTACGCGTCAGTCTGCATTCGGAACGAGAGGTTACTCTCGGTCACATTCTCGCTGTCAAGGTAGTATATTGCTGTAGCGCATATGTGCTCGTTCATTTGTCCTTCGATCTAGAAATGAACATCAGCAAACCTGCGCCATCGTTATCGACCAAGCCGGGAATCAGCACTTACATGCCAACCCCCAACAGGAAATTCAGGTTTCTCTGGGGTAAGTTCGATCGACGCCATTTTGACGATGATCTGAAGGCCAGACTTTGCGAATCTTTCGCGTAAGCGGCTACCCATTGGTGGCGTGTAATTGACATCCTCGAAAGAAGGTTCAGGTATGACAGGCTTGCGCAAGAGCTCCCATTTCTTTTCAGTCTCGTCGTCGTCCCACTCTGGATGGTACTCGACACGCTCTTGGCCAGTTTGGTCCCAGTTTACTTCGATGTTGGCGACTTCTTGTGGGTCGGACGGTGTCCAATTCGTTGGATTATCGTCACTACTCATTGTTAGTACGAGATGCAGAATAGTAAGCAACTCGCCACAGGGAGCTTTCGTACCTTGGATCCTCTTGCACGCTGAATCGGCTGCCAAGTCTTCCAGCGCCTTGTTTCACACCGTAGCCTTGCGCGGGAGTAAGGCATTGGTCCCATGCTGGAATAGCGATATCGATCAGACTCTCTATAGTCTCATAGATCCCTGGATATTTGTTCGGGTGAAGGTTGTTAATGTAGCTGGTAAACTTGACACTCCCATCTTCTTGAAAAGCCAGGTTAGCTGGTAGCCATTGGTAAGTATCTGACCAATATTGGGCCGGGACCTCTCCTCCTCCAACGTTGAAATCGGCCCTCCCAAGCCTTCGATTCGCTGCCGCCACTTCGCCTTTGGGTATCAGGTCCCCTTTGCCGGCCCAACTCTGGACAGCGTCTTCGACGCCGACTGACTCTTCCTTGAGTACTTTGCTATGCCCGTATATCAAAGGAAACATCGATGGATGCACCAGATCCTGGACCATCTCCCCAGAATTGGGATGCCAATCAGGGGCTGATTGTTGATCTCTTTTAACAGACTGAAAAGCCTCAGACAGAGCATCACGAATCTTTGTGCCCACAAGATTGTCTGATTTGACCACAGTTGCAGAGGCATCAAGCGTCGGAATGAGGCAGGACTCTTCAAAATAATTGGCCTTGCTTTTAAGTTCCTCAATGCACTTGGTCATTCAAGGTCAGTACGAAGATAGAAGACCAGGGAATTTGGCTTACACAGTTGAAGCTGTTTTCTGTCATGACACCCTTCAAGACTGGGATATCGGGATCTCCCAGTCGTGTATTTCCTTCCGTATCCCAATAATGAGACTTCCCCCGTGTCGCTAGAATATGGAATTGCTCATCGGGAATGGTCATAGCCTCCTGGCGCCATTTCGATAGAATCCCTTCATCGAAGACTTTCTTGTGCCAGTCTGGCTTGTCTGTGAGACGATCCATGACACTCATCATAGCCAGCTCTCGAACGGGAAGCACATCTGAATTAGAGGCCCGGCAGCTTCCATGCGCTCCAATGGGATGGAATCCACGATCGTCCTTTGGGACAAAACGTAGGTCAAGGCCCAATCCAGGATAGTCTTGCTTTGCCATTTTCTCGACTGGAATGGCTGACAACTTTTTTGAAGAGCTGCTTTGAGTGTATTGGTTGTGAGAGGGATGGCGTGCAGATAAGTGAACCCAAATTCTCGAGTAGAAGCGCGCTGGAGAGATAAAAAAATCTCTTGTGGCCAGCCGTGTTGGCATCAGGAGCGCGCTCGGGCTGTATTTATACAGCGCGTAGAGCAAGAGCCACTACAAAACCTGAGCCACATCAAGGAACCATTGGCTAGACTCTGGTTAGCAGCCTACATCGCCTGGAAAGGCGTTATGCTGAAAACGAGTGCCTGTTGGATATCAAGGCAACAGGCGCTACCGGCTGAACATGGCACGGCTCGACGTGTTGCTTCGTAACAATCAACGCGTCAAATGAGTGGGAACGAAGGTCCACTGTCACTCGCAATGGATGTCGATGACTTGAAATTGTTTGTATCTGGTCGGTGGTCTCTGAGTTGAGTTTGGGGTCGAAGCAAACAGGCGGGGGACGTTGAATCAACAGGGTGCTCCTTAGTACACATTTCTCCTTGAACCCCTCCGGTCGAGGTCCTCCTGATACCTTACATACACCCTTATCCCATTCTTTACCATCCGAAGTTGCATTGCGAAGGGGGTCCCTCATTTCCAGAATGGTATCGAGTAATCCGTGACGTCTAGCCTAGACATTGCCCGCATCAAACACCTTCACCTCGATCTGCCATGGCTACTCATCAGGAAAAGATACAAGACAATCCTCGTCCCCGCAAGATCCATTCCTCGTGTGGTCAACTTCACGGCCCGGAATAGACGCAATCTGCTGATTCTGGTTTTCGGCGTCCAAGTTGCAAGGCTCTCTCTGCCTCTTCTTGGCTTGTGGACACATTTCGTAAATCCACTTAACGTGATCACAGCCCTTGTAGAGGACTCTGAAGATCATACACATAGTTACGCCTTTTTCAGTGTGCGAAAGAGCTTGGTAGTGCTTCGGCTGGGGCTAGTGGCGGTTGTCGGTTGTTGGTTGTGAGTCCAGTTGTCGGTCGTGAATGTCTGCCGTGAGGTGCAAATTGTGTGGCATGAAAAAGGTCGTGTAGAAGTGGCGGTATTTGTATTGCGCTGGTGCAAGTCGTGTTGAAGAGATAGGTAAGTCGACCAAAATGGTGATTCAAATCAGGTGTGAATGCATCAACACTGCCCAGCCGTAGAGGTCTCGGGCCGGCAATCTCTCTTCAGGTCCTGCTAGAACTTCCTAGTATTTATGTCAGACTCCAGAATTTTGGGAGAAAGAGAAGACTCGCCCATTTTTGAATATACAAATCTTCAAGTCCGCACCTTGTCAAAGGCTCGAATTAACACGCAGAACAGAGAGCATCAATAGCCAGGGTAGCATGATTACCATGTACCTCTTTCCTTGAAAACCCTAAGCAATACCAAACCATCCCTATTCTCTCTCGAATCCCCGAAGTCCGTGAAGCACCTTCTTTTTATCTAACACATGCCCCGATTCCCAGTCTTCTGCTCACAACGGTTCCCCATTCGATCTCACAATTTCAAAAGGCCATCTCTCCGTTCTCCCCTCCAACATATGTGTGTACCAGCGGCGTTCATTTCCAGGAACTTTTGGCAATCCTTACACTTTTTCTTGATCGGGTTTACTTTTTCGTCAATGTGACATTGGTAGATTGTACAGCCCCTTTTGCGACCACAATGCTTCTTCGGTATTCTTACTTCGTAATGACTGCACTGGTGGAAGAACCATCGGTATATGGTACACATTTTTTACTTGGATCGGCAGGTGGTTGATGAATGAGGAGGTGTGGCGTTTTGTTGGGGTTGGTCTAGGGTTGCTTTATCGGGAATGTTGTTCTTTATTTCTGGTTCTGGTTCTGAGCGAGGCTTGGTGTAGATGATATTGATATTCTTGTTCTTATTCTTGTTTTTCGAGAATATTTTTTAGGAGCTATAACTAAGGAAACATCGGCTTTTATAGGGGCAGTCTCACCCATAACGTGAAGTTATCAAGCGGTTATAACAAAGACATGAACTAACCACCAATACATGTAACGAACAGAAAGTTCGGCAAACATCGCAGTATATTATCAGAAATGAATAGCAGAACAGATACGTTACGGTATCTCCTCCTAGCAAAGGATGTTAATCGCTAATAAGATAACAGCTTTGAATTCAACTAGTGGTACAATCGGGTTACTGAGACTATCTGCTATAGGCTACCAATCCATGCCGTCCATCCCCAGTTATGGTGTTCGCCTTATTTATGTACTTCTCCACCACCCGTGGCAGGAGCCTTGTGACATTGGGTTGTCAATCAATCATATTCATATCGACGGCACAATTCTTATAAGAGCTATGAAAGGAATAGCTCAAACAGGCAATTCATATTTCCTCCCTCATTAAAGATCCCCAGCCAGTATAACACACAATATCGACAGCAAAACCATCCATGTCCACCAACTCCAAAGTAACCAAGCCCAACCTAATATTGCTCGAAATGCAAGCCGAGCAATCCAAAAACGAGTAAAAGGAAGAGAATCACAAACCCAGAAGAGCTATCATCGTCATCCCCTCCCATCTGTCTCAAAGCCCCTTTTCCCATCTTTACATTCCCGACCCTTTACCATTCGGCTGGTCCTTGTAATACTTGGCTCCAACATACTTCAACACAGTGTGGTCTGTCGCTCCCCCACACCCCTCGATCCCACACTCTTCCTCATTCTCGTCGAGAATCGTTGTCCGTTTGGAACACTTTGAGCCGCAGTCATGGTAAGGTTTGTGCGGCTGGTGTTGGTAGCAGGCCCGTAGGAAGATACTCACAAGATGGTAGCACATCCTAGCGAAGGTTGGTAATTCGGTGAGGAGTTTCCAACGGCGAGTTGAATGACGAGCGCTGCTTTATAGTTTCCTTGAGTTCTATCGTGGGTATGGCGTTGGAAGTATTGGTCGTTGAGGTTCTTTTGGATATTCTTGCTAAGTTTTTGTTATCTCTTTCTTTATCGAAGTTGTTGTTCTTGCTAATACTTAGAAATAATGTATGAGAAAGCGGCCAGTATATATACCACCTTAATCTATCATATTCGATGAAATATATTGAAGCATCACGACCACACCAGTGAAGAGGAGATCGATGAAGGTCATAAAAGCAACAGGTGGCCATTGTTCGTTACAGATCAGAATATCCGGCGCGCCGAAGAATTCACCAATATTAAAGTAAGCCGCGTCTATAGCCGTGATCGCTCAAGCTGTAAGCAATTTCCTTCACAACGTAGTGAGTCGGAAATGGTGACTGAGTATATCCACGAACACCACGACGGCAAGCGCAGAGTAACATCTCTACTAAACCAAGTTACAACAACACGATGACATGTCCATAAGTCCTCCTCGAACCGTTCGTAAACTCAGTTCGATGCTACAGACTACAATCGACGACGAAAGATCTCTAAAGATAACAAAAAAATTCATAAGCCATGAAATGTACGAAGCCGAGATTTCCGTTAAAAGCCTACTATATCGCCAATCTTGAAGTGCAGGTTTCAAACTCCGAAATTCCTTCCAAGCTCTTCCCAAAAGGTTGCAAGACAAAACTGGTTACTCACTTCTCATNAGACACAACCCAACCACCCCCCACTCCAGCACAACGGGAACAGACATAAACCACTCCACCTCCCTCAGCTAAAAATCCACAAACACACAACACCAAAATCCTGCATCACCTGCCCGCCATCTCACTCCACAATCGAACATGCAATAAATACAATTTACCAAGACAATCATCATGGGACGAATGGTACACTGCTCAGTGTAGGTTGGGGGGCGTTTGCTTGGATTGGTGTGGATTTAAGGTTCATGTCGTTACAATCTTGTTGCGTGAGACGGAGAGTGTGGGTGTAATGATGGCGAGAATCGGCTTTTCAGTGGCTTTCAAAAGCGTGCCATGAAATTGCTTGCCCTAGTAATGTCGTCTATCATTGTAATCGGATATTCTTACTTCATCTGGTAGTCGCTTCATCAAGCGAACTCTCGAATGATGTTTGGCAAGAATGGGAACGATTTTTTTTAGAAATGTGTACCGATCAGGACCTACACAAATCCTACTCAAGTTAGACGTACTTATAACGATATGCCTGATTCGGGTCCATCGGCCCGCACTCTTTCTCGCCCCATTCCCTCATCAGGACCTTGCCTATAGTATTCTTTTCTCTCTCCAGATCTGCGAATCGGCCCCTCCACTCCTTGTCCTTTTTCCGTAGCATGTCCTTCACGGTCTTGTCGAACTGTACGTTGATGGCATCGCTCTTCTCATTTGCCAGTTGTAATTTTTCATTTGCCACCTGCAGCTTCTCGTTGGTGGCCTGTAGCTGCGTACATAATTTGCGATTCTCCTCCAGAGCTGCACTGATCTTGGATTCGGCCATTTTGACGGTTGTTGAGAGTTTCAAGCGGTGTTTGTGGAGATCGGCTGTCAAGACTGCGTTTTTGGTGGTCATTTCATCCACCTTCGCTCCGAACGCAGCAGTGGCCGATTCGAACTCTGATTGAGATTTTGCATTTCTGCTCTTCTGGTCCTTGATTTTCGAGAGAAGGAGGTCTCGCTCTTTGGTCAACAGGGCTATTTGAGCAGAACTTTGCTCCTCCTTGCGGGTGTGCTTTTCGATCGCATTTGTGACAGTGTCTTCAGCCTCAGCCTCAATAGTTGAAAGCTCCTGGCGGTGTTCGTCTTCGGTTTCGGCTAATTGGGATCGCAAGAGATCCCTTTCTTTGGTCAAAGAATTGATCTGAGCAGAGGTCTGCTCTTGAAGTGCCTGCAGCTGTTTCTCAAGTGGGTTATTTTCAGTCGCATTCGTCTCAGACAATCTGGCCTGGGATTGGAGCGCTGCAAGTTCCCGGCGATGTGCGGCCTCGATTTCGTCCAGCTTCGATCTCAAACCAGCGCGTTCTTCCGTTAGTGCATTGATCTTAGCGGCGGTTTGGTCTTGAGATAAAAGTAGCTGTTCGGCCTCAGCTTTCATGGTCGAAAGCTCCTCACATTGTTGGGACTTGAGGGCTGAAATTTTCTGGCGATGTGAAGCCTCAATCTCGGCCAATTTAGACTGATCACGGTTACGAGCCTCAAGCGCGTTCAAGACGGTCTCTTCAGCTTCGGCTTCGATGGTCGAGACTTTCTGGTGATGTTCGATCTCCAATTGCTGGGACTTTTCGGCGTGCTCGCTCCTGAGGCGGTTTATATCCTGTTCAGTGTCCTTCAAGGCATGCTTGAGCTTGATAGCATTGGCCTGGAGCGTATCGTGATTCTCTTGCAGACATGATAATTCTTCTGTGACAAGTGCTTTCTCGGACCCTAACTCTTCCAACTCCCTGCCCAGTGTCACAATCTCGCGCTTCGCTGCCTCGAGTTGTTCGTCTTGATGGCGAATCTGAGCGTCCTTGTGGCTGAGTTGAAGACTGTGCGCGTCTTGTGCCTTCCTAAGCTGGATTTCGTGGGCAGTCTTGGTCTCGGTAAGAAGCCGAGTGTGTCGAAGCTTCTGTTGCTCCATCTGATTTCTGACCCATGCCAGATCCGTCCGCAGCTTTTGTAACGCTTCTTCAAGAGACTTTTCTGTCTCGCTAGGACCTGTGGCGGCCTCGGGTATGGTCGACGGGGCCTCCGATGGGTCTCTTAGTCGAACAGGCGTATCTTCATAATCCTCGACTGTAGCCTGGCGGGTCACTGGTCGGCTAGGTGGCGAGGTAAGTTCTACCACAGTACGCGGGGTGCTGGGGGAAGGGGATTCTGGTTCTGGCAGTGCATCGTCGAGTGGTTCGTCAAGTGGCTCTTCAAAAGGGCTATCATGCTTGTTTGGGACATGTCTGGTAGCAGAGGTTATATCATCGCTTCCAATGTATTCTTCCATGTCTTTTTTTGGCGCTCCCTCCAGTCTTGTAGGCTCTACAATGGTTGGAAGCTTCGCGCTCATCCAGTATTCCATATTCTGTGTAAAATCGGTCGGCCCATCAATATCCTCGCTGTTTACGACATCGATCGCGTACGGTCTGGACTGCTGAGACACCAGAGAGCTCTCTTCATGCTCGTCCGGAGGCATTAACGCGTCGAGATTGAAGGAGTACTGCGAGGAATTGCTTGACACGGATGACGCCCTGGAGTGGATTCGGCGCGGTGGAGAGGAAGGCATGGTAGCCATGGTGGCAGGAGCGGATCTCGGAGTAATGTAATGGATTGAATGCGTGTGTCTCGAAGCAATGTGGGTTAAAAGTCGTTGCTGGGCGCAAAGGGACGATTAATTGGGGAATGGTGACGATGCTTTGTTTGTTGTTTGTTTGTTGACGGAAGTTCTTCGCAACAAATTCGGCCGCAGTGCAACATCTCGACTTCGATATTCTACACCACCAGACACTCGGAATGTATACAACACTCTCAGCCTCATAATGATCGCAATGGTGCACGGAAAATTTTATTTGAGTTTTGCAGGAAATTGCCAGTATGTAAACCAAGCTGGAGAGCTCCTTCGTCCAGACTTTACAGTTATCTAGTCCAATCCATCTGATGATACCAATGGACCAGGTTTTTGGATGATTGTCGACTGCCTTCTCTTGCGAGAGAGGTGATGATCGTCGAATGCCTCATCATGCGAGGAAAGTAATAATCTCTCCAGATTCATCCGTGAAAACTTACTCCTCAGTCGAAAATGCCCCTGCTGGGGCAGGCGCTGAGACACGGCGCCGCACGGGAAGTTCAAACAGTTTCATGGGAATATGTAGATATGTGGTAAGTAATTCTTTCACCGCAAAGGACCAATGTTCGAACGAATCTATGTTGGTAGGCGCTGAATTTATGTCGAACCTTGGTCTGATATAGCCATTGTGCCATCCCGACTTGAGACACGGAAGCTGATGGGTTTGAAAAGCTTCACACATCTCAAAACCATATACAACACATGTCGAGCTCACACTTCCACACAATCAGGTGCAACGCCCTTCTTTCTGTTTCGTCTTCATCTCTGGACCTCATATCTTGATGATGAAGATTGATATCACTTGACCCCGAGCCATGGGTAAGATATCAAAGCAGACTCGTCCACATCCCGACTCTCCAAACCATGAGAATCCCTATTCTCCAAGATGCCCTCATTTCTCGATCATTATTGATCAATCACGGTCAAATTTTTTTACGAATTCGCTAGAAAACCATCACATTCGATCTCGACTTGGAGATCTTGAATAAACAAAAAGCATCAGATGACGGAGCCGAGCAGACTCACAAGCCAGAGACATTACTCCAAGTCCCTGATGGGTCCGGTACCATTACATTTGCATGCTTGTCAGATCAATGTTCGGTAAATCTC
This sequence comes from Venturia aucupariae, assembly GCA_003693225.1. Classification (NCBI taxonomy): domain Eukaryota; kingdom Fungi; phylum Ascomycota; class Dothideomycetes; order Venturiales; family Venturiaceae; genus Venturia; species Venturia aucupariae. The sequence continues at coordinate 108,051 of QWZN01000011.1, read as the reverse complement.
AGTGCTTGAGGTGCTAGGTTTAGGAAGATTGCCACGAGCTGGATTCATGCCACAAAGATGGTTTTTTTTGCGCCGTGTACAAGACATCCATCTGAATATTAGCTTTGTTCGCTTCATTGACAGCTATGTTCGATGGCTGCTGGAAAGGTAGGTATCAGATTTTGTTGTCGAGTCGAGCACGGCGGGGATTGAACACACGGCAAGGTCAAAAGGGCAAAAAGCAAGTAATGAACTCCATTGGTTCCAGTAGCTGCAATACTCCCCGACGGCCAATGAGCGGTCTAGTTTGGGAAGGCTATCTATCCAGAATCTGAAGTTCATGGGCGCACACCACTCAGCCATCCCTCACTTGCTTGAAGAAATATTCGGTGTTATGTCACTATAATGGTCAAACACATTCCAGGCTAACTAATCTTGAGTGGCCAGACTCAGAGGCCTTCTTGGACGATGAACACACTAGCGTCAACAGCACAAGCTTTCTCTGTGTTGCCTTGGCGGTAGCAAGGTGGTTTCAGTAATATTGGTCCCCAACCTGCCGAGATTACAGCTATCTTCTTGTACTTGAAGTTAGCCAACTCAATATCCACGTTAATAAGTTATTAGTGAGCTTCGGAAATCATGTTACCAGAAATTTTGTAATATCAATACTTGTTATAGAGGGTTGAATCGCTAGTAAAGTCTGGTTGAAGTGCACTAAACTGATAAAGCTACTATAGGTGTGGTAGCATACTTTATAGGAACATGGGATGTTTCTCAGCCTTACTACCTAGATCGGGATGACAGTCGATAGTGCTCTGCATTATAATAGCGATTGCAATTACAAGGAATGGGAAAATGTATCATACCCTCTTCAATCACTGCCTTCCCGTATGGATAGCTTGATAGCGTTATGTACCATGAGTGATGTAGAGGAGCAGCCAGTGGTTCTGAACAGTCCGAGCGTCTCGGCCTTCTGTCCCTGGATCGATTAGTTCACGGGAGTGCCCGCTGTGGAGCTGCACTCCAGCTGGACCACAACGTTGCTCTCACACGAGACCTCAGGGCAGCTCCCAACACGCTCATCTCATCTCTCAGCAGCAGCAGCAGCATCATTAAAGCTTTACACAGATGTGACCTGATGCCAATGGTATGCCCCCGATTTGTCTTGCTAGGGCTCGCGTGTTCACCTCCGCTGCTTCTCCTACGAGTAGCGATCTGCAACTAAGCCTTACACTAAGCCCTGAACAGGATAGGTGATTCAGAATGCGGAGAAGTGGGGTAAAGGTGTCGAGTTACTGGCCTGATGCCGCTGTACACCTGACTGATCCAGTGACCATTCAATTGGGACCAGCTGGTCTGACGACAGTTGATCGACCTACAAAAAGGCCGAAGACAGCTTGAGCTCCCTCCCTTCCCCTTCCCCAATCCACCACCTTCACAACACCGAGCCAATTCATCATCCCCAACACAATACCGTCAAGATGAGTGCAGTACAGGACCCAAGGGACGTCAACGAAGCCCTTCAGGTCCTTTTCCCGCTTCACGATGACTTTGACACCCTCGACTTCGTCGGTCCCATGGAGATGTTCAGCCATGCTCTCCACGACCAGAAGAACAAGGGTAAGCACCTCAATGGATACTCAATGCCACTTCAATGCCACTCAATGCTACCTGATACCTCACACAAACATCGCTGATACCGCCTCGCAGAAACCAAAGCCTTCAACATCACCGTTGCCGCTGCAAAGCCAGCCGTCAAGTCTGCCCAAGGACTGACCGTCAAGGCTGACATCGACCTCGAAGATGCCGTCGAAGACATTGAGAAATGGGACATCATCGTCGTCCCAGGCGGTGGCACCGAAGGTCTCCTCAAGGCCAACGCCGAACCAATGAACCTCATCAAAGAATACGTCAAGCTCCAAGAGAGCGACCCAAGCAAAGAACGTACCCTCTTCTCCGTCTGCACCGGTTCCCTCCTCCTCGCTCAAGCAGGCGTCCTTCAAGGCCTCGCCGCTACCACACACCCCGACTACTACCTCAAACTCGAACTTGCCTGCCAAGAAGCCGCTCGCAAGGGCAACCTCGAACGCACCGATGTCATGGAAGAACGCTACGTCGTCAACAACGCTCGTTTCGATCTCGGTGACAAGTGGGAGGAAAACCCATTCATCCTCGACTCTCGACCAGATCCAGTCCGCCGCAAGAGCAGTGCCCGCAAAGGCAGCGAGAGTTACAAACTAAGCAAGAGACGAGAGAGCTTGGTCAAGCGAGCCACAATGAGATTGGGAGGTATGAGAGTCATCACCAGCGGTGGTGTCACGGCAGGCATGGACGCGGCATTGTACCTCGTTGCTGCTCTCGTCAGCATCGAGTCTGCCAACGAGGTGGCTCGTATGACACAGTTCCAGTGGCAGAAGGGTGTCACTTGTGAGGGCATCGATGTCTAATCAGGTAGGTTAGACGCGGACTTTGAGAAAATGAAAGTCTCGCACCATTATGTATGACACGGGAGAGACCTGGAAATATGGCTCTCGTTGTCTCCAAAGCTTTGAACGGCCGATGTGAAGCAAGACTGTGGAAACACTTCTTCGCGCTGAAAAAGGTACGATCATTATGACGTTTGTAAAAAAAAATCTGGGAAGAAAAAAATCAATCTCGAAAAGGGAGGTTCTTTCAATGTCGTGCCTCGTGCTTTCCTCTTTGTGACTCTCGGCACGTTAGTACCTTACAGCTGGAAGATCATGGCTTCAATATTCGACCGACAAAGGGTAAAATTTCCCGACAACCCAGTTCCCACGGCTCGCCAGAGGTGGTATTGAAGCGACTCATATTGTTAGAAAGAAAATCATCGATATCGATTTTGATCTCGATCATGGTGTAGAAAATTTGATCTAGACATACATATTACCATTATTCCTTTCAAAAAGTAGAAGTGGGGTAGGACGGGATAAAACCACGATGAGAAATCCAGAACTGTCTTCATCATGAGAAGAAGAGAAAAGAATCATCTATCTTTGGAGTAAGTAAGTAAGTGAGTAAGTAGGCGAGTAAGTAAGCTACTTTGACCGAGTATATACAACCATTAACATCTGTACAATCTATCACAACACCTCGACATTCCCAAATCGCCTCGCATACATACCCAATGCCTTGGTCGTAAAGGTGAACTTGTAGTTGGGGTAGGAGATCATACTGCGATTGATGGAATTAGCAGAGCGTACCGCACCGGACCGGACGATGGGAAGATACTGACCAACTCTTATTGAACACGCCCTCGATGGCTTCCTGCAACCACTCCCCATTCGCCTGTTGCCTCTCCATGATGAGCCTAACAGCCCTCTCGATAACAGCCCGATCAGGGTATTCAGCTTCCAACAACCCAATGACGGCCCAAGCAGTCTGAACAACTTGACTTTGCTCATGTTGCGTGTATACACCAGTCTCGCAGCTCTTGTAAGATTCGCCCCAGCCTCCATCAGGCATCTGCCTATCCACAAGGAATTTACAGGCGCGCTTGACACGATTCGAATTCTCCCAGCTCTCGCCAGCACAAGCCAGGGATTCAAGTGCGAACATGCCTGCGTATGTGAAACAAATACCCCAGGCACCATACCATGAGCCATCCTTCCGTTGACTCGATCGAATGTAAGAAAGGCACCTGTCCAAAAAGGTCTGGATATCGTCTTTTCGATAATCGGGATAAATTTTGCGGAACGCCATCAGTGCAGTCACACAGGCTGTCGTACATTCGGGATAGTCGTATTCGACCATGATTCTTCCGAAGACTTCAGCTGCGTTAAGCCATTCCAACATTTCTGATCCTCGTTGTGGTTCGTAACTCGAGCAGCCGCCAGTCCAATTTTGCATGGTCAAGATAATGTCAACTGCGAGTTTTATTCGATCGTCGGAGATGAGTTTTGGAAACGACGGAATAGCCTGTAGCATCAAGATGGCTTTCAAAGCTTCAGCCGTGCAATCGCTCACAGTGTATCCCTGGTCTTTGTTGCTGAAACCCCAGGCGCCTTTTGTCGGTTGTCTATATCCATTTTGATGGCAGATTTCCTCAATACCCATGCAGTTCTCCAGCGTTTGTTGATCTTCGAGGTACTCCAAAGCCTTAGTCAGCATAGGACGCCATCTGTCTTCCTGGGCGAGGCCAGCGCCAACAACGGCTTGAATGAGGAATGCCGTATCCCAATTCTGTACACCGTTCGTGCCGTTCATGAGCATGCCTTCTTCCTTGACCCAGAGGAAATCTTCCATCCGTTCCCGGTGGCGCTTGACGGACTCTGCACTTGGACCTTCCTGTATATAGCATGCCAGGAAATTCATGGGTCCATTGACTGGTCCAAGATTGGCATAATCGGTGTTTTTGTCCTCAATCTGAATCAAGTTGAAAATATATGCTTCCGCCTTGCGTCTCAAATTATCCGTCCTCAGGTAAGGGTTCCAAATATTGACCAGTGCCCAATTGATGCCATTTAGTATGAAAGTTTTCGGGTGGTAGTTATCGCGAGGGGAGATGCTGTTGCGATGGGAAAGGAAATCGATTTTCTCGTATGGTTCGACGAATAGTTCGGATCTTAGGGCCATGGTGAGTCTCGTGGCAGGGTAGGTCCATTTCTTGGAGTATATGAAGGACATGGGGACGAAAACCTGGCGCATATGGATCCACCATCTCCATGGAGCGATGGGAAGCCAGTCTGGAAGCAGCCTTGTTGTTCATCAGATTCAGTTCGTCCTTGCGCATGGGACTGTACTGACCATAATTCAGGGGGCACAGGATTGACGGCATCCCATGACGTGACGCCTAGAACACTGAGCCAAAACTTTGCCCAGTGCGGTCCATTCGTCGCTCCTCCTAGTGAATGGAGAACTCCTCGGGCTTTCAGCATTCGCGGCTCATCCGGGCTCGCGCCCAGAATTCGCATAGCTGTGTAGTTCAAGGAGGTACCAAAGACGCTGCTTTCTCCTTCGATGTGTAGACCCCATCCTCCATCCTTGTTCTGTCGCGCATAGAGGTAATTCTTGATCTCGATGCTATGCGCTTCGGGAATTGGTGTCTCTGTGACATACCAAGTAATGATCAGGCCAGGAAGCAGAAACATGGGCCCACCATATTCGCAGGCCCAATTGCCGGGCGGAAGCTGGAGTTGTTCGAAGAAGGTCAAGCCATTTTCAACGGATTGGAGCGGTGTCTTGACAGGTTGGAGCGGAGGTTGTTCCTGTGGTATTGTTTAGCATGCACATAAAATAATGTATACACCTGGACAACACACTGTATCGAGACCAAGAAACCATTTATCAGCTGTAGTTTGTGGCCATGCCTTGACCTCCTCGTCGGTACGCAGGTAATGCCATGTCTGTCGTCCTCGTTCGTCCAGCAATCGCCATCTCGTACGATCTGTTGTGGTAGGCTGCTTTCCTGGGAGAGTCTTGAGAGTTCCGTTGATGGATTTGGAAGCAGTATTGGAGTTTGTATTCGTTTTGGCCTCGCTCCTAGATGGGACCATGTTGAATGTCGGGTATTACGAGAGGATAGTGAGTACAGGTGACCGAGTCTCCTTCGATGTTTGATGGCAGCTTAAACTCAATCTCGAATTGAAGAGCCCGTGCATCGGACATGTAGCTGGTCCAGCATGTTCAACGAACTTGAAGATGTAGTATGAGTCGTTGGAATTGTAACAAGACATGCCCATGAGAATGAATGCCTATGTCCACACAATGCAAAGTCGAATCATTTGCAAGATTATACTTTGGGATTTATCGTCATGCAGGGCGGCGGCCTCTGGTTTTCCATCCTAGCTCAAGTCACGAGTGCATCTGATGATCATGGATTGGCTGAATATCATGATGATTTCTCGCTCTATCAACACTAATGGACATGGGACGACGTTTACTCTATGAAGCTCAACTAAGACCTCCAACGATAACATTTCCTCGAGGAACAGCTCAAGTGGTATTGGTGTAAAGATGTAGCGAGTGGTTCTATCAAAGTCGATGTCGAGATATCTTTGTCAAAGACAAGTGTATGTCGAGATATCTTTGTCAAAGACAAGTCGATGTCGAGATATCTTTGTCAAAGACAAGTCGATGTCGAGATATCTTGGTCAAAAACAAGTCGATGTCGAGATATCTTGGTCAAAGACGTGTCGATATCGATCTTTGATATCAAAATGGAATGTCCAAACGAAACAACAGAATTGCTGTGGATTGTAGAATATGTATGACCCTTCTGACACCGCCCACGCAATAAACTAATGCGCGGCCAGCTCTTATAGGTTCTCTTTTCCGTCTCCGCAGATCTGAATCGCATGACAGCAATGGAAAGACCGATGCCAATGACAGGACGTCACGGGCGTGGCTGCGTGTCTGAACTGTCTAAAAAGATTGCGGGATGAGGGAGAAAAGTTTGTTGCAGAGAGCGCGACAGAGACTTCGTAGTGCTCTCGGCACTCGGAGAAACTCTGCTAGGTTTAGCGTCAAAGCGGGATTACACCGGCAGTGCACCTGCAGGTGGGTTCCATCCATTAATGCCTGCTTGCCCTCACAAACGACCTTTGTTGGTGCAATTGATACACATTCTGCAGATTGATACTCAATCGTTATACACAGCTTCTCCGTCACTTCAGAGCATCCATCTGGGTTTGAGACTGCTGTATTGATTCAGGTCGATTCTTGGCCGTGGCATTTCGACACTTGCACCCATCGCTGCGAAGCTCGCCGTATTCTGGGACACAATCCATACAACAAACACAATGGCCTCCGCCCTCTTCTTCCTGGACCTCAAGGGCAAGACCCTCCTCGCCCGTAATTATAGAGGAGACATTCCCATGTCCTCTGTAGAAAATTTCCCAGTCCTCCTCAGCGAAGCCGAAGAAGAATCATCCGCCGTCCCACCATGCTTCTCCCACGAAGGCATCAACTATCTGTACATACGACATAACAACTTATACCTCCTCGCCCTCACGAAAAGAAACACCAATGCCGCCGAAATACTGCTCTTCCTGCATAAAATCGTGGAGGTCTTCACAGAATACTTCAAGGAGCTGGAGGAGGAGAGTATAAGGGATAACTTTGTGGTCATCTACGAGTTGCTGGACGAGATGATGGATTTTGGATACCCACAAACAACAGAGTCTAAGATTCTGCAAGAGTGAGTTCATACCGCTGCCTGAGCGCACAACCTTCTCCTCCAGACATGCCCTTCATGCATACTCTATCAGGCAATTCGCAACCGCATCGCACTCTTGCTATCTGGCAATATGGTCGCAACGTTCCTGGAAATATACAGACGGACGTTGGCCAGCAATTATCTACACGCTTGTCAAGCTACCAAAAAAACACATCATAGGTCAAATACGCTGACAAGACACGATAGGTACATCACACAAGAATCCCACAAGCTCGAGATCCAGGCACGCCCTCCCATCGCCGTCACAAATGCCGTCAGTTGGAGAAGTGAGGGTATCCGGTACCGCAAGAACGAGGTCTTCCTCGATGTTGTTGAGTCGCTCAATCTGCTGGTCAGCTCGTCAGGCAACGTGTTACGGTCCGAGATTCTGGGCGCCATCAAAATGAAGTGTTATCTATCCGGAATGCCTGAATTAAGGCTAGGCCTGAACGACAAAGTTATGTTCGAGACCACTGGCAGAGCGACGCGCGGCAAGGCAATCGAAATGGAGGACGTCAAATTCCACCAATGCGTACGCCTGAGTAGATTCGAAAATGATAGGACAATCAGTTTCATACCGCCGGATGGAGAGTTTGAACTCATGAGCTATCGTCTGAACACACAAGTCAAGCCATTGATCTGGGTAGAGTGCGTGGTGGAAAGTCATTCAGGCAGCAGAATAGAATACATGCTCAAGGTAGGTCGACCCGAGCTCTCTTTGAAAACATCTATTCTGACAAATCCCGCATAGGCAAAAGCACAATTCAAGCGGCGCAGCACAGCCAATAACGTCAGTATCATCATACCTGTACCGGACGACGCAGATTCGCCCCGATTTCGTACAAACATTGGCACTGTTCATTACGCTCCTGAAACTTCCTCCATCGTCTGGAAAATAAAGCAGTTTGGTGGCGGCAAGGAGTTCCTCATGCGCGCAGAGCTGGGCCTGCCTTCAGTACGAGGTGACGACGACAAAGGAGGTGGAATGATGGGTGGATTTGGCGGCTCCATGGGCGGTGTGGGAGCCGGCAAAGGAAAACGGCCAATTCAGGTCAAATTTGAGATTCCCTACTTTACTACGAGTGGAATTCAGGTACGCTATCTCAAGATCATCGAGCCGAAGCTGCAATACCCATCTCTGCCTTGGGTACGGTATATTACGCAATCTGGGGACATCGCGGTGAGGTTACCGGATGTTCATACAACTTAGCGTATTTAGATGGTGCGAAAGGGTGGAGAACTTTCGAATTTTAAGGCCTGCCGGGAAAGTCTCGATACGATGATTATATATTGTTGGTATGAATGAGATTGGCGAAACTCAAATATCCTGTCTTATCTATTCATGTCTTCATTTTTCCTTTTGCTACTTCTCCATGTCCTTGTTTACGCCCAATAAGTTGAGGCACAATATCCACGATCTCATAGTAGTCTCATCGATTCAGTACGATACTAAGCTTAGGAACTACGAATTCTTCCTTTCTGCCTTTCCCCCCCCCGCAAAACTCGAAAATCGATATCTGTCGATTCCTACCTACAATTATACAGAAGTATTCTCGACGGGGATATCTCGGCTTTTATGTTGAGGTAGTGAGAGAGACTTTTATGCAGGTGCGATTCTTGAAAGTGTATATACCCTAGGATATCTCGAACCTTCCTTCCTTCCTTCCCTTTTAGGTATAGTATTGTACAATAACTCACAATCATAATACCATCTTCGTCTTGTTATATCACCTGTTCTTGGACGTTGGAGGGTTATGGGTAGTTCTACTTCTCCTCCTCCATTTTTTCTTCTAAATAACTTTTATTTGGGGGGGGGGTGCTTTAGGGAAGTTAGATGGGAGATTATATTGGTTTTGCGATTACTGTTGGCCTTTTCTTGATACCAGGGTTTTTGGGATGGAGGATGTCGAGGATTCTTTTGGGTAGGAAGGGGGAGGGGAGGGATTGGGTAGTAGTTACTTATTCTATAGGAATGGAGGGAAGTATATCGAATATGTGTATATTACTAGTAAATCATTGAATACGGTCATTAAATTTTGGGAGAGGTGCGATGTAGACTTCGTATCCCTGATGGATATGAAGTGATGAGATTACTGTGGTGGTTGTTCTGGTATCTTTTCTTGAAAGGGTTGAAATACTCATAAGTTTACGCAAAGTAATACTGCGAGGTGTTTTCAGAATTGAGGGAATTGGCAATATGTATTTAATCGTGAATTTCATTGCTCATGTCCTAAAAGCCGCCCATGTGTTCCTTTCTCGGCTATTGGTAGGTCAATGTTACCTTTTTAATTTCCATCATATCTTTCCTACCTTATTTGGGAGAGTTTTGGGAAGAAAAAAGGATGGGTTTTGTGAGTTGTGTATATTGTACGTACTTGTTGGTTTTTACCTTCTGATGAATGAGAAAGCTTTGGAGGCTTTTGGGGTGGTGATGAGTTTAGATGGGATGAATGTGGGATATGGGCAGGTGTTTTGGAAAAAAGGTGAATCTGTATGAGAAAGAAGCTCAACATTAGTTGATCCCTGTTCACCCGAGATAAATCAGGGGCTGTGAATGGGGGAGAAAATAAGAGTGGGTAGAAGAGTTCAGTCGCTCTCTTCAGGACCTTCCAAATCCGAGATCGGGCGTCGTGAGACTCAGGTGATTTTGAGGATTCGAATCGCCTGAATATTTGATAGGGTCACAAGGACATGAAGCACTGGTACCTTGTATCGATGAACACACTCGCTCATTCGTACTAGGAAACATGACCGGCAGAGTTATCGTGGATGCTGGATTGCGTGGGGGCGGTTAGTGATCATCCCTGAGGCTCATGTCGGGTTGGTGGTGGGATGGATGGGGTGTGTAAGAGGTGTGAACCAATCGAGTTTGTTACTGCATGCTGTACCGCAAATCTCTTTCCATTATGTCGGAACTTCCATTTCTCATAGATTACATCGTTTCCGGTGTGTTTTTGACACCTGTGAGTTCCGTGTACCAAGTGATTCGCAGCTGACCTTTACTGGCCTTCAGACCACTGTACTGTATAAACTTCGATCGAAACAGTGAGGGGTTGACGCGTTGTACATGTGACAGACAGGGGCAGGAATCCTTGTCTGAGTACCGGGACTTTTTGACACTACTCCTCTAATTCAAATTCGAATTCGAATTCGAGGCGACGTTGATGATGTCCTGGTGATCTTGAATGTTCTTGCCAAAGTTTTTACCGGCACGGATGCAAGGTAGAAACTCCAATATCCAGAATAGCTATCTCAGCGCTTGAGCATGGTTTCCGACTCGAAACGGGCATCATCGATAGATGGCTCCATATTCCCCTCTCTCCATGGCGCGCAGGTGTATATTGGTCGAGTATGGCGGATAGCTCCACACTTTGACGTGAACTCCTCGCTTTTCTTGCCCTACAGCTTGTCAGAGCAGTAAATCGAATGAACGCCATCGTACAAGCTTACATCCTTGATGTCGAGGTCGGTTGTGGGTCCTCCATCCTCCATCTTCACCGTGTACATGCCTGATACAGTGTTTGACAGCCCTTTCCACAAAGCCCGCGTGACCCGAGAATGCAACAAGTGCAATGAGAATAGCTAGGTCTCCGTTGAATGCCCCGTACTTTGGCTCACGGGTGTGTCGGTGATGCTCGGCATGGTGGGAATCGGGAAGGAGCTCTTGTACCCAAGCTTGATCCGGCCGCTGGGTGTTGAGTCGATGCCATTGAGCGTCGATCATCGCTTCGGAAGTATAACCTGCGCATGACAAGGTTAGAAAACTGTCTGATGGCCTCCCTTGAGGACTCAAGGGACAGGGCCTTCGACAATGAGATGACCTGACTCGCGGCAGAGAGCCAACGTACCTTCTCCTCTCCAGTGAAAAGATAGAACAGACCAATCGATTGTGGTTGGGTCAGACGCCGCTTCCTCGTCCGCCTCGGCATCCTCATCTTCCTCGTCGTCAGAGTCAACCACCCTCTCCACTTGACGGCCATTGCCAACCTGATACTTGGTTGCATCATATGGGACGATGAAAAAATGCCCGGCGCTGTGATACATCGATATCTCCTTGTACAGCACCGCAGCTTCCGGAAATCCAGCTTGCCAATTTGTGACCGTTCTGCCATCGAAGCAGAATATCTTTCGGCTAGTGTGGCCCTCTTTGATCTGGCTGCCGAAAAGTGTGCGAGGAGGGAGCCAGAATCCGTGCTGGGAAAGCCTGGGACGAATGCCTGGTGTTTCTTCTATGCGATCGATCTGGAACAGGAAAGCCGGCTGCATGCTATATTAGATGACTGTCTACTGTGGGGAGATGTACATACAGTCAATGTCGCCATGACGGCAAAGTGGATTGAATCTCGCGGCTACCAAGGATAATCGGAAGCATTGGACGCTCGTTTGTGAATACGTGTGACATTTGTGGTCGTGTCATACCATGGCATCACTGCTTTTATCGCGACAACATGGCGGTGCGGCTCTGTGGTCCAGCGTGTGTTGGCTATGACCAAGCGCCCATAGTTCTTGATCGCTCACAAGACCTATGATGCTGCAGATAGCCCGTATAGGGGATCCTTCGTGGTGGGCTGCTGATCTCATTGGAGAGTGTGCCAGCAGGGAATGCCGCCACCAGCCGACAAATCGAATGGCCCACCGATTGCGTACTTGTTGGTGAGGGTGTCCGTGCTGCTGTGGGAGAAGCCTGATGCGGGATTCTCTAGAACCGCGCTCTGAAGCAAAAGCCATTGTGTGTGAGAATGGAAAGGGAGATCTCGAGATTGACAAACAAAGAAGACTTGTGTTGTCTGATGGCAGCCAAAGATTGCAGTCGGCCAGCAAATTGACTACGCCCATATTGTCATCCCGCTCTTGTTGGGGATCTGCAGTCAAAGCTGGCTGGGTTAATTGCCTGTGTCGCCATAGGATGGTGAAGACCTGGGCTGAGTCAGACACTTTGCCTAGGACAAGCTCGGCATTTAGAACACCCAGGAGTGAGAAAAATACACAGTCTAAGGAGTATTTCCTCGGTGACTGTGACCGGATAGGAGCTTGATCCTCAGAAGTGCAACGAGCCTGAAGATAGCCGGGTAGATTAAGGTTAGGCGGGCCGATCCTATGTTGACGAACTAGAGGACGTAAGATCGGGTGAATGGTCGACGACGCGGCGCATTGTCTGTTCGGTTAGCGAAATATAAAGCCAGCAGTGCCGCCGTGAGCTGTACTCAATCCCCATTGCTATACTCAATGCCAGCGGAACTCAACGAGTGTGATCGTCAATCCAGACTCTCCACAGACTTGCTGAAGCAATATACGGGTCAGCAATTGTTGCACCTGTACAATGAGAGAATGACTTACACCAGAGCAGTGCCATTTTGAGGACAGAGGAGACCGACAGCGCAGTCATGTACTTGCAAATCACCACGGTGCAGCTGAATCGCAGCGACCGTCTTTAGTGAGCGATAACCTTCAGCCATAGTCCTTGGCGTAACCGGAAGGTATTATGCAACTATATGCTTGTTCGTTCGATTTAGATCTTCTTACCGGTGTCACACGCATGTTCTATAGTAATACAAACAACTTCAGTAGTGCCACAAGCACGCGGAAGATCTTATCCGATATATCACACACCTTAGGATCGATGCTCAATAGGTAGTAATGTCGGCTATGAAGCCGTACAGAGTTCCCAAATCCGTTTGACATCCTATCGTGGCTCAATCGGAGACTGCTGCAGGGCACAAGCAGCGCATATACCCAGGCTAGCATAAGACAACACAAGACGCCGATCGAGCTATGGAAAGAACTCCGAAGAGAAAAAAGTCGGAACGATAGCTCACTCGAAAGTCAAAAGCTCGGCACCGTACCGTTCCTGGATTGGAGTGACGGCTGAGGGATTGCACAGTTGCCACATCTTGAAGTTATTGATAATTCTCTTCCCTCTTCAACTATATTTCGCTCAGGTCAGGGCAGGTCATTTCTAATGTCGTTAGCGTTCCCCATGGTCAAGGTCGACGTCATAAATTCTGGTGCACACATGCAAACTTCCTGCAGTTAGAAATACGTCCGAAGTATCCTGCCGAGCACGATTCAGGATAAGCAGCAGCTCATTCGAGTCCTAACTGGTAAGCAAGTCTCCCGTGCTTACATGAGAACCTGCGCAGTGGCATTCACAACGAAACGGTGGTTATATGGATTTCTTGATTGGTATCGAAGTACCAACTTTAATCTGCGAGCTGGCTTGCCGAGTTCTATGGTAAGTGAAAAAGGTGGCTCGTCTGTCCAGTGAGAATCCATATCTGACATCTTCTAGTGTTCCGACTGGTACAGACAGGGTCAAAGTCCGAGCAGCTGATGAAACGATATGTAAGAAGGGGCCAACTGCTACTGCCCACGTGGGTGTTCCCATGCAACCAATTTCCCGACTCTTGCCAGATTGGACACGAACGACACTGTCGATGAAGCTAGCCGGCAGGCGCCGTAGAGTGACGGTTCGGAGCGATAACCCATCCATGTCTTCAAGGGAGCCACGTCTTTTGCTAATACGGAGGCATGCCACGCGGACGTGGCTCTATCTGCACAGGTATTTGTCGAAGCCTGATCCATCCATCGATCAGATCTGCAGCCAAGCGATTACGGAACAAGGCAAAGAAGGCAACCAGAGCCCATGGCATTTAAGGGCATTCGATGTCTTCTTCAGGGTTGACGAAAGCAAAATACATCTCGAAGGCCATCGCTGCCCATATTTTGGCTTCCTCTTTCTTCAAAATACTTCATCAAGTCTCCACACAGTCGTTGGTGTTTCCAGTCCGCCATAGCTCCAAGGCAGTCCTTAGTGCGTAGCTCGTGTCCCCTTTAGTCAAGTACTGCGTCAGACCAATACAGGCTTCCAGGTGTGTGGTTCGGGAGGCTCAGGTGGAGGTGGGTTGCAGGAAAGGCGGCTCTCTCGCGGCTTTGGGAACCGTAGTTCTTGGTGTCGTCTCTGTGTTGGCAGTTCGTGGTATTGCTGGCGCCCACATGTGACTGCTGGCACATCACGAGCTTCGAGACGAGACTGTACCAAAGGGACATGTTGAACTAAGGCTGTTGCGCTGGCAAGCCACTAGCCATCTGGGCGATTCCTTCGAAGGCATGACATACCGGTTGGAGGTATATCTCCCACTCGTATGGCGGCAGAGAGCGTGGACGGGCGGGGTTGAAGGCTTTGATGAGATGCAGAGGTGTCAGCCATTTCGAAACTGCTTATCGTTGACTGTTCTGGAAGAAGATGGCGCCCCAACTGGATTAAGTGAAGTCAGGCATCAATTTTTGGCCTTACAGCTTAGTCAGGGGGGCCCACTTTAAAAAGTTGATAGCAAATTCGAACAGCCATCTTGAGAAAATTGATATTCAAAACCAAAAATGTCAGACACACCCGCAAGCATGAATTCTGAAAAGCCAATCCATACCGTCGTTCTGGACGCTGCGCCCATCATTCGCGGAGAGCCTGGAATCTCATCATTATTGCTGCAATGTGAAGAGATTGTGTCGACGCCAGAAGTAATCCGGGAAATAAGAGACGAGGCCACAAGATCGCGTCTTCAGACTACCCTTATGCCATTTCTTACGTTAAGAAATCCGACCCCAAACAGTGTGAAGGTTATCACAGATTTTGCCCGGAAGACAGGGGATTTGGCAGTTTTAAGCAGAGTTGATATTCACCTGCTTGCTCTTTCTTACGAGATCGAGTGCGAGAAGAATGGTGGAGATTGGAGACTTCGAAGTGTTCCGGGGCAGAAGCGAACAAATGGACCTTCGCCTGCCAAAGTAGAAGCTGAAGCAGCATTAAAGAACGAGTCCGCCGAGAATGTGGAAGACGAGAGTGCAAACGCACAGGAATCGACACCCGAAGTCATGGTCGCAGAAGGCGGCCCCGTAGGCGCTGTAGAGGAATCTACTCTCCCTGGTCAACCCGTAGGAATGGATTCGAAGTTCACAGAAGAACCTCCGGCAGAGATCTTGCAAGTCACGGAACATAAACCATCGAGCGTGGTTCCAAACCCGGAAGCGGCAACAACAGCAGCCTCAGATACAGCATCTCCAGAGACTTCGTCGGCACCTTTAGAGAAGCCTGTTTCAGAGACGACACATTCGGAGGCTTCAGACTCGACGACAGCAATGCTGGCAGCCTCAACATCTGCTGAACCTCAACTTTTAAAAACAGAAGAGTCACGTCCAGCGCCAGACCAAACCACAACATCAATAACCGAACAGGCCAAACCCTCAATCGAACAACTCTCCCAACAACTCGGCTCCATTCCTCTCACCGACAACGGCCCCTCCGACTCCGACTCCGAGGATGGCTGGATAACCCCCTCTAATCTCAAGAAGAAACAACAAGAAGATATCCGCAATGTCAATGCAACCAACACCGCACCAGCAAAGATGCAAGTAGCGACCATAACAGGTGATTACGCCATGCAAAACGTACTCCTCCAAATGAATCTCAATCTTCTCTCACCGACACTCAACCGAATTCGAAACATCAGGACCTTTGTATTGAGATGTCACGCCTGCTTCAATATCGTCAAGGACACGAGCAAGCAATTTTGCCCACGGTGTGGCAAGGATACTCTCACGCGCGTGTCGTGTACGACGGACGCCAACGGAGAGTTCAAGCTACATCTGAAGAAGAACATGCAGTGGAATCATCGGGGCGACCGATTCAGCATTCCAAAACCTGTTGCCGGAGCCTCAAATGGAAAGGTGGTAGGCGGTGGGAAGAATGGATGGGGAAACGGCCTCATCTTTGCGGAAGATCAGAAGGAGTTTGTGAGAGGCAACGAAGAAGGAAAGAGGTTGAAGCAGAAGGATTTGATGGATGAGGACTATCTCCCTGGTATTTTGACTGGCGACAGGAGAGCGGGAACTGGGAAGATGAAGGTTGGTGCTGGGAGGAATGTGAACTCGAAGAAGAGATGATCAAGGGAGATGAAGAAAAGTTTGTTCTCTATGCGGATTATGACTATGAATGATGAAATGACACTGGGAAGAAGGGCTTTCCATGTTCTATGCAACTTGGGCTCATGAAATCTATGGCTCACTGACATGCATACGAAACAAGGGTAATCATTACATCAGGTCCCTTCCTTCTCTCTCTAACTGTTAAGACTAGAATCTTTCTCTGTGTTTCTATTTGTAAAGCAAAGATTGTGGGAATTCAAAGCTGGGAGCTTTGCATACTATTTTCTGGACAATCTAATTCCGTAAAGAAGAAATGAAATCGCCTCTCATTGCTCTAAGCTGCGCCTCGAACTTGGAAAGGTATCCCTATCGATTTGATTTGGTCTCGTTAAAGGTTGCAGACAATTTCGTTTGAAGACTAAACTGTAACAAAACTTCTCTGATCACTTGTTCTATTATTGTCAATAGATAGTGATAAGCCGTACGGATTTCCAAAGGTCCGATCTCCTTTACTTCGCCATGTTTGGCCCGTCCGTTCAACAAAGTATCGGGTTAGCAAGAGTACGTTCACCTCGGAATCGGGCTCATCAAGTTTCTCGGCGACATGGTTTTTCCAGCCATCGCCATCAGTACAACTTTGAGTGTTGTGATTCGGCCCAAGCTGCTTCTTGTGATCCGTTGAAACTAGATCGTTCCTCTGCTTCTCGCTACCGATCAGCATGTTCACAGGTGAAAAACTTGCAAGCATAATAAGTATCATTCAGTATATTAGGAAACGTGTTTCCGTATCGATTGTCTCTGAAATAATCCTCAAGCTTGCACTCTCATTCAGCACAGCATGAAAACGCATCCCAAACTCCATGGCACATCCCATGCCGAAATCCACGAACGCCCTTGTCCTTGTCCTTGTTCTTGCCCATCCGTAACTAAACGCTCCATCACTCAATCATTGTTTCGCAGCCGTCTTGTCTTCTGCGCGAGGGTTGTTAGGATATGTGTGATGTACGTGTATGAAATTTAACGCTTCGATTTTTTCGACTCGACTTTGACTTTCTTCTCGATCTTGACGATTTCAGGCTTTGTCTCTGTCTTTGCCTCCAATTTTGCCTCGATTTGCTTGATGGGCGTTGCCTCGATCACTGGATTGGATTTGTACGTACTCTGCTGCGTAAGTAAGAGTCCGTAACGTTTTTTCAGAGTGACGCGGTGCCTAGAACTTGTGAGCTTTCTTGTCCGTTGGTTCTTCGAAGGTGTGATTCGAGAATGATCGTGCGCGCCGAAGTCTTGGGACAGTTTGGAGGCACGGGCAGTCGTATTACCTTGAATATTTGTCGTCGGGAGAGAAGCGGGCTGGGTGGGCAGATTTGGAGACCTCGCCGTCAAGAACTTTCTTAAGGGTGTAGTGACGCTTGCCGTCGGGGCCGGGGCAGTACATGAGATGCATGCTGTGAATTGTCAGTTCTGGTTCTTCAGTATTCGATCAGCCACTCACTTTGTGACTAAAATGTCAAGCGTAGAATGTGTAATGTAGTTGATGATTGCGGTGGTGTCGAACTGTCGCGAGAGAGGAAGTTAAGAAATTTTGCTGTCCAATCGGAGATTAGATCACAAGGCGGAGGAGAAGACCCCTGCAAACTTAGTGGACAGCTTTCAGAACGGAACCTCAACTCAACACCAAAGTAATTGGACCAATACACTACACATCACGATGCCGTCCCTTACTCAAACCCTACTGCTCTTCGTGGGCCTCTTCTTCACTACATCAGCACAATTCCAGTTTTTCGAGCAGATGTTCAACGGAGGCGGTCAGCAGCAGCAGCAGCAGCAACCTCAAAACGTTCCCAGTGATTCCAATTGGTACAGGCAGAACTACGAGGCTGGTATGTGAACTATTTTTACAGTTGACACACTCTTTCTAACTCATGAAAAGCCTACTGCACGAATTATCTCTGTCCGGATACCCTCGCCTGCGTCCATTTTCCTCATCACTGCCCATGCGCACACCCGGACCAGGAAGACAAGGTTGAGCTAGGCGAGGGAATTGCCATCTGTGCAAGCAAGGGGGGGTGGAAGGCCGGAGAGACGCAGAGGAAGATTGATTTGGCCAGGAAGGGACTGCTATGACCGGAGATTTTGTGAATACGAGCCTGGAGTTTTGCCGTGAGCTTGATGCGTTGAAATCGAGCTTGGAGTTTTTGATTGGAAGGAATACTTGGAACGACGTTAGATGTAGGAATAGGAGTACTGGGATCACCTTAGGCATACATAACTATTTTGAAAAGATTGCAGGGACTTGGGGCTGTTTGAGTAAGAGCTGGATTTTGGCCGAGGTGAAATCTGTTGCGTCGTAGCAATCATGGCGACAAAGCGTGCAAATCAAATGAAGCAGACAATCAGATGAGTACAGCGTCTTTCTTTACAAATGGCCTCTCGGGCAACTGTTGTGATGTAAAATGTCCAATTTTTGCGCCTGCAAAATAACGTGAGGACTTACCCAAGAAATTGAGAAGGACAATCTTATCAAACAATTGCTGAACAATATATCTAGGCAGAGTTCAAGCGACGCCGGTTGTGTTGTTCTCAAGATGTTGGCGCGCAAGAGACAAAGACTCGTGTGTGCAATCCAACTCATGTGGCAGGTCCATCTTGCAGACCTAGCCCTCATGGATTGAAGTGGACAAAGAAGATGCAGATACTATGCCATGGAATACATCTCCCAAGTGAGTACGTGCACTGTATGTTGTGGAGCATTGACGTTGTCTTCTGCAGGTATATATGTAAAAGGATATAGGCATTCTTCCAGTTCAATGATGGCTCAGTGGTTACACTGATCGCTTACGAACATGGTTAAAAACCAAGCCTAGCAATTGCTACCATGAAGGTTACAGATCGCCCTGGAAACAGCCCCGGTCCCTAGAAAGTGGTAATTGTGAAGGTGAAGTTTCCCTTTTGCTTCTCTGGTATTTTGGCGATCAATGTCGTCTTCCGCAGGTATATTTAGAAAAGGATATAGACATTCTCTCAGTTCAATGATGGCTCAGTGGTTACACTGATCGCTTACGAACATGGTTAAAAACCAAGCCTAGCAATTACTACCATGAAGGTTACAGATCGCCCTGGAAACAGCCCGCGTCCCTAGAAAGTGGTAATTGTCAAGGCGAAGTTTCCCTTTTGCTTCTCTAGGTTTTGATGACTATTCTTTTGTTGACGATTATTCTTTTGATGGCATGTAATGGTGGCAGTGGTTCGAATTCTGGTCTTTTCTTTTTTGCTGGGGGCTTGTGTTGACGGGATGTTTTCACCCGTACAGATTGAATATATTGAAGACGGTTTTGGTAAGAAGAAAGATGAGATGGTCTCATTCGCTAGATAACCTATTGAAGTTTGCAGACTCTCAATCTCCTCTCCTCGAATATTCAGAAAGAGATGCGCGAAAGGTTACGGCACCTTTTGCTAGGAAAGAACAGATCAAACGTGAAGCTGAAATTAAAAGGATCTTTCAATTGAATAGCTGATAATACGTTACCAGGTAAGGTCTTGTGCCAGTCAGCACGCGAAGGAAGATATAAGAATGACACGATAAGCTAAAATAGTAATGCCTCGATTCCAAACTCCCGTTTCCGACAGACCGCGTCTCTACCGCTTATCTTGTCTGGTTCCAAAGCATATTCAAGGTGGTTTTTGAGGTTTCAAGTTCAAGTGTGAGTCGTGCCATTCCACGCCCGTCTTTGCATATCACCAAGGATGCGAACTCTCACCAACTCTATGCTTGTACCTGTACTACTCTCACAGATAATTGACTCCGAATTCTCCGAGTTTTGGGCATTTTCTACACGCGAAACTGCCGGATTCGGACGGTACTGTTGTTCTCACACTTGCGAAGTCAGATTCATAGCAGAAGATAAGTTTTGCGCCGACTCTCTGTTTCTCATTCTGAGCTGACAGGATCATTTTCATTGCCATGATAGGAGTTAAAAGTATTGGGACCTGGCTATTGTGCTTCTCCTGTCAATGGACACAATGAAGAGTCCAAAGCCAACCTCAATTGAGTTGTTAAAAAACCAACTTGATAGTAACTCCGACGTTTCCCATTGTCATACCCCATCCTATTGTATTCATCAGCTTGAATATCCCTGTCTTATCCATCTCTCTTCTATCATTTACACTCTAAAGCTATCGCTATTCTCCTACCAATTCAACTCAAAGCTCCAAATCTCTTCCATACTCCTAATCAATCTTAACATACCCAAATAAACTCAAAATGTCTTTGGCTCCCGGAATGTATAAGTGAGTATATGCGTTGGATGTTGTGCATTGGATATTATACATTGAATATTATGCATTGGATATTATGCATTGGATATAGTGCATTGGATGTTGGGCATTGGATGTTGTGCATTGGATAACATGCATTGGATGTTGTGAAACATCAATTTTGTGTTCTGCAGGCATTGATGTATTCTGCAGGTATATATGTGAAAGTCCTCTATTAATCTTCCAAGTTCTCAGTTGGCTTAACTTGTTGAGTTCAGCTTTGTACTTGAGAAGTATTCCGAGCTAGCCACTACCGCCATGAAGGTCGAACACCATCTTCGGACTCGTGTCCCTGACAGTAGTAGTGGCCTGCGGAGTTTGCTTTTTTGTCAATTCTGATTACTGGTATTTGTCAATTTCACTCTACTTCATCGCGATAGATGGGTTTGTTTTGTTTTGGACGCGCTGGCGTTCGAATGGCTGACGATTTCTTTTTGCCAAGTTGATGTTGAGAATAGACCATTCACTCATAACAAGTCACTCAGTACATTTACCCCACTCGTGATGAACACGCGAGCATGAATGCAAAGTCGCTTCATTATGATCGAGCCTAATCCTTGGTTTACTATTGTTCTCATTGCTGACAATAGCGCCCACGTCTACAACTGGAGACTGGCCGTCTTCAATGGAAAACCCCTAACAATGGAAAAACCCTAATATACGTAGGCATACAATAACAAGAATAGTGCTCCTATTGTCACGAACTTGCTATTGTCAATCGTACTGATATACATCCAATTTCCCATCCACTCCCATCTGCAACTCATAGTCAATCTCACCTTTCCAAACTCCTCAATCAAACCGAATCAAAACTCAACATGTCTTTCCTCTTCGCCAATCCCTCATCCTACAAAGCCATCCATCAATTTCTCGACGCCAATGACATCAGCTACGAAAATCAACACCAGGATTTTATCAATCATCTACACAAAAAGGCGCACACACTTCAACATCCGCAATACCGTGGATCCCGCGATACCTGGGAGTGCAAATTCTTCTCAGAAGTCCGTCGGAATTCCAGTGGTGTCTCCGCAGATGTATATCGCGAGGCTTTGAAGGAATGGTTGAAAGAATATAAACCTGGAAATGGACCTGAATTGAATGGCATCATTTCGGAACTCGGAGGTAAGTTTATTCGTTGCATGTATTTTCTCCCGGAACGATTGCATATCTTTGAGTATCTGGCACTTGTCAGATATTATTGGATAGTTGTTACTTTGTACCGCGCAACGTGGAAAATAAATCTGGGTTGTCGAAGGCTAACAATGGTGACTTGATAGATGGACCGCACCTGAAGGGCCAAGAGCGCCTCAAATCCCTCCTTTTTGGTTCGAATAAGTCTCGCAAGGGTAGGAAGCAGACGCAGCGTAAGGCTCAAGCAGCTTATGCTTTGATTGAGGATCCTCTCGATGATGCGACTCTCGGACTCCAGGGTGCCATTTCCACCATCGAAAAGGGTGAGGACTTTGAAGGAGAGGAAGAGATGGACGGAGAAGAAGAGATGAACGAGACGACAGCGCCTGTCTCATTCGGTGATATGGTATTTCGTTGAGGAGTTTGAGAAGTCCAGGCATTGCTTCTTGCGCTTTGAATGAGAATTGGAAGATAGTCAGTCGGAATGAGCTTGTTTGTTCGTTCTCTTACTAGTCAAATACTAGAACCAAATCAAGATCCGACTCTTCCCTTACAATCGTCTATCCTGAATCCCTCAGTGGCCCTCCCAAATACAGCCCTGGACAGGACAAAGCAATGCCGTACCATCCGTCCATTAACCATTTAGAAACGATGCTTGATGGCTGAAAATAGCATGAAAATGAGAACACCATCCGTTACTGCTCGTTGCTTCAGACCTCGCCTCCAGAACCCATGTTCGAGTCCTAATCGTCTCTCGGGATAGATCGCTCAGAGGGCGATGGTCCTGACTTGAATTCGTTCGGAGGTCGACGTCGTCTCAGTCGTTACAATGGTGGTAACTTGCGGAGGTGGGTCTCTATCTCACGATCTGGTGACGAGAATCAAGATATAAGTGGGTCTGTCAGAGCCAATCATTCCCAGACGGTCACGATAGAGATATTGGTCCGTAATTAATGCGGGGGATTCTCAGCATCCAAGGGTTCACACAAGCTTGGATCCTAGGTTCCCCGCATTCCGAATGAGAAGATCTGCAAACTCTCTGCTCTCGGGACAGTGAGCTGCTCTCCGCTTGTGGGCGCTGATGTCGGTCCTGAGGAGCGTGTTGAGGACCCCGATTTTCTATAAAGGCCTGCGAAAGCTCTGCTGCCTGGCGATGTGGAGTAAGTATATTTTGTCAGCCTAACAACGTCATACATTCGTCCCTATCCGATAACAACACAGCAATGGGTCTCTACACCAAACTTCCAGAAGATCTGCAAGAAGTCGATGTGGTCGTTTGCGGCGGTGGCTCAGCAGGATGTGTGCTCACATCGCGTCTCGCCCAAGCTGATCCTTCCCTCTCCATTCTTTTGATAGAGCAGGGCAAAAACAACCATAATGTTCCCAAAGTCATACACCCAGGCCTCTTCCCAGAGAATTTGGAGCCAGATAGCGACTCTGCTATTTTCTGGCAGGGAAACAAGTCGCCGGAACTTGCCGGACGAGCTCCAATCGTGCCTTCGGGAGGCATACTTGGAGGCGGCTCGTCTATCAACTGGATGGTCTTCACCCGCGGTCAGAGAAGTGACTTTGACAGTTGGAACATGAAGGGATGGAGTGCCGAAGAGCTTCTGCCTTTCCTCAAAAAAGTAAGCATGGCATCAGTTGTGCAGTATTGATGGAGAAGAAGACTGACATGCATTCATAGCTTGAGACATACCATGGGCAGGGAGAAAAGGAGCACCATGGCCACGAGGGTCCCATCCATATTTCCAAGGGCACCTTCACCGCAAAGCGAGCCGAAGACGCCTTCATTGACACAGCTGCAGCTTTGGGATATCGCGAGTTCAAGGACTTGCAGAACCTGGACAACAACAATGGCACAGAGCGTTGGCTGAGATATGTTGGCCCTGATGGACGCCGCCAGGACGCAGCGCATCGTTATTTGCACCCGCTTCTAGAAAGCGGCAACTATCCAAACCTGCATGTCCTCGTTCAGCATAAAATCAAGCGTGTGCTGTTCGACGAGAAGTTGAATGCAAATGGCGTGGAGCTGCACTCCAGCACTGGTGGAATCAAGGTCAAGGCACGAAGGCTTGTAGTACTTTCTTCGGGTGCGAACGGAACACCGCTCATCCTGGAGAGATCAGGTCTTGGTGATTCTCAGGTCCTTGAGCGAGCAGGTGTCAAGCAGCTGGTCGATCTTCCGGGAGTAGGTGCTGATTACCAGGACCACCATCTTTCACTGTGGTCGTATCGCACTGACCTGACGCCCTTTGAAACGCTCAATGGCTTTGGCAAAGGTAATTTCGACATCAACAGTCCTTCCAAAGAGGTCCAAGCGCTGCTGGGATGGAACTCAATGGACGCTTCTGGCAAGTTCCGCCCAACGGAAGAAGAAGTAGAGGCTCTCGGACCAGAGTTCAAAGCCGCGTGGGACAAAGACTTCAAGAACGCGCCCGACAGACCGTTGATGATCATCGCCATGTACAACGCCTTCTTGGGTAAGAAGGGAGGCATAGCAGGAAATTTTGGTGATTTCTCCACTCTTCCAGATGACGCAGAGTACATATCTTGCGCGAACTGGACGGCATACCCGTACTCAAGAGGCAGCATTCATATCACAGGTCCCGAAGCAACCGATTCGCCTGACTTCAATGTTGGCTACCTGACTGATCCAGGAGATGTGGATTTGAAGAAGCATGTGTGGGCGTACAAGATTTCCCGCGAGATGTTCCGCCGCATGGCTATTTATCGTGGAGAGCTTGCTTCGATGCATCCGCGCTTTCCAGAGGGATCCAAAGCCGCGGTGCAGGAGACAGCGGACGGCCCCGTTCCAATCGACACGCCTCGCATCCAGTACAGCGCTGATGACGACAAGGCTATCGAGGCCGCCATTCGAGAAGTGGTTGGAACCACATGGCACTCGCTTGGTACTTGCAAGATGAAGCCAAGAGGCGACAAGGGTGTCGTGGATTCATCTCTGAATGTTTACGGTGTGCAAAGGTTGAAGCTTGCGGATTTGAGCGTGCCGCCAGAGAACGTTGGGGCAAACACAAACAACACGGCCTTGATGATCGGCGAGAAGGCTGCAGACATCATTGTTCGAGAGTTGGGCCTAGGGAATAAGAGAAAAGACAGCGGTACCGTGCACCGGGAGTGAGGAGACTGTCTTTTTCCGCACGGTCAGTCTCGTCTTCTCTGTCGCCGTTACTTTCGTCGGTTGCTCCTGTGAATAGTCAGTCAGTGTTAACTTGAAAAATTCCATGCACTGAGAGAAGCTACCAGTCTACCTTCGTGATAATGTGCAGAATTTCATGTTAAAGTCTCGCGAAGGATGGCTGGATCACTGTCCACTTTCGAACCTAGGCCTTATGGTCTTTCAATTGGATTTTGATGGTAAAACACTCCAGGATTCAAAAACGATGGAGATTGATCTGTTGCCGATTACATTCCTATCAAACCATCTGAGAATGTTGCTTCAAAAGGTCGGAAATAGAGAGATATGCCTCCAGGCCTGGACGTTGATTCCTATACAGCAAAGTGCACAGAGAAGAAACGCTTGATATTTACTATTTGCATGAGCTTGATCCCATGGCAATTTTGATCAAAGAAGAAGATGTTGATAGGTCCCACACAAAAACGAGAAGCTTATTCCGCGAAAATGTTGATGCCGTTGGAGGAGTTAGAGTATTGGGAATAGAGAAGTCTATATGGAAAGCTTGACAAGTGGATATCGAAAAGACTCTGCAGCTCAAGTTTGCAGAATTTGCCAGGAGTGACCCTGAATTCAATGAGACTTGATACTATGATATAGAGCTTTTCACGTGACAATGGTTGGCTGACCAGGGTCTTTACTGTAACCACCTAGGACCTGAGCGTCTCGACGTCCACCAAAAGCGTTGAAGATGACGGTCTGTGTAAAATGCTCTCAAAGTCTTTTGTACAGTCAACTGATACCAAGCAGCCATGAATAACGAGGCCGGCCCGTCCGCCTCAGAGACGACCTCAGATATACCGGAATCCCCAAACACTACTCCAGAAACCGAAGATGAAAGCGCGCCGTACCGTTTCTCCGCGAAAAGACGTCTCGATGACTTGATGTTTAACCTGGATTGCCTGATTCTGGCCGAACTCGCCATCCTCTACTACATCGACAACTCCTTCATTTGCCTCGCCCTCCGCGCCGGTTTCCAAAACTTGTACATGCGAAGACCTCCACGGTCAGCCCCGGCAGCTCCCTTGTTGTACGCCAACGTCATATGCATTATACTCCACATATACAGAAAGCAGCCTGAAGCTGGAGAAGCGCTGCGAGGGTATCTTCACGGAGGATTACTGCTGGATTTTATTGGACAACATGGCCCAACGTCCAAATGGCACCTGTTCGTTATGGACATTTTCCTCACTATACTACAACTTCTCTCCCACGCGCTGTCAGACAAGAGAAAGGGCATGGAAAAGAGCAGAGCGACTAGAGATCTCGATATAGAAGAGCGAGGCGAGTCAGAATCTGATGTCATTGCATCTGGACAGGCTATGGTTGCAGAGGTCTATTTGTCTGAGATAACCTTCTATTCTTGAGACCAAGGGCGACAAATATCATTACAACTCATATCAACTCGAGAGATCTCCACCTCACTGTTCTTTCAGATCGCGAGGTATACCAAAACAACAGCGTTTCATGCAAGTCCTAGGACTCGCGATCCTTCGCCTTGGTTGCATTATGCAGGGAGAAACTTGCCATCGCGCGCACTGTATCAGACTCCCAGCCACTTCCTGTATTGATGACAAGTAACGGACGACAAGAATGAAATAGCTTTTCCCCCAACCTCAAGAGTGTGTATTCGGTTCAAGCACTGAACCACTAAATTCAGCTTATCAGGTCTTACCTCCAACCAATATGACCAGATCTCTGGAGATTTCAAAGAAGACATCGCAAGAAATGTGGCACTGCCAAAGCGTGGTTTTCAGTCAATCCAAAGTCCATGTTTTCATCTTCGACACGTCACGGGCAAACATCCCCAGTGCCGACGCCAAACAATCACTCGCAGCGTTCCAGATCCCGCGCACAAGGCTCATGCAAAGTATGCGCCCAGAACCAGCAGTTATGGGGCCGCCAAGCCCCACGATTCAGGGATGCAGCATTAAGTGGCGGAAGAAGGAACCGCTCCTCCCGAATTTCGCGCCTTCAAATATCATTCGCAGACGATGTGGTACATGAAAGACGCGCTAATCGATGAGGAATGTCGGTGAGAGATGCATCCCCACGCGCGCTTGGATGGTATCTGCGCTTATGCATCTGGATCCTAGGATTGGCAAGGCGCAAAGAGCTATTTGAGTATGAGGGGGAGGGTGTCGTCGCCGCGCGTTGGCAGCAGATGGTCGTTACTTGGGTTGTATTTGTCCGTATGCAGATTTTTGTACTAGACCGTTTCGAGGTCGCTGTATTTTCAACCACTAGGAGACTCGTTCATCGTCTCCGAGCGCCAAATCGGTATTCTTGTCTTGTCGTACAGTGGCGCTTAGAAAACTTCTTTTACTAACTATACTTTGTGCATTGAATCTACGAAAATGGGGATAATCTAGATCTAGTTCTAGGATAGCGTGGAATGATTTAACTACCTTACCTAATAGAGAAAGTAGAAGGCTATCTATGCCAGACTGTAATTAACCACGGGTCATAATCCTCAACATTGAGATCTCCATACTATTTCAAGACTTTTATTTATTGCGTATGTGTAATGCGTGTGTTTTCGGGATATCCTAATATACATATAAACAGAAGAAGAGGGGATTTTTCATCGGGGTTCGATCTACATCTTTATCATTATCATAATTGCTGATAATTATTGTTGTTGTGGTAGTTAAAGGTAGGTAGGTAAGCAAGGAACTAACTACCCACGCAACTAAAATCCCTCGTATCCAGATTCCGGCAATAGCGAATACGAAGCAATCATACAGGTTACTTACAGGTATGACACCGAATTCACGAACGCCTCCCTCCCTCCCCCTCCCTCCCTCCCCCACGGAAAACCCGAAATGCATTCCCGATTCGTCATATTCCCTAAGTATCATTTCGTCAGGCTTTATTAGTTTATCTACTTACTCGGTATATGCCGATTAGTCGGTCGGTCAGTCGGTGTGGATATCGACTCCTCGCCTGGTTCGCAGGGAGGGTGATCTGGTGTGAATGGGATGGGATGGGATGGGATGCGGGCGAGGCTCGAAAGGGACCGGGTTGCGAATAGGTAGGCGATGGGGACGGGAGGGACTTCAGTGAGGAGTTTGGGGAAAAGGCGGTGTCATGACTCGACATTGGTTTTTGTCGATGATGACGGAGGGGCTCCCCTTTTTCTCGAGATCATGGATGCGACGGGAGAGGTGCGTGCGGTGCGGTGTAATGATGCGTGAGGTTGGAGGCGATCGAGTCGTTGGTGGATTGAGTGGGAGTGGTGATGTTGGGAGAATTGGATGCATTTGATGATAGTATATATTGTATTTGCAATTGATGGATGATAAGGTACAAAATCTTATCTCGACATCGCGACAGCTTTAGGTAGGAAGCATGATTCGAAAATAGAACAAGAAATAAATAATCGAGGCGAACGGTATCTAGGGATGCTCCTTTGCTATCCACATGGCAATTTTTCTGAGACTCGCTGGCGAATGGTGAGGTGAACTTGAGGGGGTATACATGGTACAAGAAAACGTTTTGATAACAAACAACCCAAAAATCGCGAAAATGCATGGTGCATCAAAAATAACTCCTATAAAAGCAACACTGAGTGTCTGAATGCCGCTCCGTGGGTATCAAAGGCCGTGCGAAAAGTCCAGCCGGGAAAACAATGAGTGTCTCGCTTGATGATAAAGTAACAAACACGAAGAGAAATAGAGGATAGAAATATGAAACTTCGAATGCCACAGTTCTAACCCGATCAGACCTGATCAAATACAAGCAGAGGGTCAAGTCGAAAACGGAAGACCTCTTCGAACCTACTATGACTGCCATAAAAATGGATATGGTTACTGCCTGTGATGTTCGGATCGAGGAGGCCAGCTCCGCTGCTCGTGGGACGGATCCTGCCTGTATGACGCGTGTCCAATCGGAGGTAATTGCGGTTGCGCAGGTGCTTGACGATGTTGGTCTGGACGTGCCTGTGATTGCTGCTGCGGGCTGGGTTGATGAGCTGTCGGTCGTCCTCCGAGAGGCGGGAAAGATGGAGAAGCTGGTTGGTAAGACCGATGTCCAGAAGTTGCCGCAGTAGACGCTGACACTGGCGGAAATGGCTCCGTGCGCCTTCGAGTTGCAGGCCGTTCTTCTCCAGTCTGGTCAAAATGATCCGTTGGCACAGACGGTGGATGTTCCATCTGCTCGTATCGATCGCGGTCCGGAGCTGGCATGATTGGCGTAGGACCAGGCATGGTGCGAGGGGAGGTAGAGTCTCCCGTACTACTAAGCTCATGTGTTGAAAGACGTCGGCGCGTGAGGTCGCGACTATGAATGGGCGATGCAGGTCGGTCGTCAATGTATTGTTTGTACTGGGGAAAGTTTCGAAGTATGAGGTCGGAAATCACATCACGTTCCTGTTTGTAAAATCGAACATCCTCTTGAGCCCAGGCCAGTTCCTGTTCCAAGTTCGAAATGCGAATTGATGACTCTTTTTCCTTTTCTTTCCGACGTTGTCGGAAACGTGCAGACGCTCCAGCGTTTCTTTTCCGCTTGTCGTCTGCCTCGCGTGATGCACTTTGAACCTCGACAGGCATTTGCATGTGACCTTGGGTCGTATCGATTGTCAACACCTGATAGTTCTGGCCGCTCGATATCATCGGATTATACCCTTGTTTTTGGTCGCCGTCCAATCTCACATGTGGAACGTTGTCCAAGGGGCCATTCACAGGGCTGGGACTTAGCTTGTATGACCCAGGTGGCGTTGGGCCAGATACGGCTTGGTAGCTATGCGGTGATGGGGATGTCTTTCCACTGAATGGGCCGTTCTGCGAACTGTACGAAGAATAATTGGAGGGACTGGGACTGGCTCTTGCTGAATTCACTACGCTCACACTTGGACGACGCAACGATCCCGTTAATGGAGGTATGGATGCAGGAACCGCAGGCAGAAGAAATGGTGAGCTCTGCTGCGAGGAGTGTCCTGACTGTGAGTGCTGTGGGTTATGCTGAGTTTGAGCTTGATTCGAGTGTGAAGGAGTTGCCAATGGTTGTGGAGCTGGCGTAGCCTCTTGAGAGTGAAATCGAGCACTAGGGGACAGGAATGGTGTTTCTTGCGCGTCGATAGTTCCTCTTGGCTGGCGACCCTGGCTGTAGCTTACAACTCTGTGGCTTTGGATTCTCGGTGATATCGGTGTCAAGATCCGTCGTGGGGCTCTCTGAAACCCAGCACCGAGAGGAGGTGAAGTATCTTTATGAACAGCCTCGTCTTTCTGAGGCCGTCCTACCATCGCGTTGGCAACAGAATGATTATTCCTTGAATTCTCCTCCATTTGAGCAAAACTGCGCCGTCGATGTCCTGTTTTCAGTTCCTCCCCGTGAATAGGGTTCAAGATAGAGTGCACTCCAAGTGAACGCGACGTTCTCCTCTCAGAGTCTCTGCTGTTTGCTTCAACGGAATGGCGAATTGGTGGCAATCCCATCCCATGGCCTACCTGGTCCTCCATCTTCAACCGCCCAACGTTGCTTTGACTGTTGGGAGACGATTGACTCGAAAATGGCTGTGTTCCTGGATTCGAACGAGGGCGATAATATCCTTCAGTGGGCGGGGGTCCTGGAGCATTGCCATGGCTCGTCATCTGCGAGTCCTTCGCTGTGCGATGGCCTGAAGCAGAATTGGGAGACCATCTGTGGCTGCCCTTTGAGGGCGAAATTGCGCGAAACTCAGCTTGTCGGTAGTGATCTCTGGTTGGTGAATCACTATTGCTTTTGCCCCGGGACAATTGGTAAGGACTGTGGCAGTAAGGGACTGGTACTGGGACAGACACGATGGCGCTCATGAGGAGTGGTGATGATCAAAGTACCGCGAGCCTCGATTGGAAGCGCCTAGATACGCAGATATGCAATAATTGTTATAGTTTGTAGGAGAGGAGGCCGGTTCGGACGTAGAGGAACGAGTTTAGCGACCAGATGAAATGGAGGAGCTACTGAAGACGAAAGTGGAAGTGAGGCCTTGCTATGTAGCTTGTAGAGTGGGAGGGAATATGCAGGGGACAGAAATGTGTATTATGTGGCCAGCATGTCGGGCTGGTAAAGCATGACAGGTAGAAGCGAGCGAGGCTGAAGAGTAGGTATCGAGGGCACAGATATGCGTTCATGTCTCTCCACGCATGGTGAAGGAGGCCTGCCGAAGATATAGCTCCCCCGACCATGCGGGCGTCGACTCAGACACTCTTCACCAACCAGAGACTGGCCCCATCACATCCTGGCCCATGCAGGCTGGAAGCAGGAGCTTTTTAGGCTTTTGCCCGACCCCGACCTACCGGGTTGGGCTAGGAGTACACAGTACCGCAGTACCGCAGTACCACAGTAGTACTCAGTAAACACCTTCAAGGTTTTCCCATGACCTCGTCTTCATCTGGACCCCGGGCCATGACTCTGCTCCCCTGTTGCCCCATCACTGTGGGCTCCGGCTCGCTATCATACTTGGCCTCCACAATCATATCATACTTGGCCTCCACAATCATATCATACTTGGCCTCCACAAGCACCCGATGGACCCTCACTGGCCATATGCATGTCGCGGAAGGCGGATGACTACTGTTACGCACTCCATGGAAAAGTAAAGTTGAAGATGAAGCACCACCATGCTGAAGAAGAACAATGGTGCGACAGTGGCTAGCAGTGGCTACCTACACAGTACTCTGCACGAATGGCTAGCAGTGGCTACCTACTCTGCACGAAATAATGCTCCTCTCTCTGGACAATGAAGGACATGGTTTGAGAATGGCACAAGGCTTCCCTGTTCCCCGCGTTGCCAGCATCAAGTACAGCTTCTACGATATTACCTGACATGACAGCCTCTCCAGCCTCCAACGGCGGGCTTTTTTTAGTCGGTCGTGCACAGATGTATGCGAGTGCGCCAGTGGTTGCTGATCAAAGGACGTACCTCACTCGGCGCTAGGCTGTGCGGTGTGTTGGTCATCTGCATGTACCAGTCGCTGGCTTTTGCTCAGAAGTCATGTTCATGTTGGGGAATGAGCGTGAAGAAATCCGAGCTCGCGGAAACGTTAATTAGATTTTGCATCCATCTTCTATACGATGCAGCGTGCGTATATCTATGTCTTCGTATTCAACAATGTCGCAGCTAGCCTTGTATCATTGCCAGGTTTCACTTTCTTGTATCTTATCACCCCATTCATTCTCCGCGAGGTGTGCGACAAACAAAAGCAAGAAATAAACATCTTCTTGCGAAAGAAAGAAACATGGTGTGGTCATTTTGATGCCGCGCGCCACCTCCCTCGGCACCAATTGCTAGCAGTTCGAATCACTTCTTCGTCAGTCCGGACCTACCCTCGATCAGACTCGTCGGAGAAGACGCCATGAGATCCACTCTAGAAGAACAGCCTGAGATCACCAATGGCACGGCCCATCTAGGCTCGTTGACGTGACCCAAAATAACATGAATTCATAGGTACCAACCGTTCACCGCCAGACGACTTACGTCAAAGTTAGGCCTCCCCCAGTACCAATCAAGGGAAGTATCTCTAGCGCTTCTCGCGACAACGACAAGGTATCATTCTTCCAACCGACGTCGAAGAGTGCGTAGCGTCTTCGTATCGTGATACTACTGTACTATCGAATGGTTCGCATCCACGCATTTATTTAGTAGTAATTACGTGCGAAGCAAGCGGCTTCTTCATGTCTTGCGCCTAGTAGAAAGGTGAAGCAGGACATTAACGGTATAATTGCCCGAAAGATCCTTTTTAGGACGTCAGGACGCCAGGGGGGAGCGCAAGAACCAAGCCGTCGGGATCTGAATGCGTGATTCTGACCCTGCCGCGATTATTCACATCGATGTTGTGGCGTCACAGGCAACCTCTACCAGCGGTCAGCCGTATGATACTACTGTTAGTACTTATTACTGGCTCACTTTAGCTAGCTCTGGAAACCGTGAGTCCCCTCTGGCTAATTAGCTGTGGATTCAACAGATATACAAGAGCGTTTCTCAGCTAGCTTCGGAAGAAGGCTAAGTGCTACGTGGACACTTCCCACTTGCTCGCAAGCGTGCAAGCGTGCAAGCGTACAAGCATGCATACCTAATCGTAGCTGTTGTCTAGCAGCTGATCACTACTTACAGTATACTTCGCCGCATGCGCAAGGTCAAAGAGTGATGTGCGTGGGGATTGGTTCGCGGGGCTTCCTTCGGCTGCTCCGGGATTTTATGATTGGTCGGGTTGGAGATATTGTCAAAGGAGAGTTTCACTGGGGCTTCGAATAGTTTACTTGAAGAGAAATCTACGCGAGTGGTAATTAATGAGGTTGGACTGTGGAAAGACTTCAGCAGCATCGTCGGAACGTCTGATGATCGTGCTCGGTGCATTTTTTTTCCGAACCAAAAACTCCCCTTTGGAGAATTCTTTGCAGTCCAGGAGCTGTAGAGACCGAAACCGAGCAGCAATCAGAATGGAATCATCGTCGTCCATCATCTCAATTCAACAGCCATCGCACGAACATATACCTACGATATTCCATACAATGGCGCGAAAATGCTCTCAACCAACCCCGTCGATCCGTACATCGAGTTGCGAATCTCTAGGTAGATAGCTCATCGGGGCACTGGCGCACGCTTTCCCTAGCTAGCCCTTCCTTCTCCACGCGCGCGCACTGATAAAAGCTGCTCCCGGTGCCCAATAATACCTAGGCAAGTCATTAGCGCCCCGGAACCAACCATCCCATTGGGATTCGGCAAGGCGCAACATTACGTTTCCGTCTGGTGGTGGTGGTGGTGGTGGTGGTAGTGGCGCGCTACCTAGGTATATACTCGACGTACCTTGATGGAATTGCATCATTTCGGCCTGAGCATGAACAGTAGCAAATCCACTGGTCGAGACAGGCGTGCGTTTGTGTTCTTGGCGGGGGCTTCGCCGCTGATGTTGGGGGATGGACACCCGATATTCAATCACGGAATCTACCGAAGTAAGGGCTGGGTTGGTTCGTTGATCATCTCGAGAATTGTAAAGGAGAGGTGTAAAACGAGATGGCATTTGGAGTATTGGATATTGTGTAGATTCATTGATGAGATTGGTATGGATTAGGGGGATATCCGCTATATGTCTTACTTATCCATCCTTGCGATATGGATCTTCAATTCTACTGGATCAAGATTGGATAGCTATTATGTGTAAAGTGAACAGACGTTTCCGGTGTTATGCATGAGGTACGTGTTCTTCACCGACGGCTCCTTGCCGATTGGTTCAACCACGATGGCGCCAGAAATCTATCTGCAAGAAAAAGTTGAAAAAAGGTAATTTATCCTAGATACTTGAGCTTTTTTCATTGGTCCATATGTCGAATGTCTTGGGACGTGATGTCGAACAGCATGAGATTGCTTTTTGGTGATACCATTCGTGCATTCAGATACACATCCGGAGAGGGGTGGGGGTGGGGTATGTCTTACACAACAATGTGATTGACGCAGTCGAGGTCTCGGGGAAGGAAAATGACGAGCAGCTTTCTTCGGCCGTTTAAAGTTACTGTTATTGTACCTTTGAGACGCCCCACGTGGAAGGGGTTTCCTATCAGTATTCTATTTTCGTTTTTCGGTCCACGTTGAGCTACCTACTCAACCCCAATGATCAATGTCACACCATTCCTGTACACCCTTCCTTGGAGTCCCCAGTCAGCTCGTGCATTTCTAGGCGCACCAGAGATACTGTTGATGGCTAGTTGTTGCTACATGTAAGGGAACCTAGCCGCTTCTAATTGCAGGTAGCCCAAGTGTTGGATTACTCTTGCTTGAAGCGATGCAATTTCTGTCCCTTGACGCCAACGTGAATCCTGAAAACCGCCCCCTGATATTTGACGGAGTCGGGAAACTTTTCCGGTTCCTCCTCCTCTGCAGATGTGATATACAAGTCCTCGCCAACGATCGCTGGACAGGTGACGCAACGAGTGGGCAACGACACTTCAGCCACTACTTTCCCTTGAGGACTGATTCGGACGACCTTGCCGCATCCAAAGATACATTGCCACATGTAGCCCTCTTCATCCAAAGCGTGGCCATCAGGTACTCCATCTTCATCCTCGACGTGAAAGAAGACGCGTCTGTTTGAGATGTTGCCACTGGCTGCGTCGAAATCGTAGGCATATACGTTTTTCGATGGCGAGTCAGCAAAGTACATGGTCTTATCATCCTTAGACCAGCTTATCCCATTCGGAATAGAGACATTTTCGATCATCTTATGCAGGGTGAGATCTGGATCCAATCGAAAGACAACACCTGCACCCTGTATCAGTCCTTTTCAATATCAACTTCAAATAAATCAGAGTAAACCTTACCGATGTCTGTTGGTGATTTCGCCTTTGGATCACACATTGTGCCAACCCAGAATCGTCCGTGGCTATCAACGGCTCCATCATTTCCTCTCATCGAATGTTCTTTCTCCGTCTGGTCTGGCTCGCCATCCCAGTACCTCTTGATATAATGATATCCGGCTGTTTGACGGTCGAATACACCATAGCCATGCTTACCACCAAACGCAAACTTTCCCGACGCTTGCTCGCCTTCCACATCTGCGGTAGTTCCGATGGAAATGTCGAGGGGCACTTCGACGTGCGAAGAGGCTCCCTTGTTCAAATCTACAGTGTGTACCTTTTCCTTGACTATGTCGACGAATCGAAGGGTATTGGTGCTCTCCTCCCAGAACGGAGCTTCTCCAAGACGGCAGCCGATGTTGAGGAAGGGCTGTTGAGACGTTAGCCTCTCGCGACGTAGACTGTATGCAGCGAAAAGCTTACTTCCTCGACGGTATATGTTTTGATGTCAGTCATACTGATGATTACCCGTGCAGTCTCTTTATCTCAAGAGTAGTGCAGTCTCGAATTCAGCACAGCACCTGCAGGCAAGACATTGGGGTGGGATCCGGACTGAACCCTTGTTAGTTGGATCCGCAAGTGGACCGGGATCATTGTGACATGCATGTCCTTCCAACGGGATGTCATCGGCCATGGCCGGATCTGCCGCTGTCCCTCATCACACAGATCTCACGGGCATCCCTACTGACTTGGAACTACCATGGTCATGCTTCCAAGTTGCGACATCGCGCGTGGTTGCGTTGCGTTGCGAAAGAGCAGGGGAAGTTGCAAAAGCAACGTTGATACATACATACCTGGCGACGATCTCAATAGCTCCGAGTCAGACAGACTGCCGGGTTCGGGTCACCGGATGCAATCTGAAGCCCTCCCTCGCTGGGTCAAGCGAGAATGGGTATCCGTACATAGTAGTATCATCCATCAACCACATCAACCTTCACTCCTGCAGGAAGTATCTCTGTGATGCGCCGATTTTCGCAGTAAGACCAACTCCTCCTTCCTTGCGTCACTTGTGCCCTGGGGAGCATATCGATGTCTTACCCGAAAGTACATGCATCGAACCATGACGAACTCACTGCGGCCTTCAAGCCAGCCATGATTGCTTTTCAACGCGAGGACCTGTGGCGGTGTGAAAGGCAATAACATAGTCTGAAGCTCGTTACCATTGAACCGGGATGCTGAGTGGGCCATCACATTGCTTGTGCACGTCTCCACTCTGATGATTGACATACATCAACAACCTGCTGTCACACACATGTTGCGGCAGAGCCTTGTCCCAACTAGGTAGTAAGAAGAACAGCTCGTTAGGCAGTTGACCTGTCATATAAGTCGAAGATGACCTGAAAGCTCAGTAGGCTGTACGTAAAGGGACAACGCAATGATGTAGACTGTCGTTGCAGCAATTGGTGCTTGTTAAGAATAGAGACGATACATGTAACGCGGATTGCTAGGACAAAGGCTCGCCATAGTCCAATTGAAATCACTTCTTCTTTGTTCTCTATACCGTAGTCTTGTCTATATAACAAGATATTCCTGCCCTTATGGTAGGAACATGCAACTTGCTTTCTTTTGATCAAATATATACTGCCTTTGGCTTCATCTTCTGGCTACTACCCTGATATTACTTCTGGACACTTTTCAACAAAGGCTACATTGCCGTTCCGATTTTTCTCATATATCGATATATCTTTCACTCAATCATGTCGTTCTGTTCTTTCTGCTCGCGGAATCAAGGAATACAGAGAAGACGTGGAAACTGCGGAAGTATTGCTGTGATCGAGATTTCGGTCGTCTTTAGCCGCACCCTCTCAACTCAGTGTCCTAGTTTCGGACGTGATGATCTAGAATGTCGATGATGAGTTGACCACTAGCTTTGGGCGAAGGTAAGGTCCTAAAAATGAACAGAGTGATTGAAGAAGGAATTTGGATGATAACGGACAAAGAAGAGGGACTTGAACAACACCTTTGATGGACATGGAGAACACGTGCTACTTTTCTCGACTTCAAGAACTCCACACACTCTTCGACTTCTCCGAAATCTCAATTCCACAATCTCTCCAACATCACAAGCTTCTCCTCAAGACCAGCAGACGGCACAAGCTCCGTCTCTTCCAATTACCATGACTTCAGCTACTGGTCCTGCAACCACCGGTCCTCCAGCCCTCCCTCCTCCCACTACAAGCCAGCTCAGTGCAACCCCTTGTCTCAGCGGCATCCCCACAGAGCTTCGCGACGATATCTTCTATCACCTCATCAAAGATAAAGCTTCTCTTCCAATCATAATATATGTCTTTGGAAAGGAATGTCGGACCAGCCTACGTGACAAATTCTCCAGTCTCTTCCTCGCTGGCCGCGGCGCAGCAAGAGAAGACGCGCTGCACATGTGGAACAGCAACTCCGTCCAGTTCATCAAGTTCCGCTATTACGAAGAAGACTCCTTTGATGTGAAGCCATTCATATGGGCGTTCTCTCGAGGTTGGAGACCATTCGGGGCACCGACATCGCGGCGACTCTACGAGCAGCAGATGAACTTCGAGGCTCCGCACCCTGGACTATCGCCCCAGGAGGTGATACGCACGACAGACAATTCGGCAGAGCGGGCGAAAGAGAGGATGCTGGACTGCTTGCGACATGTTCAGAATGTGCACCTAGGTGTACCTCACAGAAGCTTCAACTCGGAATCCCAGGTGGAAACATACCTGAATGACGCAAAGTGGCTCGTCGATTCGCTCAATGTTTCGCCTATGCTGCGAAAGGTCTACCTCTACATCGGCTGGGACCCCGACTGGCGCGTCTTCAGTGTACCAACACCAGCAACAGACGAACGAAGACGTCGACTCAAAGAAGTCCTGAAGCCCTTCGAGAATCTCAACAACGTTGAAGTCGAGGTCCTGAACTATCAAGATTGGGGATTGAACAGGGGACCGGGAACAGCCTTTGCAGACTTGGCCATCGTGGATTATGTCAACGATCTCCGGAGATTGGCGAAGCGTTTACCAGGACAGCAGCTCATCGACAAGTATTTCGTTTCTAGTCAGCCGATGGCGGTAGTTCAGAGTGCATTCCAGCCAGGTGAGTTGGAGAAGCGTCGTCATTGATTCCCTTTTGACTAACAGCTTGTTCAGGAGTCAACCAGAACGTACTCACGCCAAGTCCAGTCTGGACCCAAGAGGAGCTGCCGGATGCTTGGTTGTATGGTTATCGAAGCCCGAAGAGGCGACGGAGGGACTAGAAGGAGGAAACTCATGTCAGCCAATATAGCACCCGTCTCAGCTGCAGAGGATGCCACAAGCGAAGTTTCTATAGCGATGGAGTCAGCAAACAAGTGGTATTTGTGTGCAGAGTAGACTAGGGAAGGGCTTTAGAATATACCTGAGTAGATAGCCAAATGCAATCTGTCGAGCGATCGAAATGAACGATCAACGAAGTTATCAGAATGTAGATGACGATTGCTATGACCCCTATGCCTAAAAGTCTTGTCTGACGGAAGCATGTAGAGTAACATACCTAGTCGCTATAAGAAGTAATGAAAGATTTCGGGCCCTATGATCTCCTTCGATTCCAACAGCTTTCGCAAGTTCTTTAGCAGTTGATGACATCTTGCATGCCGATATTTGACAATGTCAACCGGGCCAGTCATCTGTGAGCATGTCATAATCATAAATAACAAGTAATAAAGGAGATTATCTCCGACTTACCCAACTACTCAGAGCCTCCGAGGCTGATCTGTCTTGATGGCGAGAAAGCCTGCTATCGAATAGCTTTCTTTCTTTCCTTCCAAGATCGATAACGATGAATTCAGGGCAGTCTCTTCTTCAGATCGTTAGGTATATGGAAAAACCCAAAGTTACTGTGCAATACCCTTCATCCTTTCTGCCCTGCTGTTCGGCGTCTTCTTGGCTTGGAATTGAGGGAGAATATTACCCGCATCTTCGAGGGCATGTAAACTTATTGATACAAGTCTATTGTTGCAATCAGCTCTCAAATCATCCTAGCCGTAGTACTCCTATCCATAATGCCCTTCGCTGGGATCGTTCGTCGCGAGCTGTGGACGTTACTGTTGTCCCTGAGCTGCGGAGGCACATTTCTTTTCTTGCCCTCAAACACACCTACATCGAACAACATCGAGCTCCTGCAAAGCATCAACAACCCACCTTGCAACCCCTTTTGCCTTCGAATAACGGGATAGACTCTAGGGCCTGGATTGAACTCGTCATTTAGAGGCTCGGCACTAGGGGCGGCAAACGGTATTCCTGACCAAACCACGGAAACGGGCTAACGAAGCAGCCTCAACTGCATCGAGCTGTACATCGCAGCGACTGTCCTGACCACTGTGCCATCAACTTTGTTCTCCACGACACAGACGTCTCCGAAACCTGGACAAGAGCTGCCATTTCGATCTCGACGAAAGTTGCGCACAGCAAAACCACGGGCACAAACTGTAGCCACGACTGTCCGTAGTTCTGAGTAATGACAACGCGCACAGCATCGATTTCTCGTCGGCTCACCGTGTCAATTCCTCTTGGTATCGAATAAGACGGGACTCCTCATGGTCTGACAGGTACTCTGGTCCGGCAGCCGCACCTTCGAAGCAGCCAATGGCCTGGAACAGCGAAGAACGCTTTCAATGCGGTCGCGTACTTGACCAACCAAGCCCTTTCTGTCCATCGATATGAAGACTGTAGCTATCGGACACAACCACCTCTTCGACAAGTTTCACTGACAAAAACCTAGGACTCTGAACAACCGGCGTGGAAGTCTCACAAGCCTCAGCAAATTCACCCCAATATCTCATCCGTCGTCTGGATAAAATCGAGCAGTTTCAGGGCGAACTACGAGTTTCGTGTGCCATTACCACAAGGTACCGCGCTTGTCTATAGTGAGGTAGGACCGTCGAACTGATTGCGGGAGATACTCAGCAATACTCACATCCTCTCCTCAAACATTAAACGGAACCTGTCATTGCCACAAATACCGGTCTTTTCGACAACAATGAACGTCTCACGATCATACCCAAACTATCCAGCACACAGCCCAGAGCCTCTGCAGAACCAAACGCCTTCTTGGAGAAAGAACACTCCACGTGAACTACACATACACATGCAATCTTGGCTGGAATTGAGGCATTGACTGTGAAGAGCTAGGACTTTGATATTCTGGAGAAAGAAAGCTCGAAGACTCATGCATGGTGTGGACAAATACTTCGAACAGGATCAAGTTACACAAGATGTATCTCAAAGACGCAGTCGAGTAACAGAAGTATTGAAGACAGATCCATCTGGACACAAAGAATCGTCTGCTATCGTGAAGGATCGTCTTCGAGGTCGATATGAAACAAGAACAAAGAGATTGAGAATGATCGGAATATCAGTGATGTAATCCGATTATCGAAAGAGCTTGGAGATAACAAACTGGCTCTGAAAATGATGATCAAATCGGATGGAGCCTGCTCGTGAGTAGAGAATGTCTACAAGACTTGCAACTACTCTTCATTTGGGTGAGATCCGGACTCTCAGCATGCAATCGTGATGCCATTGATTGGGGGAGCGTTAAACCGCAGGTTTGGATAGCGGAAAGATATGTTGAGCAGGTATGTTAGCAAGCGCCTCTTGATATACCGATACAGTACTGACTAGATCAATGCATGAAAGCCTTTCATTTAGCAACCGGCATGAAATGATGACCCGACATCTCGAATCGGAGGTTTCTGGCATCATTGAGGTGGATAGCAAATCTTGCACCGGTTCGACGAGGTATTGCAGGCAATCGGGTACTACCGAACAAGCTGTGCGCATCAAACTTGCTCTGAGTGTATGCAAACTCTACTTTCCTCGTGGTTGTAGCTCCGCGCAAGTCGAGTTTTGTCAGAGTTTGGAGGTTCCTGTTACATTTCGGTGGGTTTTGATATCGACTGATCGTTTTGACGGTTCTGCGCCTTGCGATGAGCTATTGCAGGTAAGTGAAAAATGACTAGACATTGGATATGCAACTCACCTCGCGTCTGCGTGTCCTAAAGCTTCCTTCTTCATTGTAGTATCGCCGTGTAAGTTGAGGGTGCCCAGGAGCCTATGGGTCGCGGTTTGGATTCTCCAAATTCTGGTAACAAAGGGATGGCCTAAGAGGTCTTCGCCTTGAAGTAAGCTGTCGGTGGTAAGTCTGAGGCATTAGGATAGAAGATATGTCAATCGCCTCACCAGTGTAAGTCTCAGAGCCCTCTTCTTCGTGGCATATCATCGCCGCATTGTGGATGGTCGAAAAGCTGTGCACGTGCCATCAATATTCTGAGTTGATGTTAACTTCAGTACTCTTCACGCTCTCGCTCCTTACTTCATCATCGCCATGGAGCCACCACAGAAGAAACAGAAG
This sequence comes from Venturia aucupariae, assembly GCA_003693225.1. NCBI lineage: Eukaryota > Fungi > Ascomycota > Dothideomycetes > Venturiales > Venturiaceae > Venturia > Venturia aucupariae. The sequence continues at coordinate 66,643 of QWZN01000011.1, read as the reverse complement.
CTCTCGGCCGAGCAATCGAAGCTCCCTCTCCTCACAGAACTCCGGCTGGAGATCCTCGAATACCTCCTCCCAGACCAGCCAATCCGTCTTCGCTGGAAGATACCGACAATGAAGAGTGCGCTGCTCAAAATCAGCGAAACCGTCGCGCCAGACTTCTCGGGATACGCCTCCGTCAACGACACATTCGCCGGAGAAGCCGTCATGACCCTCCTCGGACTCTGCACCGTCGAATTCAAGTTCGACAAAGGGGAGCTCCACGGCTTCGGACTCGTGTGGAATGCCGGCTGCGACATCAAAAAAGCAGCAGAAGAAGACCTAAAGGGCATCAAAGAGATTGAGCTGAGTCTCCCGCGGCTCGAAAGGGACCACCAGAGAATGGCAGTTGCACCATTCCTCGCCAATGGATCGACGGAATATGAGGCAGATATAGCCCATTTCGTTCAGATCCTCAGCAACCTCGCATCTCTGCAGAAGCTCACTGTTCGTGTTGGGATGGCCGGACCGTATATCGCCCTGCTCAGCTCACCAAAGCCGCAACATCGTCATGTGTTTGAGCACTTCACCGAGATGCTGGAACCATTTCGAGCCCTTCGTCAATGCGAAATCGACATCGAGACGAGACAAACCAACGATCCACGGTTTGATCTCCAAGCTCGCTGTCCAGAGGCATTCGATCACCTGCAAGACCTCATTCAAGAACTCAATTCATAATCAATCCTCGTCGGAAGTTATCAGTGGATTTGTTCTGTCAGCAGCATAGCATACACACCGAGAGGGCGATCAATTTGTGGCAACAGTTCGAAGTTTGTGTTTCCAGGATCGCTCAAAGGACACAGTTTGTTTTCGTGGTATCAAATCAAATGGACGGATGATGGGATCCTGGCAGTTTCACTCGGATACACATGGCAGAGAGGGTCCAGATTCATACACAAGGGCTCAGATTGTTAGCAGCTGTAAATTCATGTTCAGTATGTCCCCGATACGAAGAGTTCATAAGAAAAATCGAACATACTCTACTCGCCCATGCCAACAATCTTGTCCAGGATGCCTAAGCCTCCTCCCAGGCCGACAGCTAGCTCTTCCATCCCCTTAATCACATCGCCTTGAACTCTCTTCCTAGCTTCTTCCAGTTTCTCGCGAGCCCGTGCCTTTTTAGCCATCTCCCTAGCCGTTTTGTCCTTGCCGTCGCTCCCTGAACAAGGCACATCCATTCCCATCCCCTCAATCATAAGCATCAACCCCTCGTTGCCGCCACCTGCCTCACCTACAGCTCCACCCTCCTGCTGGAAAGTAGGCGCGCCCCTGATCTCAGCCCCAGTGACAGCCCATTTCGAGCTCAGACTCTTGATTTCTTTGACCCGGGTACCATCATCATGCATGTCCACGACCAGATACCTTTCTTCATCGCCATTATTCCTTGGATCGACTTGTTCTTCTTCTTCCAGGTAATGTGAAGATTGTGCTTCTAATGCGTGAAGTGTAGCTGTGGTGAGAACATCCGGATCATCGTCCGCAAAGACATAGTATGTAGCTGGATGATACGTCTCTCCATTCGTTGAATCGTTGATCAGTGTGAAGAAAGGATGGAAATTCGGTGGAGGCAGAAGACTCTCTCCCTGGTCTTCTTGGAGTTCGGGATAGTCATCTTCTTCGTCGTCTTGGTGCGTAAGAGGTTGGTCTTCTAGTTCTTGGCCTGGTGCGTAGATGGAGGCGGTTGTTGCTTGGACTGGTGAGGGGGCGAGGATTTGTTCTGCACTGTTTGGGAAAGGGGAGGGGAGGAGGGAGGGGCGGTGGGTGGTTGGGTCGGTTGGCGGTGAGGGTGATGGCATGGTTTGTGGTTGATATGAGGTTGAGGTTGGGTGCGGCTTCGGGTTGGAGCTTGGACATGTGGAACTGTGGAACTTTACTAGTATTGGCAAGGCTGAGATCCAGGGGGTACACGTGATGAAGAGCCCTTTTTGGTGTAAGAATGGAACTGCTCTTTATGATGGCATAGAAGCTTCAGAGTCTGGCTGAAACCCATGAATTCATGGTGAGGTCTTCTGAGCTTCAAAGATGAGGTTCTGAGGCCAATCCCGAGATTTTCTGAACGAAGGCACAATAAAACATTGCAAAGCCTTCTTGCTTCTTTGAATGCTGTCTCATGCTAAGTGACTTCAGAGGGCTCCTCTCCACTTCTAGACTAATTTTTCTGATGGTTGGGTATCTTCGAGGAGTTTCATGGACGCCCTGCTCCAAAACTGGTTCCAGACTCTCAATGCGACGCCCCTATGCTTCATCAATCATCGAGCAGCTCGTCAATATCATTGGTGTATATCTAATAGACTGGACAGCTCGTTTTTGGCGTTCTTTGACCTCATTCATGCCCCCTTTTCCTTCCAGACTGTAAGAGGTAGATGTTAGTACTGACTTCAAGGAGGCAAAGAATTCGCCACTCACCAGAACGGCACATGGGACAACGCTCTTGACTCTGTTCTTGTCTAACCCAGGCTATGATGCAGTGCTAGATTTCGCCTGCTCAGTTTCTCGCCGATTTCAGAGAGTTGATGGGTACGCATACCATGTGGAAAGAGTGATTGCACTCTCCGATCACTATACGAGGTCAGCTCTAGCCCGATAGAAGGACAGGTTCAAAAAGACATACACAGAGGACATTCGTCTCCAGGAAATCGACATTTGGAGCATGTACTGTCGTAAGGATTCCGGCAGATACCGCAAACATCATCTTCTGGCATATCCCATCGCCATGCTGCCACGGCGTTCCACTGTTTGATGGTGACTTTCATTGCGGCAACTGTTCTTGAGGTTTGTAAGAGGCGGACTGATAGACTTGGTCGTGATATAGGACGTCACGGTGTCTGTTGATGTCTGGGGAAGTGCCCTGCATGCAGCCTGGCGGCCTCGGTATGGCAAAAGGACGCGTTTGTGTTACTGTGCTCTCTCTCTCATTCATCAGATAGATTCTTTCCTTATATTTTCACAGCGTCTTGTGAGTTTATTCTCGCCTTTAATGTCACCAATGAGAATCTCTTTCAAAAGCAAACATCATCCACAAATCGACCGTCGGTGGTTGGCCAAGTTGGGTGATTAGCTGGGGATCTTGATAACCCAACCTCGCCTTTTCGTGATACCAGTATCAAACATAAGCACGAGGGTGCTCCGATTCCTCTGGTATAACCTCTTCTTGTTGAAAAGGAACTTCATACAATCACGAGCAAAGCAGAGAGCTGATCGACAGGGCACGATATTCAAGTTCTCGCAGTTCAACCCCGCTGCTCTTCCAAACACCCTCTCGCCCTGACTTCCGCATCAAGGAATAGACTTCTCCACCAGCTCACCAAACTCGTACATCTCTGTCTAGGCCTCACATAACCACCACAATGCGTCTGCTTGCCTCCCGCCCCATCATCCGCCCGCCGGCGCTGAATCAATTCTTACCCAGGACAGCAACCCGCAGCTTTTTCGTCGAATCGGAAGGACGTCCATACCAACTCTCGTCCTACGTCGTCTCTCCTCACGATCTCAATCTCGCTTTACAAAAGAACATACATACAAAGCTATCCACAGCTCCACGAATCATTCCCCTCTGCGCGTCATGGTACATGCCCAATGACGCAAAAAAGCGAACCGGTCTTCAGTCCTTCCAAGCTGATCGGATACCACATGCCAGATTTTTCGATGTCGATGCTGTGAAGGATGAAAAGAGCCCATACCCACATATGCTGCCGTCGCCAGAGGTGTTTGCCAAAGCTATGGGAGAGCTAGGAATTAGAAGGGATGACTCGGTTGTCGTATACGACAGCGCGGATATGGGCATTTTCTCTGCGCCGAGAGTGGCATGGACCTTGAGGGTTTTTGGACACCAAGGTGTGCACATTCTGAATAATTACAAGCTGTGGGTAGATCAAGGTTTTGCTGTTGAGAAGGGGGAGCCACAGAAGATTGAGGCAACTTCGTATCCAGTCCCGGAACTGGCGAAAGACAAGGTTTTGAGCTTTGAGGAACTCAAGGAGTCAATCAAGGAGCAGAGTCAAGAGAGTGCAGAAAATGTCCAAATTTTGGATGCTCGGTCAAAGGGCAGATTCGAGGGCTCGGATCCAGAACCACGAGCAGGTATGTCATTTCTAGTATCTTGAGAATTCAACGCAGCTAAAAACCAATTAGGTCTCTCCTCCGGCCACATGCCGTACTCGATCAATATTCCCTTCTCCGATGTCATCTCCGCACGAACGAAAGCATTCCTCCCAGCTGATGAACTAAAGCTCTACTTCGAGACCAAGAACGTGGACCCTTCTAAGCCAATCGTGTGCTCATGCGGCACTGGCGTCACAGCTGCAGTCCTCGATGCTGCACTGACGGAAGCCGGATACCCAGAAGAAGGACGAAAGCTCTACGACGGCAGCTGGACTGAATGGGCGCAGAGGGTCGAGGCCAAAGACGGTCTCATCAAGAAAGATGAATGAGTTTCAAGCTTGAAAGTTTTTCATGATTGTGTATAACTGAGACCACAAAGAATGAGTGCGGTCTGACAGCGGTGTGCTAAGTGAAGGATCGGGACGATATATGCATGGTACGCGCCTCACGACTCGATTTGATGAGGATATACAGTATGATACCCCGTTCGTCGGCAGTAGTATACAGCTCTTGACTTGCTTTTGATTCTTTCTTGCTAGGCGTTCTGGTTATAGCTTTGGGCTTGGGCTCTTGTTCATCACTACTCTTCACTCCCCACTTTCCAAGTACCAATTCAGTCTTCCATTGACGCTGATTCTTGATGCTTTGTTTCTCTGTCTAAATAGCTAACACTGACACATCATCTCCATGTTGGGATCAAGATCAACATCGGTAGGGCTTGTTTTTACAGTGATTGGCTGGTGCTTTGCCAATACTTGTAGTACACCACTCTCGAGAACGTCGACATCGGAAAAGTTCAAATACACGTCAAAATCGACAACATCTCCTAACAGAATCCACTGCTGCCGATCTCGCAACACGGAAACCCTTCCAAAACCGAGTCCTACAGAAAAGTATCGCAAGCTGATTACCTCACCGAAACTCATACTCACTACCTAGTCCACTGAGCTTTATTTGAAGATGTTTTCGACATTTACTACAGAGCCGAGGGACCGAGACTGTCGCATTCGGTGAGAGCAATTATACATGCGAAAGTATCGGCCCCTTGAGTGTGGATGGCCGGTGAAAGGAAGGAAACTCGCGCTAATTTCTGTAACTCTAAAGCTACTAATCGACAGATTATTCGAGATGTCGTGGATGGCATCCTGAACACGCTTCTTGTGATGTTCAACAACGTCTAAGAAAGCCATTCTTTCAATGGGGATTCTGATGGGGGAATTGTCAGGTTCATACGCTGAACATGCAAAGAGCGGATGCCACGGGATATTTAGGAAAGCAGATGCAAACCCCTCGATTTTCTTTCAAGATATACGAATTGTTGTTGTTGTCTTTCGAGTTGACGATAACGTAGATGACCTCGTTTTGACTGTACGGCAAAAATTGTGAACTTCTTTGACAGTCCCATCACTGTTGATGTAATCTGAGGTTACTATTCACATTCATGGACGGAACTGAGAGACAAGGAGCGCCACTGACGTGGATTCATGCAAAAGACCACGATTTCGACATTCGAAGCGAGCATTATGTAGTGTAGTGAAGTGTCTGCGACTTGGTAGGATCTCGACGAACATCCTGATCGAAACTATCGCAGCATGTTTGTGGAGAGGTAGTGAGGACCCTAAGTCCAATTCCTTGACGACATTACTTTTGGTCCGATGATTTCCCCCCGGAATGAACCCCCAGAAATCCATCCCCTTCTGACTGGCTCCTAGTCATCGCTTCTTCAATCGAAGCGACTATACCTACTGAAGTGGAAACTTAGATACTTCGGCTTGCCTCCATTTTTGAGTTCTTCTTCTGCTGCTGCAATCTCCTCCTCTGGTGAGTCGAGATGTAGAAAGTTCAATTTATCGGCACCCTCCAATCCGTCCAAGAAGGTGTCCAACTCGCCCCCGGTGTAGTACTGATCCATGGAGGGGTCCAATAACTGAACCTCCCACGAAATTTGAGTAAGATTTATGAATGGCTGTAGAAGGTGCTTGATGCCTCTGCAGGCTTCCTGGACTGTCAAATTCTTCATCTCCCCGATATCCACCTCAATACTGAACCAGATCTTCTCCAAGCATCGTGCAGTCTTGAGTGCGTTCATCAGCACCGAGATGTCATCATCAAATTTTCCATCTCCAGTAGGACTACGTGAGCGAGGAGGGCTTCCTCTACCGCTGTCACTGTTGCTCGCGTAGGACCGCAGAGTCGGAATCGACCAGATGGAGTCGTGTTTCATACTGGCGCAAACCAGTGTCAAATACAAGGATCTTACATTTCTTAAGAACGCCCCAAGCGAAACCTGCATGGCAGCCTCGATGTGTGGTGCGGGCTTGGCATTTTCGTTTCCGGGAGACCATGCTGCTCCAAACCCGCAAAGACCAGCGTGGCAGACGTATCCATTGTCAAAGTTGCCATGATTGACGCTGAACTGGATAATTATATTCTTGTGAAATAGCTCCGAAGCTTCGCGCGACACCAATTGACAGGTAAGCATAAGGCTACGGAAGTTCTTGCAAGCTGACCAGACAACCTTAGGGCTCCACGGTGAACAAATCTTATCGTCGATCCAATCCTCTTTCAACAGTTCATCAAGGCGCTGGTCAGGGTGTATTGTGAATGGCAGATCACTCGGTAGAAGGTAGTTGAATATCTCGAGTCGTAGTTCAGAGGGAATGCCAAGAAGACTGGCGCGTTCGATAGGGGCGGACGTATCATTTGAACTGCCGGAGGTGAAGGTTAGCAGTATATTTAGTTAAGCATAGGTGAAGGGTACACTTACGGGTCTACGGCTTTGACGATAGTAGTGATGGCAGAAACAACAGCAGGATCGAGGAAATAATCCACGTCGCCAATGGTAAGCTTCACTCGTTTCTTTGGTCGCTCCATGGCGTCTGCTTAGGAACGTTGATGTCGATGTGGATGGTTGATGGTGTCGATGTGGATGGTTGATGGTGTCGCGGTCGAAGATTGTTGATGGACGGCAAGAAGTATGAATACAGTACACCCGGCCACGATTGTTGACCCCCTCGCGACCGCACGTGCTTGTAAGAGATATCAGTCATGTCACAAGCGAGTATCTTTTCTATATCGAAATATGAGCTTTTATGTATGTCCAGCCCTTTCGCATTCTTGATGCTAGAAATCCTTAGCGATTTCGATCAGCTGATGGCAGCATGTCCTACATGTCAACACGACACCAAACAATGAAATTCGTGATAGGAGTTGCTTACTGATCCAAAGACAAGGGAAGGGCGGTATCGAACATCTCGCTATCCATCACAGCTATAGTCGTCTGCATGATCCGGAAGGTAATACCAAAGACCCTGCTTTAAATGTGGCCTCGTCTTAGGATCCTGGATATCTTGAATATATCGATCGAATGGGCGTCCCTTGTATAGTTCGTTTGCCGTGCCCTTGAACTGAATCTCCAACGTTACAATCGGGCTGATATCCTTAAGAGGCTGCAGTCAACACTGCATTTCCCCGCAGATAGCCCAGAAATCGCGTTCAAAGTAAGAATTATCCTAAAGAGATCGGACCGGATTCTTCTTTGCCGCAGCTAAATGTTCTTGCCCTCGCGACCAGTCGACAGCTTGGGAATAGAAGTCCAGCAGACAACGATAGCAAATCTTGCTCCTCACGCTCACAACCCTATCTTTGAGAGAAAATAGCCTAAGAATCACCAGCCTCACAATGCGAACTTTCGATAAGTAGTCCGCGAGGCAAGCAGCTTTGGCCTCGGCCACTCGACGCGGAACTGTCTCGCCGGCGGGATTTGAGAACCAAGTGAATTCGAAACCATACAGCCCAGGTAAATGTCAGTCACTTGGGCACTGGTTAATGAAGATGTCAAAAGTGACAAAAACATTTTCGCATAGCAACTTGGTGTTTTCTTCATAGACTCTTCGGCATACAAACACGAGACTCTGTAAATTCGCATAGTCTTTTAGTAAAATGCTCGCACAAAATTTCTGCGTAATATGGGTCAGCATCAGCAGATACAATAATACTAGCAGCGAAAATGCGACGTTCTCACGAATGATATCGGACATTTGGACGTCAGGATCCGCCGTCGTGGCATTAATGCCCGTCTCGTATTTCCAACTCTTTCTCAGCGACTCCATGGCTGCGACTATTGATCTACGCTGCGCAAGTTCAGATCACAGAGCGAATACGAATTCTCGAAGTTGAGATATGGATCAGTTGTTCGCTCTCCAGGAGAGGGGGTCCGGAGTCGAGGTCGTTGGAAGTCAACACCGGGCAGGGAGGGTTATTACTAAGCAAGCCCATCCTGGGTGGACCTCTTCTTATCACCACCTATCATTTAATGCTATACAGACAGCACCAGTGGATTTGACATTTCGCTTGAAGATCATTGTTGTGTGTTATCATTCTTGTTCCCCGGGCCCATCTCTCTCTAGCTCCTCAGGGCGTCGACGGACAAAGCACCACATCTCTACAAGCTAGCTTTCGAACCCTCCCAACCTCCCTCTTCCGATACGCAAGACATGCTCAGTGTATGAACTCCATCTCCGTCGCACCCTCGTCAGAAAACACAAGATCTCAGGAATCAGGGTGTGATGAGGCCCAATGTATACCGAGGCATAGCGGCTCTTTGTTCAAGACCAAACAACGTACAGCGATGGTCTTTGTCCAAACATTGGAGTGCTTCTCTCTTCCATGATGAGATTTTGGCACATACCAAGCGCATACAAGAGTCGCGATAGACTCGGCGTTTCTGTTCTCTTTCTACCTTCCGATACAAGAGAGCTCTCTTGTTTCAGAGCCTCGTCCATCAGGATCAATATCTACACTTTCCTGACGACTCGACCTGAAAATCTGCTAGATATCTTGAAACATCAACCCCGGGTCTGTTTATGCCAGCAGGAAAGCCCTCTTCATATCTCTTGAGTGAAGTGAGCAGAATTGTCAGGCAGTGACACTTTCAATTAACTCATTGTCAGTGTCGGATGCAAATAACACCCTGGCGATATCAACTTCGAAATTACCACAAACGTATCGATGTTGGTATCCACCTGAGCACCACCTGTCAATGATGAATAACTCAACCATGCCGTCCCTGGTCAATACACGGAGGATTACGCAGTGGACATCAAAGCATGATATCAGATACTACTTCTTCGCTGGGTTGTTCCAGAGCTCAGGGAACGACCCAGATATTAAAGGCTTACTTTCTCATCGCTGACAAAAGTGAAGGATACGAAAGTGCGCCCCATGGCAGAATTGAATTATTGGATTGAAGAAACGTAAGTTAACGTCCGTGATAATATGATCCGTCGCTGACTTTGCCCTAATATCATTCTCACCCATGCCTTTCAGTGCGATTCAATGTCCGATCTCAAGAGGTACCAGTTCCTCCCGGCATGTTCGATGCAATGAGCTGAATGTTTTGTCAGTCCATGGATTGCATTCTGTTGTGAATGTACTCACCAAAATTCAGTGTTCTCAATCAATCCCCAACCTTTCTGTCCTGCTGCACTAACTAGCAAGTGAGTGTACGACCACTGCGGTGTCCGACTCGCTCAAATCAGTCCTGAGCACGCTTAAACGCCGTGCTCTTCGTCCATCGCCTCGCTGAATGATTAGTCTTCAAACTCCATCTTGATATCGGTCGGTTCAATGTCTTCCTGTGCTCTTAGTGCCTTTGCCGTCGACTTGGCACGTCTCTTCCTCTTCTTGGGCGCTGGCCAATTCACTTCCGCTGCTCCAGCCAAGTTCTGAAGTTCTTCAATATAGGCGACCAAGCAGGCTTCTTCAATCTGTAATTCATCTCCTCCTCTCGACACCGCCTTGATCTCCAGCTTCACTCCACATAATCTGAACAGCTCCAGGATTTCCAGGTGCCACCTGAACCGCTTCGTGTCGTCCTCGTCGCGAAGTCTAGCCATATACGTCTCGTCTGTTCTGATTTCGATGATGACCTTGGTCAGATTGCCTGATTTGCGAAGGGCAGACATGCAGTATCTTGCATATCGACCGAATTGGAAATCTCCGACTGATTTACTCCTTAGACTTCGTTCGTCTTCCTCCAGAGACGTGGAACAGATTTGAAGATGAACCGTTTGGACGTTGAGAAGGTAGTTTTCAAGAGTTTCCTGCTCGGCAATTTGCAAGCGACCTGGGACATTACGATCGATCGGCGGACTCCAGTGGAACAGGAATGCTTGGAATCTTGGCATATTTTTCTCACCACGGATGGTGTCGCCGTGGATCAAGCGGGCGGAGACGACGACGTTTTTCCAAAATAAATCGCTAGCTGTTCGGTTGATTTTGCCGCTGACGCGCATAAGGTTGCAGATATCCTTGATTTCCTGGCCGTGATCATTCGAACGATCATTCGAATACCAATCTGTATGAACTATCATCGGAAGCTTCTCCGGAAGAAGCTGCTCGACGATCTTGTCGATCATTTCTGTAGGCAGAGTGCTAATTATGTCCTTGCACTGGTTGGACCTAGTTCTCACTCACTATTAGAGAACGACAGTTCATGAGAGGAAAGGCTGCAACTTACGAATCGCATTGAGCGCTGGCATCAGATTCCACTGGGACGGCCGGGTCGATCCTGAGTCTCTTTCGTGGGCGCTCCATGATTGGTGGTGGCGAGGATAGAGTCGTGTCGAGGTAAAGAGTTGAAGAGTGGAAGAGAAGAAAGTCAAGGCATTGGTGAGTCAAGGGTTGTAGATCTGAAGAGGTTCAGATCTGGAGATCTGAAAAAGTGAAGTCAAGTGATCAAACGAAGTGTTACCCGGAGGTACCTGTATCCACTAGGCAACAATTCCGAGTCAACCATTGCAGTATGTTGCCATTCATGGAACTCGATCTGTTATCATTTACGATACAGTCAAATTCGGTTTCGAAAAATTACTGTTGCGAGAGTTCAGATTGCAAGAGTTCAATTTGCAAGTCTACCACTGTGTGACCAAGCCTTTCTTTCACCATTCCCTTCCAACAACTTCACTTCTCGATTTCTGGGCAATATACACCAAAAAAAAAAGCTGCCTAAGAAGGAAAAACCCTCCAGAAATTCTCAAACCCCAAGATCCCAAATTGCCATATCACCGTTCCATCTCACAATCAACAGAAGCCTCAAAAAAAGAATATTCAAAGACAATAACCTGTACTCATGACCCTTCCATCCTCCAACAACAGTATCAAATACAGCCCTCTTCGTCCAAGCTAATCAGTTATCCACTATACAGTATCACAAGAGATACGAGAACATGGCCATGTCCAAAGTCGAGGCCCACGTACGTGGAATGAACCCTCCAATAAATATCGGGTTTGCGCAATTGAGTTGACGGCAAAGGCTTCAAGGGGAACAAAATTCTAGTTGCCAAATTCAGGGTCAGTGAGACGATATATGTGACGACCATGAACGCCCCACTCGAGAGTGATGTGTGCTATGATGACTGCAATCATTGAGAACGAAGACTAGCCATCTCTATTCCTCTTCCGTCAATTGCTTCGACTCGTTCTTTTCTTGTAGTTCAGCACGTCGATGAGGGCCAAATTCATCGACCAGGCTTTGCACGTCTCCCAGTTCATGCAAGTTACTTCTCGTCAAAATGTCACTGGTAGTAGATGAGTACAAGGTATTGATATCGTGAGGTCAAATTCGTGGGTTCAGCTCTCCGAAATAGATACAGAAAGCAAAGGTATCTCGCACATTTTGCTCGAGAGGTCATATGGGGCCACAAGACCCCTAGATTCGCCGTTTTATACATGTCTCCGCACCTCATCCTGAACGCCATGCCGATGGCCTAAATGCAAGAACGCTCCAATGTGAAGCCCATACAAAAGAAGAAGCATCGCGAATCGTTCCATTATCTAGCTGGGCCATCAAATAATTGCACACCTCTTGTCGATCGCTCAGGTTGAGGTTGCTCAATATGCGGCGGAGGTTGCGGTGGGACAGAGCTTGCGCCACCAAGGTCACCGTCTCGGTGTTCTAATGGTGCCCCCGAAGGCCTCACCGTCGCGGGAGCCTTGTACGATGTTTCCTGTCCTTCAAATGGATTGTTTCCCGTTCCATCGTAGTGTCCTGGTCCTGAGGGCTGAGACAGCGTATACGTTGGTTGTAGTTCGAGATCATCACTAGCTTCCTCATCAGATTCATCCCAATCGTCTCTCGACAGTTGTCTCCGACTGCCTGCTCGGTGGAACGGATTCGAGCCTGGTACTTGCGATTGATAGCCTCCAACTGGTATGCCAGGCATCGGAGGTGGAGTTTCCGTCGTTCTTCCAATTGGATCCATCGAATACACCGAAGAAGGTGCACCGCGTATCCCAGCCTCCTGTTGGCGTCGGCTTTGCGAAGAATGGATCTCGTCTCGAAATACATTGCCTCCTGCAGATGTCGGTCCTGCAAGCCCAGTCCTAGCTGCTTCAAAGCCTGTGACCTCGGAGTCTGAACCCTGACGAAGGGGCTTTGTGTCGAGATATTGGTCTTCGGGGTTATAGGTCTGGTAATTCTCGCTGATACGTCCCCATGTTCGCTGCGAAACGTATTAATTTCGTGCGTGTAACTTGGATCGATCACGACTCACAATTGGATATGCACGACCCTTGGCTTTGTAGTCACTCAGCGTAGGGAAGTATTGACGGTATGCAGTCCAAGCACAAAATATGCCCAGCATGCTACCGGTAATGACATCAAATGGATGGTGTCTTGCGTCCATAATGCGAGATCCTGCGATCAAAGCAGCACCAAGTGATGGCACCAGAACTATGAATGACTTCCAAACCTCACCTCTCGAATCCAGGAGATGCATCTTTCCGCTCAAATACAAGGAGAGATAGAACAAGCCTGCCCAGGCGCCTACCAAACGTTAGCTGTGAGTTCGATGTCTTGAGGGACTACAACAGACTGCTGGAGTGCCCCGAGGGGAAGCTTCTGAAGCCGTCCTTTAGAATCGCATTGTCTTTCTGCGTGCAAATTGCGTGGCTGGCAAGTGAGAAGTTTCCTGGTTGTAGGAACTGATCCATGAGTTCTTTGGCCGGCTGGCATCTGTCAACCAAGTCTGGTCTCGGCTTTCCAATCGCGTTTTTCAGGGTGCCTGCCACTCCTGTCAGATCCATGCATGCCGAATGGTTTCTGACGTTGACCTACCTGTAATCACGAATGACGCGCCAATCGCCAAGAAGAGTCCCAGTATGCCACAGTTCAGCTCCCAGAGTCGCGACTTGAAAGTGTATTGTTTCCTGCCTTTTCCTGAAGTTGAAAACAATCCATCAATGACAATGGTGTATATTGCAATGATGATCATGGGCGCAACGGCGACAATGACTAGCAGCCATGGGACCGGTACTCGTTCGTGGACGGCGTATTTGTAGTGAAGCGTGTAGTTTTTGAGGGAAAATTCTTGGTGATATGGCTCGACGGCGTCCAGAATGAAGAAGCCTACAGCAAGGACAATGATAATGGCATAGTCGAATATGTATCTGGGAACACAGTCAGCGATCCGAATTCTCAGCCCTGGCTTTGGCGGTGCAGTACGCACGAGAGAATGACTTTGGCGGAGAGAAATCGTTTGGAGAAGGGCGTTTTCCTGGGCAGGAGATGTCCGTAGTTGTCCATGTTGCTAGATACTCTCAATCGAGGAAGGTTGTACAAGTGAACGAGTCTCCCCTCGACTCCCTATTGTGTAAGCTGAAGGCCGTGCTCGCGTGCGTCTCTGATGGTGGCGGCGATTGGATTGGAACAAGGCAGAGGAAGGGTCCGGGTCCAGTTTATCAGTGACCTCCTCGCCACGAAGGAGGAATGTTTCAACGTTGAGTTGTATCTGCCACTCCTGTTGTAGAACGGAGGCGATTTGATGTGAGTGACTGCGGGCAACAAGCACCTAAGGAATGTGGCTGTGAGGAGTGGTGGGCAATGCTGGCTGTGTAGCGATCAGCGCGAATAGGAGGCATTATGGTAGAGTACAGTATTGGCATTCCTTGGCCCGAAGCAGTGGACCTGAAACCGCTTGTCCAAATGATTCAAGTGTTCAAGAATACGACAATGTCTTTGCTGCTTGAATTTGTCAAACAGACAAAGAAAGAGTCCAATGCTGGATGAATATAGCGCACCTGGCAAGCCGGGATATTTGAGTACAGTATGCCCTGAGGAGAGATACTCCTAGTATCTTCTGGGTTTTCGGTATGCTTGACTGTCCGTCCTGGCCTATGTTGTATATCACGTCGATTACACAGTAATACATATTCTCTCGAGTTGCCCTCTTGTCATGGCCAGCAGACGTTTACCGTATTTAGTTCCAGCATGCATCTGAAACGCATCTTCTTTCTTGGAGATATCTATCCGCGGGTGCTAGATCTATCCAGGGACTCATACAAGGTAGGCAGTCTAACCGTTACGGGCCGAGACATGGTGGAAGGATTCCAACCTTAAAATTCATATCGACGACTATATCCGCCGTTTTGAACCTCGTTCCTCCCCCATGCCCAAACCACTTCCTCATCGTCGTGTATGTGCCTGTTGACGATACAGACTGTCTAACTCTGTCTTTGGACACCATGTCTTACAAGTCTGCTCCCTATTTTCTTACCGCCGGAGCGGCCTCTCTCAGCCTCTTTCTGATAGCACGTTCAATCCAAGGCAAAAGCAAGAAGAATCCTTGGGACCATGTTGTTCCATCGCCTTTGAAATCTCTCTCAAACCTGCCTGCAGAAGAGATCAGCAAATTGCCATATCCTCCGGATCTATTCCCAGGCGCCCGTGATGTAGATACGCCTTACGGAAGTATTAGGGTCTACGAATGGGGCCCCGAAAGTGGGAAAAAGGTTCTGTTGGTTCATGGCATTAGCACACCTTGTATGAGCTTGGGAAGCGTAGCGGAAAAATTGGTCGAAAGCGGATGCCGCGTCATGATGTTTGGTGAGTTGTTGTCTCTTCTTTATTGTTGCAAGAGTGTGGATCAAGAATGGGAATTGAGATACAGATATCGATAAATCAAGTTCGACAGTACTCTGCGAATACTGATCACCAAAGCACGTTCATCTATCGAGATCGGAAGTGATAGTATTCTTACATCTTCAAACTGGGCTTTTGCTACAAACGTTGTTGGTGCTTTCTGGGCCTGGGAATTGGTGGCAGAATACAGGAGCTCACGCGCTTCGATTCAATGTCTCTTCTTTTCTGGCTATTGAAGTGCATAGGATTTCTCAAAATAGGCTGATTGCGTTGAACAGATCTCTTTGGACGAGGTTATTCAGATGATCCCTCGGATACTCCTCACGATACCAGACTTTACACAGCTCAGATTCTCCTTGCTCTTGCATCTTCTCCTCTCCCGTGGTCCGGGACAAACGCATTCTCGATCATTGGGTACTCACTAGGAGGTGGCATCTCAACCTCCTTCACATCAACCTTCCCAAATCTGGTCGCCTCACTAGTCATTATCGCACCCTCTGGTATTCTACGTGAACACCACATCGCATGGCAAAGTAAAATCCTATACTCTACAGAAGGAATTCTCCCTGAATCATTAATCCATTGGCTCGTAAAACGCCGCATGGCTGAAGATCCTCCAGCACCAGACAAAAAGCACGACTCCTCTGCGACTGATGCCATCAAAGCAGAGACAGGAACCGCCCACGCTGACCTTTTGAAGAAAGCATACGCACCGCTTTTCCCACATCGTCCTACGGTAACCATCGGAGGCGCGGTTCAATGGCAAATCCAAAAACATGCTGGATTTTTGCCTGCGTTCGTCTCTGCTATCCGCCATGCGCCGATTACAGCACAACATCCCTACTGGCGCAAAATCGGAGAACGTCTCACCACCCAAAAGATCAATAGCGCCGATTTTCAGGCTATGAACAACGGTCTGTGGAGGAGTAAAGTCTTGATGATTCTGGGTAGTTCGGATCCAATCATCATTAAGAAAGAGGTCGAAGAAGATGCCGAGGAGTGTCTTGGGAAAGGAAATCTGGAAACTGTTGTTATTGAGGGCGGGCATGAGATTCCAATGACGGAGGCCAAGGAGGTTACCAAGGCTATTCTTAGGTTTTGGGGCGAGGATGTTGATGCCGTTGATGTGGCTCCTGAGACCGAGGAGGAGACTGGGACTTAGAGAGATACAGCTGGGCTTGGTGGTTCAAGGCCCTTCTACATATAACAAAATGAAGCTTATAACTGCCACCTCCTCACCACCTGCGCTGAACTGCTGCCATGTCATCCTGAGTCCAAAACCAAGCGGCTCTTATGGAATATATGGATACAGTAGTACCCGAAATCCAGATTGACGGTCTCAGGCTGAATCGCACTTTTCAGGAGCAAAATCAGCTTTCATCAAGGTGAGAGGAAAGACTTAGTTGGAGTGATTTGTAAACCAACCAAATACTAAGTACAGCAACTGTTACTCCCGATACTCGAGACCGTGAGCCGATGTGTGTGATGTTAACGTTGTAGTCGAAGTTCTGCCTGCGCGATTTCATTTCCGTATCTGCTAGAAATTTAACGATCTTGATATCGAGTCCGGTAATATCAGTCACGCACAAAGAATGTTGTTTCTTCAGCTAAGTAGTTCTATGAGCCTGTGACGACGTTGTTCTTCGGGCTTGTCGGGCGTTCTCGCAAAGCTTGGAACTTCGAAGCCAAGGGGACTTTTTGCTCGTCTGCCAACAACAAACCACCCGACATCCCTAACCCTCCCCTCTCCGCCATGCTGCGCGCTTGTATACGGAGTAGAGCTCTCGCCAGAGCTTCTGCTTCTCGCGGCAGTGCCCAATGGCAACCTGCGCAACGCCAATGGCCACAGGTCGGCGCGAATCAGGTGTGCAGCTATTCCCACAACACTTCAACAATGGCATTGGAACTGACTCTATCTTCTGTTGTAGCGACGGTATTATGCCGAAGCCAAAAGGCCTGATGAAACCCTCGTTCCAGGCCCAGAAAGCTTGAAGAGTTCATCCGGAACTCCTGGCATACCCGGTGCCATACCTTCAGATCCCCTCGTTACGCCGCCTGCGGATCCTCTCGTGGAAGCCAACAATGTTCCTAAATTGCCTCCTACGCCGCAAGCTGTGGGCTCTGTTTCTTCCATGCCCGACACCTCTAAGGCTCCTACACCTTTGCCAACAATGGGCACAGGAACGGCAACCGTAGCTCCTCCAGCTGGCACATCTCCCAAAAAGAAGACCCGTCGGTTGCGGAAATTACTGGGAAATCTCATCATACTGAGCATACTTGGATTTGGAGCTGGAACGTATTACTCCTTGGTCAACGACAACTTCCACGACTTTTTCACCGAATATGTTCCATGGGGCGAGGATTCGGTAGCGTTTTTCGAGGAGCGCGAATTTAAAAAGAGGTTTCCAAAGGACAACGCAGTGAGCCGTCTACATCAACAAGTTCGCGGTGAGGGCAAAGTCAAGATTCCAGGGCGTGGTGCGGGTGCAGCTGTGAGAACGGCAGAGAACCCGAACAAAACCGATTTGGGTGCAAAGGGAAACCACATGAGCGCAATAGATGAGCCAAAGCCTGCGCCAGTTGGCGAAAAGGCTCCTCCGACCCATCAGCCTGAATCCATATCCGCATCTCGCAAATTGCTTCCAACCCCTGAGAAGAAAGAGCCTGCTGCGAAACCCACTGAAAAGGCACCAGCTACCAGCGTTCCACCTCAACCTATCACGACCGAGGCTCCAAAGCCAACTACTGCATTGAAACCGATTGACCACCTCAATATCGAAAACGCTTCGGAACCAATAATTCAGGATGTAGTCAAGATCATGAACGACATCATCACAGTTATCAACGCGGATGGATCTGCCAGCAAATATGAGACAACGATTGAAGCAGCCAAGGGAAATCTTTCCAAAGTGGTGGCAGACATCAATAACTTGAAGGCTTCAGAGCAGAAATCGGCCGAGGACCAGATCCGCAGTCTGCACACGGAGTTCGATCAAATGGCCAAGGAACTCATTCGAAGACAGCAAGAACAGGCTCAAGACCAGGAAATACGATGGAAGGAGGAATACGAGAACGAGCAGGCCAAACTCAGGGAGGCATACGAGCAAAAAGTCAAAAGTGAGCTCGAATCGGCTCAAAAGGTTTACGAACAAAAGCTCAAGAATGAGCTTCTCGAACATCAAATCGCGCTCAACAAGAACTTTAGTTCGACAGTGCAGGAGCGTGTCGAATCGGAACGCAGCGGACGACTCGGCAAACTGGATGAATTGAGCTCAGAAGTGTCAGAGTTGGAGAAGCTCACGGCAGAGTGGAACTCTGTCATTGACGCCAATTTAAAGACACAGCATTTGCTTGTTGCTGTCGAGGCTGTCAAATCGACGCTTGAAAAAGCAGACCGTCCTCGACCTTTTATTGAGGAATTGGCTGCCCTTAAGGAAGTTGCTGCTGATGACTCAGTTGTCAATGCTGCAATTGCTTCAATTAACCCAACAGCTTACCAACGCGGCATCCCTACGTCTGGACAACTGGTCGACCGATTCCGGCGGGTGGCTTTCGAGGTCCGAAAAGCCTCATTGTTACCCGAGAATGCTGGTGTAGTTTCACACGTCGCTAGCTTGGCCTTGAGCAAAGTCATGTTCAAGAAGTCTGGTCTGCCGCTTGGTGAGGATGTGGAGAGTGTGTTGACGAGGACGGAAGTCTTGCTTGAAGAGGGTAATTTAGATCTTGCGGCTAGGGAAATGAATTCTCTGACTGGTTGGGCGAAGACTCTGAGTCGGGATTGGCTTGGAGAGGTTCGAAAGGTTTTGGAGGTACAGCAGGCGCTTGATGTGAGTTTTCTTTCCCGACTCCTTTATTCCTGTGCCATCTACGATGCTAATATATATGATAGGTTATCGCCACGGAAGCGAGACTGCAAAGTCTACTTGTAGATTAGAAGAGCGACTTCAGCGGTAGGGCATATGATTCATAGACTTCCCTTTTGTATCTGTAATAACTGTACCAACCTTGTTCTCCTTAACGTCCCTTCAAATCGAACACTGGCAAGCTTGTGCTGTCGCTGGGAAATCATCACGCTTACCTTGTATTACCTTCATGCTGGACAGCCATATCGTTCAGTTTCTGACGATTTGAAAAACAACACATCCACAATCCATCGCCATCTATATCGATTTGAGTACATTGCACTTAGATGTTGACGCCTGCGTTGCCAAAGATGACTAAGATACTCGTATTGGAAAATCGGTATCGAAATGCACTCCTTCGCTTCCTCCTTTAAGGACAGATCTCTGGCAGAATTTGATTTTGTGGTGCTATGAGCTCTGTACCGTCATTATTGTGTTGAGAGGTACCTATATACATTTAAGTAATGGTTGTCATCTAAGATAGGTAGAATTAGGGCTAGCGGACCTCGGGAAAGTGAAGGGCTATCTCTCTCCCGACATCTATATACTACCTTTCAATTAGTTCAAACCAGTATCATAGCTCAGTAACACATTCATCATGTTCGGATATGGCGCAGCCGCCTTCAGTGCGGCAGATATACCTGATCTGTCAGGCAAGGTCATTTTGGTTACTGGAGGTATGTGAGTCTTTGTTATAAGCACGATAGCGCATGCATCCGATATTATATTGCCTGAATTTCTACTATCTCCTCAAGTGGCAGTTCCTTCTGAAGGTACACTGTTACAATCAAGACTGACCCTACTCCGAAGGCAGTTCCGGTCTTGGTGCAGCTAGTATACTCGAGCTAGTAAAGCACAATCCTGCTCAGATATTCATGGCGGCACGGTCAAAAGATAGAGCGAATAAAGTTATTGCCGAGGTCAAAGGACAAATTCCCAATGCCGCCATCAGATTCATCGAGCTCGACCTGGCCGATTTCGCGTCAATCAAAAAGGTAGCGGACGAAGTCATCAAATCAACCGATCGTCTTGACATCTTGATGAACAATGCCGGAACTGGACAGCCACCAGGCTTGACAAAGGATGGCTACGAGATCAACTTCGGAACAAATCACATGGGCCACGCGCTCCTCACGAAACTATTATTGCCCGTACTGCAAAGGACAGCCAAAGAGCAGGGCGAGGCACGTATCGTGAATCTATCCTCGTCCGCTCACACTTGGACTCCCAAAGGAGGCATCTGCTTCGAAGAATGCAAAACCGACATGCGAAGAACAAATACCTTGACACGTTACGGCCAGTCCAAGTTAGCAAACCTTTTATTTACAAAGGGCCTGGCGAAGCACTACCCAGACATCAAATCCATGGCCGTTCATCCCGGATCGACCAACACTGAAATTTCACAGGGACCCATTGCGAAGTGGCCGCCGTGGTTGAGGATTCCGGCGAATATATTGGCTGGGCTTTTGATGGCGACGGCTGCCGAGGGGGCGTTGACGCAACTCTTTGCTGCGACTGGTGAAGATGTTAAGAGTGGGACTTATTATGTTCCTGTTGCCAAGGAGAATGCTGCATCTGCTCACGCGAGAGATGAGAAATTGATTGATGCTTTGTGGGAATATACGCAGAAAGAGCTCGAGTCTGCGGGATATTAGCTAGGTTTTGTGTCCTTCTGATGTTGGTAAGTGTGCAAAGACGGCCGAAGCTTTATTCTAGTAAAGAAGATGGGAACGAAAACCTGCGCCACGAGGTCTTTACGCTGGCTATAATTTATTCCTCTCTCCTTTCCTTATGTTCAGATCGTTTATTCATGAACGCCTTGGGTTATATACTTACCAAGTCAAGACACTCTCCAAGCAGTTCCTACAGTCGAGTAGCCCATACTTGAAGTCTTATCTGACTTCATCCTCAGGGACAGACTAACAGGTAGATGGTCCGACTCCGTAGCTGTTTTTTTGCTTATTTTGGGGTGAACATACCAGCACTTCCTACTTATGACGCGATCATCTCTTTTCGGTATCATCTTCATAGATCGCCAAATGGGTTATCGTCCCAAACTTCTCCCAATGTCTTCGGGTTGACAACTTTCAGGGCTCTTACTCCACAGTCGAGGAGAAAGTCAATCCTACTCCAAAATTTCCCAGCCTGTCTCTAAGCACGAGAAAAACCTATGTAACCACTGATCAATATCATCACTAGAAAAGTTTGCAAGCTGAGAGACTGGTTATGTCAGTGAGGGAGACTCTTGAATAAGGCTTTGTAGAAGTAGTATTCATAGGATCCTCGGCGGCCATAAATGGTAGGCTCAGCATGGAGCGCTTCAGCTTAGGGAGATGTCATCATTTCATATTACTCTAACAAATGTGTCTCGGATGATAAAATAAGAAGCTCATAGATGCCATGTCATCAACGCCGACTAACTCCTTGCAGGCCACATTGAATCTGTTCACGTTCTCTTCCTCCATTACTTAGTACCAGGAACTGGAACCGTACCATAGTTCGGGGGTGCTTGAGCATAATACTGCTGATTTGGCACCGGATCAGCATAATGCTGTGGCACGTTCTGCGGAGGTATAACATGTCCCTCCTCACCACCTACTCTTACATGACGCCTTCCGCCATTATTGACCCTGTCGCTGAAAACACCTGGAGCAGGTCTGGTACCGATAATACCTGCTCTTGTCTCCTCCTTCCGCTTGTAGTAAACGTATTCGACGTAGAAGGCGTGGATGTGGCCTGGGAAGTATCCGAGAATTGTCAGGCAGATGTTTATGAGCAGGTCGGCGCCACAGCCAGCCACTAGGAAAACGCCGATGGGTGGTATGAAGAGGGTGATGATGATTAAGAGGATTGCGGAGATCATTTCGTCGGTTTGTAGCTGAGAGGCGCTTGAAAATGTTGTTTTGTAAAGGCTGGAGAGCTTGGGATAGTAGTTGGAGTAGGTTTAAGTGGCGTTTGTTCCGCGCTGTTTAGATTTGATGTTAGGTGATTTGTTTGATGAGTTGCTGAGGTGAGGTGGTGAGCTAGCTGTGCTGTAGAATCGAAGGTCGCGAGAGTCAAGCGCGAACATTGAGACAGGTTCCAAGGTTACATCAGCGGCTTGCGTGGCGTGTGCGGCTGTGCAAAGTCAGCTGACAGGATTGTGGGTCATCATCAGGACATCGATTGAAAACGTGCGGGTGTACGGCGGAATGCGGGGAAGAATCGCCCGGAAATTGCCGAGTCGATATAATTCTCTAGTTCAAGCCACCTTTTACCAAGACGGCGTAAATATCGTAAATTCCTGGAAAACTGTTTGCAAAATTTCCACAAGTTTATTGCTTTCGATCTCAAGTACAGGAGTGGCTTTCCCAGTGCAATTTGCAGTATCCTGAAACTAGAAGCCGGAAATGGTCAATGACCACCGGTGGGACATACTCTGATCGAATATTGAATGATTTAGCATGCTCCAAGCAAGGTCTTTCAAGCGATGTAGAGCGAATGGAGCATACTCCACTCCCCTGATGTCCACGGTAGCGAGGAGGATATTAGCATCCCAGAGTACTGGATATCCCAAATCGATCACCCGAGAACCCGGGCCTTCCCATGCAATGACCCGAGGACATTCAGCCTCGTCCCCCGTTGTAATCAGCGCCTCCAGCCTTCCTTAGCCTGACAACGATGTCTTTCTCGTCCAAGTCAGTTTTCGCGTGTGCATCGACTTGGACCGAATGATGATGCAGAACCTTCTTGACACCCCCGCTCTGAATACTGACTTTC
Source organism: Venturia aucupariae (assembly GCA_003693225.1). Classification (NCBI taxonomy): domain Eukaryota; kingdom Fungi; phylum Ascomycota; class Dothideomycetes; order Venturiales; family Venturiaceae; genus Venturia; species Venturia aucupariae. The sequence continues at coordinate 43,927 of QWZN01000011.1, read as the reverse complement.
GCTTTCCTCATCACTCCGGTCTTCTCTCCAATCCAGATGATCAAGGCGAACTTGACTCGTGTGCTTTCTGTGTCGTTGGCGTACTCAATCCGAACATATGCATATTGCGCCTGTGAGTCGTCTAGATGCGATTTGAGATCCTCAAGTCCACCGGTGCCGGTTGCTGTAAGGGTTACGGCATCCCCTTTGGGAGCGGCGTACGAGATGAGGAGCCAGTTCGTTTCGTCCTTATCATCGCGTACCTTGTTGTACGCGTCTTGTATCTCGGGGGAGTCGGCGCCCGACATGTTGCGGTTGTGGAACGGAGAGTTGTTGGGTCTCGATGTATGAAGGTGCTTTGAGAGAGGGAGAGATAGAGTGCGGGGCCTGGATTGGAGCAAGAATGATGTTAAGGAAAGGCCTGGGGAGTCGGAAGGATTGGCGGTGAATTCTGAAACGGTGCCGGTGTGTGGTGCTACCTACCTCCTACTATTCTACTCCCGCGGGTGATGAATATTGCGGGCCATATCAGCGATGCCCAGATTCTCCAACAACATTCCACTCATGCATTTCCACCCACTAGGTATCTTCTCAATGTACTTTCACACAATCTTGCATTACGGCAGCCATCATCTCGAATGCCGGCATGAGACCACCATCGACATTGCCCATCCTACCTCAATACTGTCCTCGATATGGATGATTTGCTCAGGCTTATCTCGTTCTGTCCTCATCGTTGACTCTAGTCTTAGTCGAACTTGCCATGTCCCTCATGTTGCCATCAAAACAAATTTCCATTTCCTGGAATCCTACCCCATCTGTAACCAGACCTTATCTTCCGCTTCGCCTCGAACCGTTCAGCTCTTACTGGTAGGCCTGGAATGTGTAGCATCTTCTGGCATCTCAATTAAACGCCATTCTGTATTATCCCCTACTTTGTGGATCCGGCTATTCCGAAGAAGGATGTGTATCGCTACCCTTGACATGCCTCGAATACTCTATAGGCTTGCTCGTCTCGTTCTTCTCGGCGTTTCCGAAATTCCTTCCGCACGCTATACGGCCTCTGCTCTTTCATCCACAGTCATTCATAGGGGCTACTGGAGCTACTTGTTTTTTAATTCATAATGTCTATCAAGCCAGCAGATTTTCAATATATTCAGAGCAAATCCGATGGAGCGACTCTATTATCTTCAGGGTTCTCAACACTCATCACAGACATGCCTCCAACAGTAGAAATGACAGGTATCTCGAGCGTCCTTTCGACAAGGTTCACTCCACCGGCATCTTGCACTTCGTTATTCTGGGCCTCAATTTCGGGTTCGCCAGAACCGTTTCCACAGATGGCACCTGAAGGCATGTCTTCATGCTACCCTTCTGGATATACCGCAGGCAAGACATTATCGCCAGGTATCTGCCCCAATGGCTACGTAACAAGACAGGTGAAAATTGATCCTGGCGGCTCCAAAACAGAGGCAACCTGCTGTCCACAGTAAGGAAACGTCCCCCCCCCCCTTGTGAACTCGCCACTAACCTGCCAGGTCATTTACACTCAGTAATGTCATGGGCAGTGCATACTGTTGGCAGATTCACAATCAGGTGCCGACCACTTCATCGCAAAGCACGGTCTCTGTCCCAACAATGACCCTCACAATCAACGAATTGGCCACCGCCACTCGAAGTAATGGCGTTGCTATCTTCGCAACTCCGCAGACTACGATCTTGACAGCCGGTGCCCTGGCTGTATATGCTGCACCCATGGTCGTTCAGTACCAACCCACTGATGTGGCTATCGTGTCTATGTTAGCTGCAGATTTGAGAACTGCGGGTTCGAGCAGTCCAGATTCGAGCACTGCAGATTCAAGCAGGTGGCCAGCTTCTACAGCAACAGGCTCTGGAGTCTTGAGCAAGGCCCAATTTTCCCCAGGTCTATCGACCAGTGCTATCGCCGGCATCGGATTTGTCCTGGGAACATCTCTTCTCTTATGTGCTTTCTTTGTAGCATTCATGTGCTTAAGGCGCAAAGAGAAGAAAGTGATGATGCGGGTTGGATTCTCAGGGGAAACAACTGAAAGACTAGAAATAGCGAACGCCTCTTATGTGACGCACTACCGTAACGTCGAGTTGCCTGGCCAAGGGGATCCTGTAGAATTACCTGCCACCGAGCACCCTCAAGAGCTGCCTGAGCACATGTCCAGACGCTCCTGGCGACGGTCGCTTACATCAATATTCAGCTTCACACATAGCGCTCGTTCGCGCCCCATCTCGGATGCTCCGCCAGTACCACCTGTTCCTGCGAATCATCTTCTTCCACCCATTCATCGACTACCTCCATTGGAAACAGGAGATTTCTCCAGGGGCTTCCTACAACGTCACTGGCGCTTATCCATTACATCAACACGGAGCTTTCGAGCTGCGAGCAAGCACAACAGTAAGCGTTCAAAAAAAGAGCGACCTCCGTCACCCCCGGTCACGATCAGAGAATGATGGAGCAATACGCATCAAAAAAGTATCCATATGCTCGATGGCTGCTCTGACATTATTACGATACTAAACACGAGGACGAGGACTTGACGCAAGAGATGACACATGTATAAAAAGAAGAAGACACTAGTGAGAGCGCAAGAGCGAGGATGTAATGGGCCAAATGACGGGTTTTAATGTGAAGCCAAGGAAGATGATATGCGAAACTCGGTCATCGAACGATCAGGACGACGCAGACGCGAGGGATGATCGCTTTTGCAAGCTAGACGGCATGGGAAAAGCGATCCCTCAACGAGGTGGCCAAAGACACCATCCAGGAGGCTCGCCACTGACACCTATGACTTGGACTGGAGACTAGTGGCCAGGAAGGATTTGGCTCCATGTGCATTTCTCTCTGTGAGGCTATTACAACCAGCAGGCTCTGTAATGTAATCATACCATATTCGTTCAACTGACCCGCGCATGCCCGCGCCAGGTCTTTCACTCACCGTCCTTCGACAAATTGCTTAAAGGGTAGCAAATCGAAAGCTAGATTCCAGACAATCTAATCTCAACCTTGGTCGGAAAATTACCGATATCGGTTTCGGAGAGAAGAACATTGCTCCTTTGAAAATACCAATTTTTCTTTCTGAATGATGTGAACGAGGGCTTGATGAACACAGCCATTGCTGAAAGTCTGCGCAGTAAACAACGATCGCGATTATTTCTACGTCTCACGGAGTAATTCGTATCAAGAGGCCTCCTTGCACCGCCATTCTGTTGATTTGATTTGGGATGGTCTGACGCGCTCGAATTATCTGTCGCGGAGAGAAAGTCGTACCACCTCACTGTACAACGACTTCCTTTCTCCGTTCCTGACAGCATCATGCTAGCATCTCACAATCATGTGGATAACATCGATCAGTCATGCAAAAGTGCACGATGGAAGGCAGTCAAGGTGGAAATGTGTCAACAAAAAAAGAACTCACATGTTTCTTCGAACGACAGGCAAAGAAAGTTAACGATTTCATGAAAACGAACACGATTTGCAAGACTAGTATGTATCAGGTATCATTGTATTCTCCACTTTAAGATTCTCAAAGCTCAAAAACTGTCTCTACTTCCCACGTCTTCTTTTCCATGCAATTTCAACCCTAATAAACAAAAAATCCACTTTTCATACAAAACAGAAAAATCGAAAACAAAACTCTAAAGACTCTATGTCCATGCTTTAATGGGTAGGTGGGGGTATCATCGCTTCCGTTCCATTCTCTCGTGGGATTCCCTTTGAACACCTTTGTCCTTTGTCCTCCCTCGAGCTGGTCACCAGAGGCTTTGTGTGAGAAACATGCCCCGACTTCTGTCGTTTTGTCGTAAAATTTTAAATTTCAAAACCCCCAGAATATCAAAACCCAAACGCAGTAGCAAGTCCAAAAAAGAAAAAAGGGAAGGTGTGTTGGTTTTGTTGAATGTTTGATCGATCGATCAATGGAGGAAGAAAGAATCTAGTAGGCAACAGAGTACTTCCTAGCTTCCTCTCCGCGCGCAACGTACATCCTGTTGTCGCCATAGTAAGAGGAGTAGGCAGCATTAGCAGCCTCATGGTGAGCCTTCGCCGCCTGCTTAACAGAAGACCAAGCTTTCTTGATGGCGCCCGGCGATGAGACGGACTTGTTGGAGGATGTGGATGTGTTGCGAGAGCTGCTTGGGCTTGCTGCTGATGGTTGTCTGCCGGCGATTTGCGTTGGGAATCCGTAGTACGCTTCCCATGCCATTTGGGATTGACGTTCGTGTTCTTTGAATTTGCGGGCCACGTATTTGACGCTGTTTCTGAGGGAGCTTGTTGAGGAGACGCTGGAGTTTCGGGAAGTTTCTTTGCGGGGGGATGAGTTGGAGGGGAGGGTGTAGATGAGGGTGGACATTTTGACTTGATGATGAGATTGTTTGGTGATGAGAAGATGGTTTTATGTAAGGGTTGAGGTGAGGATCGAGAAAGGAGTTGACTTTATTTAGCTTGATCTGAAAGATATCGAAGGCTGAGAATGTCCGAATACTGTGATGATGATGATGAGACTGAAATGCTCACAATACTCACCCGCCTTTATATATTCCCAACCTGTTCCACGACTCGCCATCACGCCTTTCGATTCGTCAGAGACAACCAAGGAACGAATTACGAAATTCTGCAAAGTGTTACCCCCTCGATATTGAAATTTGCAAAGCATTACCCCCTCGATATTGAAATTTTCAAGGCACATTCATGCTAGAGCCCTCTCTCGCGCCCTTCCACAAAGCCAAGACCGACGACGAGTATACTATTTGCGTCCGCCAGGTGGATATTATGACACTCGTCTTCAACCTTGGCGACCAATCGAACTACTGCCCACAGGGTAATGGTCTGAAAAATTCTGAGAGCCTGTGACTGGCCAAGCAAACGAGGGTTTACCGTCGTGCGTCCTTTGGGACTGGATCCACTCGGCGTTCAGGGACTCGGAGTCGGAGTTGGCGTAGAACTGCGGTTAGCGATTGGGATTTAGGCACGTCTTGCCTTTAGGGGGCAGCCGTGAGTATGGTGCGTAAATCTCAGATTTTCAATGGGCGTAAACATGCTGTTAGGGGATGAGGGGCGGAGACAAGGGCGGCGCGTCTCTGTCGTGCTTCAACCAATGCACGGAGCTCAGAGTTTTCTGAGCATCATCAGCTTGTGATCGGATCCATATGTTGATGAGAACATCTTGATGTCATATTTGCATCGCAAGGCGTCTTACTTGAGGTGATTTACTCCTTGAATTCAAATTTGAAATCTCCGTTGTTATGTTGTTCATCTATACTTTTGGGAGCGCTTACGCATAGTATGCAGTATCCTCGGCGTAATTATCATACTGGGTCTAAAATATGGGACATCCGCAGGCATGTATTTTGAAAAGTGATGGGCGAGGTAGAGGAGATCATTATCACTTTAATCCAGACATCACCTGGCGCACGATACTTACATTGGTGGTACATCCGTGGCGCCAAACAAGGTCAGTCAATCACAAATTCATCACTATACATTTCGAGTCAGAGAGCGTAGATTTCAAGCTGAATTCGAAGCCCTTTCACTCCACGGTGCGCCGTACCTGAGGAGATTGGACTGACGAGTCAATCATTTCTACTAGGATGGAAACATATAGGAGCCGAGGGCCGAAACCACAATTCTAACTTTACAGCAAGGAAGGTTGATGAGACAATTAACCTTGATCAGGGCGTCACGAATCCATGAATTCCTTGCCATGCGATCGAGATCGAGAAGGACATGTGGCAAAAGATATACAGGCATCGGGGACAGAAACTCGGCAATAATAAATTGAATGCATCGACAAAGTCAGATTGAGAGAATATCAATACTGCAGTAGCTTCCCGGCGAACCCATCAAACTATGTGAAGGCTTAGAACCAACCCGGTGAGGAACTTTTGATTATACATATCGTCCAAAGTTCTGTCCATGCATTTTCGCAAATCTATTTCTCGAATTCCCAATCGTATAGAAAACATCCAGCCAGTCGACGCCGTCTCTTCACTCACCGCTATACCGCCCATCCTCCTCCTCCTCCTCCTCCTTCTCATTCATCTCCTCCCGACTCCTCGCAACCCTCGTAAGCCTCGCAAACCGAGTAATATGCGCAAATTCAGCCTTAGGTTTCCATTGCCCATCTCCTTGATCAAGATAAACACACGAGACACGTTTAGCAGTACAAGCCTTGCAATCATGCGAAGGAGCACCTCGGCCCCGGTCATCGCAGATCGACTGTGAGTTTGTGCAATTCAAACAACGTCCTAGACATGTTTTTCTGTGACGCCAGTTGTTTCCTAGGGAGCAGGCGCGACCGCAGAGGGTGCAGGTGCCTGGGTCGATTAGGATTTCTGCTTTTGGTGGGGTGGGGGATGTTGTTGATTTGAGGAATGAGGTGAAATTTGGTAGAGAGGTGGGACCGATGCCCATGGGTTCGTCGCGGTCTGAGCCTTCTGAACTGTCGAAAGAGGTGGATGCGGTGCTGGTGGTAGAGGTTTGTGAGGATGTCGAGGGAGGAATTTGATCCGAGCTACTTTCGGACGATGATAGAATTGTTTTCCCCATGGACGCGTGCTGAGCTTGCTATTTAATATCTTGTTAGTCTTCCGCGCCCAATTGTTTTGGTTTTGTACTCACAATCATCTCGTACTTTTGGTTGATTTGGCGCAAAACATCGCGTTCCTTTTGACCTCGTTGTAGAACTTGCTGATTGAAAGATCGTCAGTCCATCGTCCTTGTGAGTGTAGGATCGAGCTCACAATAATCTCGTGTTTATGGTTGATCTGGCTCAAGATATCGCGTTCCACTTCACCACGTCGGATCCTCTCGAGGTGCAAGACAAGGCCATTGATATCGCGTTTAATGCCGCCAATGTGAGCGTCGAGTTGACCTTGGACATCCATAACTGAAGCTATTGTTGTTCAGACGAATTGAAGCGCGTCAGCAAAGACCTGAAGGTACTTTATTTCCGGAGGTCGGCGCCTCTTTGCTGCAAATGTTGCGTGTAATGTTGCGTGTAAACAATAACAAACAACACGTGAACTTAGCATGCGAACAGTTCCCAGCCGACTACGGCGTGGGCAGGCCATGGTCATAAGATTCTCTAGTGGCTATCGTCAGACCTTGATGAAAAAGGTATTGAAGTTGATGTCTCCTGATCCATGGAGCTTTCGCCATAGAAGTGAGGCATCAAACCACAGAGTGGTTATCAGTTCGTGCCGCCTTGTTCATCTCTTAGGATGAATCGGAAACCCCAAGCCTAGACCTGGGTTTGCGCATGAGCTCACCGATTTCCTTGGGATTGGAACTGTTCATCTCGTTGTATCCGGTCGGTAGCTTCTTCGTTGCCTTCGGCTGCGAGGAGTAGTGAGCAAAAGTCGCGCGAAAAGAAGAAGGAGAAGAAAGAAATTCATCGTCGTAATCGGTGGTGTCGGTGATGGTGAAAAGAGGGGCGTTTAGAAATTTTCAAATAGATCATCACAAAACGCTGTGACGACCCGGACTTCGACCTATTGCTCCTCGTACTCGATCAGAGTGATATGCTCAGATGGGGTTTTTTAAACCAACATCGACGTTGACAAAGTCCTGGAAGGTTCGGATCGTATATTATCGGAAACCTAGTGACGTTAGTCCTGAGTAAGAAGGGTCAATTTTTTTTCAGTGATGGAATGGAGCAATGTGAACTGCAGAGCTGGCGTTAAACCGACAGTGAAGTTCAACTTCAAGAAGTACCCGGATCGAGCCTACATCATTCAACGAATCACAGACAAGAGACTGATCATTAACTTCACTCCTTCTTCCAGATGCCGCTAATCCTGCTCAGTACCCGTTTTTTGGTCACACTGACATCCCAGTATCCTGTCAACCCAATGAAAGTCCAATTTCCTTCCTCAGGTGGCTGCTGCGTCTCCGTAATCAGTCCAGCCGGTTCTTCTCTTTGTGTTCCCCATTGTCTCCAAGCCAAGCATGGTATTGGAGACGCACCGTCATAAAACTCCAGCCCGGCAATATACCCTGGCGTGGGGAGATAGCTGACAAGAATTTTTGATATTTGAACAGGGGTTTTGGGTGAGCCCACAGCAGGCAACCTGGCAAACTTTCTGGGCTCGAAATTGGTAGCTCCTTCCCGGACTGTGCAACCATCTTCTGGCTCCTTTCCGTCATTCGAGAGTGGATCCTGTTGAAATCGAAAGCCAATGCCGCCGATTGCGTTCTCGGCGCTTTTGCTGAACTTGCTATGAAATACGGAATGGTGATACGCGTGCAGACTAAGTCCGGTGATGGGATTATCGTCACTCTTGTCCTCGTTCATGTCTAGAGACGTGAACGAGACCTGACTCCTGTGAGGGTTGGGACTCGGGCCAATGACGCGCGCAAAGAGTTCTCGGTCTCGTTTATAGTAGAGCAGCTTTTTCACAACTTGGTCGTTGGAGAAATAGTCGTCTTTAGCATCGTTGCGGATAAAAACAGGCAGTCGAGCCTTCAGATTCTCGGGGTAGGCGTAGTTTGGCCTTTTCATCCTTGTCCGTTTGGTGCTCTCGTCGAAATGAGCATAGGCCAGCTCTGGGTGGTTAACCAAGCGTGCTGCTTCCTCAGTGATGAGTGTCATCGCCTCACGACACAAAAGACGAGCCTCGTTGAGAGCGGTGGTTTCAAGTGGTATCGGATCACGGGTCGAATTGTTAATGGTTAGATCGAAGGCTGGCACAATGCAGGGGTTATCGATCTCGAATGTCTCGGCTCGTACAAGCTCTTTGTCCACGTAAACCGTGGGACTCACGATATCTGAAGCTGAAGTGCCGTGTGCCGGCGGTGATGTGGCCGTCGATGAAGTTTTCACCTTCTCGAGATGTCTCAATTCACCTTCGTTGGTTTCCATGGTTGAAGTGAAACTTTCGGACACGGCTTGATTTTGTACAAAGATGTGCGACGACGTGTCTACCAAGGATTTCGGCATGTCTCTTACTCTACATCTGGTCATATCTGACATGACTGCAACATTTTAGTGGTTGTTTTACGACTGCGAAAGTCGCAACTTGCTGTAATCAATTCGCTTCCATAGTCGTTTGTACTCCATATATGCATCCCACAGGTCAGCAGTGTAAATACTACATGGAGCATAATTGAGAATGAGGTTCTTGCTGCTCCAGAAAGTTTGCCGAGTCTTGTACACCTTTGCATTAGGTGGGTGTGTTGGTTGCGTTCCTTGCTCTTTAATCTCTTTACTCTTTTTCTCCAACTCCTTCTTCCTAATTGATTCCAGCTCGTTTTCAATCTTGATTTGCTTGTAGCGGAATACCTGGAATGAACGAAGGGATGTGTATCTTGTGAGGATTGCACTGACTTTCGCAGGGCACTGTGCAACCATTGTGGGAAACGCATTGGCAACTTGGATAACAGACTGCAATGTCCATGCGACACCTGGTTTTTTAACTTCTCCTCCACCTGACCAGTTGACTGAAATTGTCATCGCCGTGTCCCGCAATGCTTGCGAATGAAGCTTGTCGAATTGTTCGCCAGCTCCCACAGAAAGTGGCGAAGGTCCTAGATTCAAGCTGACATCCAACGCTTCCTTCACGTGTCTCAGCTTGCTCTTGTCTTCTACCTCTATCGAGATTACCGCGGCAAATTCGCCACCTTCATAGAAGCCTGATATTTGTTAGTTCTAGGATAGAAAGAGGTGTAGAAGATGTTGAGCATACCGGAGATGAACGCATCCCCATATACTTCTGTAAAGTCCCCGGCCGGCATTTCATCAATTGGCTGAAAGTCCATTATTGCCGGTTTGGCGCAAGTGTTATTATTCACTGTGACCGTGACGACGTAACTCAACTGCGAGCTGAGCACTTTGTTCTCATTGACGAACCCGGCTGAAGCATTGCCATGAATCGTTCCGTACTTAATGCTAGCTGAAGCGGATATGTTGAGCGCATCCATGATATCGCTCATGTTGTCAATTGAGCGAGCTGAGTATGTGACACTCTGGCTGGATCTATGATCATACTGTCGAGGAAGAAAAAAAGGTAATGCGGCACCTGCTGCCGAGCTAAGCAATGTTGCTTCGTCTTTCTTCGCTTTTTGAGCATTTGCAGATTCCCCAAGATCAGATATTTTGGCATCAGGAAGAACCTTTTCAGATTCCTCATGTTCAACTGAATTCCCATTGGTCGTGCGAAAGACATCCTGCAAGGTATTCAGTCCATTTGCGATAGTAAGTTCTACGACAGGAGACTCGGGAGGATTTGGTTTCGGAGCTCCAGATGGATGCTTGGATATGCTCGCGGGAGGTGTAGATGATGCAAGTTGCTCATTTCGTGACAACGTAGTCACATTTTCTTGTTCTGTAGGAACAGGTTCAGAAGATAACACGACTTTGACAGCTTCTTCGAGACGGAGCTCCTGCGTGTATGTATTGAAACCTTGGCCTATCAATCAATTAGCGCTCGGTCTCGTACATTGCCTTTCCGAGGCCACATACCAAGTCGCATGGCATTGGAGAAGGGCGCTGTTAATGCCATATTGGTAGGTGTTAATGATTCAGGATTTCAATGGCTGCGCGAGATGCAGACGAGATTACCATCTTAAAGGTCCTCTCTGCCGTGCTCACGGTCAAAGCAGGTCAAATGATAGCCTGGCCAGATGTTTCAGCCCCGAGAGGCTGAGAGGCCTCAGGAGGAGATCGCTGCCAAAGCCGGCACAACATCATGACTGTGGTGGTGACGCCCCGAATAAATGCGGAATTCTACAGCAAATCATAAAGCTTTGCAATGTGAAGTGTGACCTAAAATGGCATGTTGCTGCGGAGGCCGCAGGATTGTGGAAGCTATGGTACGACGAAAACGGCTCAAAGCTGACCGCTTCCCAGGGAATGACTACGGTATGGAAGCCAACTGTGGCCATCTTTCCAGAATGTCAGCACCCTTTGAACATCTGAAGCGAACTCCGAGGTTCCAACAAGGCTGTCACAAGAAGCGAAAGGTGTTTGGCATTTCGTCCCCTGGTAGTGCGCAAGCCGGATTCCAAGAAGGGTACTCCCATCGCGTACCGCCTTAATTTGCGCAACTGTCTAGTGCCTCGCTCTCGTAACGCCCTCGTAATCGTAAATTAGTAATGGCCAAGCCGTTAGCGAATATGTGACTTGGCGTTTCAGATTACTTACTAATTGTGACACCTTGTATAATGCCTTGAACCTCTATATAGACCAGTTTTTAGTATTTTGCGGTACTGAAATGGATAAAATCTAGTACTAGTAGTCCTAATTACCCTCATTTAGTATCGCTGAGGACCCTCCTATAGCGCTAATCCAATAGCTACTAGGGCCCTCTAAACTGTTATTAAACCCTCTCAAAAGATCTCGAAAAACTGGTACGGAGATACTTAATAAAGCTATTAAAAGGAGAGCTAAAAAGAGAGTACCGCTAGCCCCAATTGAGTTGAATTCAATGCCGTAAACTCCTTAGAACTAGAAGGCTCTTATAGCTAAGATTAAACTACTACTTAAGGCACTAAAATAGGTTGAAGTATATACTTAAAAACTATATATCAACCCTCTATATATATTAGCTTACTCGGTATCTTTGCCGGCTTAAAAGGAGGCTATTTTAGCGGAAGTAACGGCCATTAGAAAGCGTTAAAAAAAGAAGCCAGGGCCGAAGCTAAAAGGCTTTACTAATAAAGAATCCTCAACCCTATTATAAATAGTAAAAAGATGTTAAAAAAACAGATCTTCGGACAAGAAAAAGGCGGTATTACTTTAGCTATATAAGGAACGGAGACAACTCAAACCTAGTAAACGTTATCGGTATATACGTAAAGGTATTATATATAACCCTAGGACCCGTACTATTACCGATACTAAGGCTAGAGATTACTTTCAAATCCCTCCTCGAACAATTGGCCGCTAGTAGAAGGATAGGGGTATTATAATAGGACAAAGTCGTTAAAAAAGGATAGAGGCGGGCCTTTGTTTGATAGAGAAGTATCCTCTACTTGAACATAAGTTGATAGAGGAGTTTTTTTACGAAGTAATAGTTGTAAAGGCTATTAATCGGGGCTAGTTTCGTCGAAAATCGGAGGTAATTGCGGAGTAGGTTTACCTTAATCCTTTGAAGGAGGGAGACAAGGGCTATAACCCTAGTTTCGTATATTAGCGGTCAAGGTTCTAGTTTACTATTAGCTGGTTTACTGGTTTCTACTATAGATACTAGATTTCTCGTCGAAGGGTAATAAATATTACTTAAAAAAGGCCCGGAGAATACGTCTATTACTATAATTTATTCTTAAGGTTCTATAGACGCATCAATATAGTTAAAGAACCTCTAAATAAGTTAGTAATTATAAAAAAAAATAGGGTAGGAGAGGTTGGTTCAAACCTAGGGAGACTAGTTAGAGAGGCCTCCCAATCTCAAAATATACCCTACTTTGCAGTAAATCTAGGGCCTCCGATTAGCCGAGAGCGCTAAGATTGCGTTAGTTAGTATAGCTTTTTAGTACTATCCCAAAGCGCTTCCCAAATACAACTAGTTACGCTATTAGCGAATAGCTTATTTTCGTCGATAAAAACCGTTTAAAATACTCAAAGCTCTGCCGTAGAGATTGAAGCCGCTAGTACCGTCTTAGAAGCTACTAAAATTAAGGGAAACGATAGACGGCGCTAATATAATATAGCTCTTTCTCGGAAGTACAAACCTTGTAATATTATAAATATAGATAAAACTCCTATACTATTTGAATATAATACCGGCTACACTTACGCTTATAAGGGAACTCGATTAGTAAGGGTTCTAACTATAAGGTCTAGCTGGGATAAAAGATAAGTAATACTAATCTTGTATATTAATACAGACGGCACGGGCTGCAAGCCAAAGGTAATCTTCTACGGCGCTATAAACGGTACAATCTTTACTTCTAAGGGCTATCTTTACGACTCTCGGGTGTCCGTAGAATTTAACGAAACAGCCTATAACAATAAGGGTTTGATAAAGCGTTAGGTAACTGAAGAGCTAGCCCCAAGATTTAAAGGAGAGCCTACTTTGCTAGTAATAGATTACGTAGCGTTCTACAAGACGCCTGAAGTATTAACTTTGCTTCGCTAGTATAAGATTGACGTAGCTATGATTCCTAGTAGCTATATAGGGCTTTTATAGCCTCTTAACGTCTCTGTAAACAAGCCGTTCAAAGAATACTTGAGAGAGGTTGTTGATACTAAAATAGATCGCCTTAATACTAAGGAAACGCTTTAATTCATCGCTACCGGTATACGAAAAAAGCCGGATGTCTCGTCACGTAGAGTAATATTTACTCGAGTAGTTAGTAAGGCCTAGGAAAGGCTATATAGGGATAAACCTAACCTTATTACTAGCTTATTTAAGTATACTAGCATCAATATTTACCCTTATAGCTGTGAGGATTGGAAGGTTTATATAAAGGAGATTCTAAAGGAGCAGCTAGACTAGTTAGGATAGTAGAAGTAAGAGGAGATTAAGGTAAAGGCTGAATTAGAGGAGGAATAGGACAATTTTGAGCTGTTTGACGTATTAGAGAAAGCTATAATTACTAACTAGTTTAGAAGTTACTTCATCCTAGAATTAAAGGCAATATATAGGGCTCGAGGTAACATTACTATCGGTAAAAAGAAGCGCGCTAAGTTGATTAACGCCCTAGTAGTAAGCCTTCGTAAGTAACGAGAGAGGACTAGTAAGATTCTAGAGATTGAGTTAATAGATAAAGAGGACGACGTAGTAGAGGACGTAGTAGTAGAGGGACATTATTAAGTAGAATCTAGTAGTAAATCTAGTATGTAATTCAAAATCCACGGCTTTATTATACGATCGTAACTATAACTTCAACTTCAACTTTAAATCGAACCGTTACCCTCTCTCTCTCTATTACCCTCTCTCTCTCCGTCACCCTCTCTCTCTCTATTACCCTCTCTCTCTTTATTACTCTCAACTCGCTATTCTATATAGCTATAATCCAGTCTCCGTATTACTCTAGGTAAGTAACTATCTATACGAAACTAAGGCTTATTTGATACCCTAGTAACCGTATAAGTTACCTTTTTACCCCTTCTTAGTTCGCTAGCGATCCTCATACGAAACTCCTCTCTTAGCTATCTACGGTAGATACCCTCGCTATCTAATAGCGTAATCCTAGTATATATTCTACGCCGATGCGCTAGTTTATTAGTTATACGGCGGATAGCCAATTCGTACGTCTTATTGCGAGAGAAATAGCGTAAGGGTATAAAGTTATAAGTAGTAACTAGATTGTTAATAATATACCTAGGACTCTAATTTTAAGTATATATATACAATCTAATATATACGAGGCCTCTAAATAGGATTTTAGGCTATTTATAGAGGGCTGGGAGGGTTAAGGCAGCTTATAAGTCTATCTATATAGTTTAGAGATACGTTGAAGTCTTCGGCTTTATTACGGCTATTACTAATTTACGATTACGAGGGCGTTACGAGAGCGAGGCACTAGATAGTTACGCAAATTAAGGCGGTACTCCGTAAAAAGGAGAAGCCTTAGATCCTCGTTTGTTTGTCTACTATATAAGTATTATATAGCAATTATCGTAGGATCTTTATCGGAGAAGAGGAATGAAAGAATAGAGAGAGAACTAGAATATTAAGAGAAGGTCGCGGCGAACGCTTATTATAATAAAACCCGAACCGAGGTCCTCTCGAATAGCTATAGTATCGTAATTATAAGCCTCAACTCCAGCTTAATAAAGGAGTACTAGTAGTAGGATAATATCCGTTTAGCGGTCTATATTTATTATATATATCAAGAAAAAACGTAATTTATATAGGGTATTCAAAAGATATACAAAAGTCTATATATTTTATCAATATACCGGCAGGCATTATAAATTCTACTCAACTTCCGCCAAAAAAGGAAACGGCACACAGATTATTCCTTCTCCTACAAGACATAGACTACACTCCAATCCGTTAAAAACAAAATGCCCACGAACAGATTCGAACTATCGACCTTCTCATCACGGGTGTACGAGTGAGACGCTCTACCCCTGACTACGTAGACGTTAGACGTTGGCACATTGCGATGGGGAGTCAAGACTTACGCCACGCGGGCAGATGTGCTGCGATTAGACTCGCCTTTTCAAGAATCTGGTACAGGTACATATCCTCGCTGGGTATGATCGGTGCAGCATAGTTGGACACACACAGAAACCACCTACAGCGAGAATCATCACGCCCGCCCAATTCCATGCCACGCATGCGCACACCAAACGATTTCCACGCAGGCAACTCAATCACCCCACGAGAGAATCACACAGCATGAAGAGAATATCAACGCACCGATAATCCATGTCTGCGCAGAAATTCCTTCCCTTCAGATCCAAGAATGAGCATGTATTCTCAACGGTATTAGTTATCTGGAATTTCGACTCTACAAATATTGGCAAGCCTCATTATTATTAATTGATGTGGAGAGGGCGAAAAGCGTCGAGATCGTCCGCTTGCCAAGTCGGGAGTGGCCACTGTCAGAAAGCTTGATTTGCGGAACGGGTCCGTGTTTCGTTGTCTTTCTATCAACTCTCGCCGTGGACAAAACGAGCTGGCGTTGCGATACGAAGGCATTAGAGCTTTCCAATCGTGTTTTCATGAAATTGGCGATCGTACACTGAAGCATGAGGGAACATGGTGCACGTTACAAGATGGTAAGACGCAGGCGATAAAGTGATTCAATTCGAATTGAAGCCGCAGCGCTTGATGTTTTAATTTTTATTTTATAATGGTATTGTTATCCCCAAACTCCCTTCCGCTCATCCTTCTGCACCGCTTCGAATGGACTTGTTGTTCGTGATTAAAGCGTTTACATGACGACGCAGCTGCAGGATTCGCCAATGCCGCAGCACTCGCAGGACTCGCCGCAAGGGTGCTCAATCGGCTTTGGCTTGACGATGGAGGAAATGCTAGATGTGGTGGAAGGCATTTTTCTATGATTCATGTTAGGAGAGATAGCATATGATGTGCTAAAAGGACTCGTACAAGGTGAAGTGAAGAATCCAAGACCAGGAGTGTTGACTCAGGTTGTTGGTAGTATGATTGATTGGAGTTGACTTTTGTGATGGGACGAAGAGAAGAAACGCGCTGGGCAGAAGCCACATATTTAAGCATTTGAGCGAAATTGCTTGAACTCGCGCCAGGACAAGATCCCACGGGACTCCTTCCAAGGCAGGTGATAGGCGTTGCATATTGCGGCTGCTGTTTCGTCCAATTACACAGCCTTGTGGATACCATTTCATCCACAGCTCCGCAGCCATGTTATGGCTTAGACAAGTCAATGATTCGCGCGATTTATGTGAATGGTCAGTTGTGGCGGTAGCATGAAACGCAGGTCGTGAACCATCAGCTGTCATACGTCAAAGTATCCATGGTATCCGGTACTTGCGATACCGATAGCTAGCATGCCCGGCATGGGAATTATCTGGCTTCCGTCTGTCGCACGCTATTTGTCTTTCCGGAGATGAGAAATTCCTGCCATGTAAGGTATGCATCTCGGCACCGCTTAGTGTCAGCCACTCTAGTGACGCGGACGGCCAGGGCCAGGTCAGCATTACTGATGAAGCCAGACCAGGCAAGGACGGTAGATGCAGAAGATAGTCTCAACTACTGCCTTATAACCTCATGTGCTGTCATGCGGTGATCCGAGTGGATGGGTAGAGAGCGAAACGAGCTCTATGCGAGGGAACCTGTTTTGTGTACAGCGTCTGAGAGGAGAGCAACTCTCAAAACGCATCATCAATGTGGCTGGCAGATGGAATGAGATGCTGAAGAGGGGTCTTCAAGGTGTTGAAGATGTCAATTGGCGGGTTGACGTTTGAATCCAAACATATCTTCCAAGAGACTGGGACTTGGCAAAAGCTTGGTGAAGCTTAATTTGTGCGTCATTTTCTGTCAATTTCAGTCAGACGCACTTGACTCATTATTGCTCACCGTTCACCAGCCTTGGATTGCCTCGTATGCACTCGGCCACCTCGGAAAGCCTACAGGGCGACCTCGGCGGTCTCTGCTTTTACTTTTATCTAGGCCTGTAATCACCAGTTGCGACACATTCTGCACGACAACCGCTATCTTGTTGAGTGGACTCCATGTTCCAAAGAGCTCAACTCGCAAACGCAGCGGGACGAATGCTATCACGAGGACAGGCATCGCTAGCTGATATTTAGAGAATATGGTAGGGAGTACCAAATGGTTTTCCAGTCTTCCCATAGATGCGCTGGGAGACTCTTTATCAGAGGCAGAACGACCGCCTCGAGTCCGACTTTGGAAACCGATTCTTGAGCTTGACGAATGACCGACTACTTGAACCGGCGGACAACAAGAGACCAAGTCTCGCCTCCCTCCTCTCCCACTATATCACGTCTGGCGAAAGTAAGAGTTGCTCAATTACAAGGGAAAAGGATGCGTCTTCCAAGACGTTCGGCACGACGACCCACGCACATAGACCACAAGAGTACCTAGTACTTCCCAAAATTGTCTCGCCCTCCGACACCCGTAGATACAGTGAGAAAACTCATTTCTAGGGAAGAGGACTGAAGATGCATTGAACATGGTACGCTGCGGACAAACTATCTCTACAAAACGAGAATATACCGCCGAACAGTAGTTCAAAGACTACGCTCTCCGTTATTCCATAGCACTTTCCTGAAGATCGACTTTTTGACAAGATAATTCGTTGTTATTCAGTGTTCAAAGATACCTCCTCATCAAATTCTTGACCTTCTCAAGTGGCAAAGCCTTAACGTCCCTCCCCATGAACCCCTTCATATCCTCCGCCATACAAAGCGCATTATAGATACTCTCTTCAGTACAATCCGCCGCAGCCTCAAACAATGAGTTAATAGTATTATCATCAATCATCTCCATTGGCAATACAGAAGGAACCCAAGGATCAACGCTCCGATGTGCAGATCCCACAGTTTGCACGGGGATATTGTTGCCAGTCGAGAATGCGAGGAATATATCGCCGGATGGGTTGTGGCCGACGCCACCAACTCTAGCGATACCTATTGTTGCGCGCTTGGCTAGGCGTTGCAGTTGGAGGGGGTGGAGGGGAGCATCCGTTGCTATGATTACTATTATGCTGCCTTCCTTTTTGTCTTTGGCTTTTTCAATGCCTTCGATTGACTGGAGGGCCATCTTTTGACTTAGAGTGAGCTCATTCTCGGGGAGTCCGGCTGCTTCTTTAGCGATTTGCTCCATCAGTAAGCGACCAATTGGTGCACCGGAAATCCTGCTTGATGTTAGAGGGGTCCTTAAAATATGATATGAAAAGCTATACAAAAACGTAGGATACTTGATTGCTCTCGTTGTGGAGTTCTGGAATTTGAAACGCTCGAGCATCACAAGCAAGCTTACCTGAAATCGTTAATGCGTCCATAGTTTGCTTGTACCAAAGCCGCAACAGTGTAGGTGATCCGGTTGCCCTTCGCATCTTCACCTTTCACAACGCGACTGGAGCTTCCAGTTCCACCCTTGTGACCATGACATAGCATCCCCGTTCCTCCTCCCGTATTCCCCTCGGGAACCGCAGCATCAGAAACATTTTCAATGCCATGAACGATATGTTCAGGCTTAACTACCAGACTCCCGATGTCGTTCATATACCCATCGAACGTCTCAGCTACAACTGGAAGCATGAACCAATCCGCTTGGCCATCTTCGGTCTTGTACTTGGGAATACAGTATTCGTAAATCCCTTGGTACGCGGCACCAACAGCAAAAGAATTCGTGATAATAATCGGAGAGTGAAGCAAGCCTGTCTCCTCGATCCAATGAGATCCAGTCATTTCTCCGGAACCATTGAAGCGGAAAATACCCGCGAAGCATGCATTATTGAAGAAGTCTGCGCGAGGAAGGATCGTCGTGACGCCGGTATTTATTGAGCCAGCCTTCGTTCCGGCAGCGCCTTCGTGAATAGATTGCGTATGCGCAAGGACGCCTGGGACATCCGTGAGACTGTTTTTGGTGCCTGTTGCATATTTTCCTAGATAGATGTCTGGGATAAGTTCTCGGAGTCGCTTGCGATCACTGCTAGCGTTCTGGGCTGAGCTGGCTGCTGCTGTGGAGCCTGAGGCCATGATAGGGGAGTCTCCTGGACGGCAGGGTTCAGGAGATGGGCTCTTCTTGGGGGAGGGGGAGATGATAAAGGGTAAAGGCCGTGTAAAAACATTCATAGCAAAGATGAAGTATGATGCCCGGCAAACTCACGTGGATAACATGATACGGCATTATACTACGCTCCATGAAGCAGCTGGTGGTGGCGGTAACCTGATGTATCTGGCCGATCTACCTCAGTACACGATCTGTATGGTGTCGCTCGTCTACTGTGCAAGTTTCCTTGCATGCAGGTGGTCAGCAAGCGGGGGCGGGTCCAGATCGGGGGCAGAACAGCCATCGTCAGTCGGACCTGACTTGAGCGTCGGATGCGATTGAAGCAAGCAGGGCCTGTATTGAACGACCTGCTCATCGTGCTCATTCTCGATTGTTTTGTTGTGTTGTGGTGGAAGTTTCGTCCCCTCCAGCCCGAGGAGAAGAAACCTATGGCGGAGGTAGCGGATTTAAGAGCCAGCCCCTTCTGAGACATCCATATCCATGGATGAGCATTTTGAGAGAAGTGCCGAAGAAGAAATCAAAGACTTTGGATGACGTAAAGGATTATCGGAGAAGTACAAAATGATAGACATCTACACACATCCATACATGCAACGCTTCGTTAAACCCCAAGTTGCAGACAATTGAACTGGTCAAAATGTCAGACAACCCATTTGGAAAGCTCTCATCAGCAGGTAAGCAACATCACCACCCTCCACAATATCCTTAGTTGAGACGATTTACAACTCCTCCAGGTTTGGATTTCACTCCAACAATCCACAATGATACATATCCCTCAATCGACCCAACAAAAGCCAACCTCCAAGGAAAATCCGTCCTAATCACCGGCGCCTCAAAGGGCGTCGGTCGAGCAACAGCCCTCAGCTTCGCGAAAGCAGGCGCATCACCAATAATCATCGCAGCCCGCTCCTCCCTCACCTCCCTCGTCCCCGAACTCAAATCCGCAGCCCAAAAAGCCAACCGCTCAGAACCAAAAGTCATAACCCTAAAACTAGACGTCACAGACGAATCCAGCGTTGCCGCCGCTGTAGAAACCATCGCCAAAGACTTCAAAAATCTGGATATTTTGATCAACAATGCTGGATACCTTGAAAGTCCATGGTTGCCAGTCGCGCAATCGACTCCGACGGATTGGTGGGCTTCAATGACTACCAATATCAAAGGGACGTATTTAGTAACCCGCGCCTTTCTGCCCCTCGTCCTCGCATCATCAGCAAAGACAGTTCTTAACATCTCTTCCGTCGGGGCACATAGAATTGCCCCTGGAGCTTCCGCCTATCAAACGGCGAAATTGGCAATCTGTCGATTCACAGAATTTCTGGTCGTCGAGTATGGGAAGGAGGGTTTGATTGCCCTCGCTGTACATCCTGGCGGTGTTAAGACGGAATTGGCGAATGGGATGCCGGAGTGGATGCATAAGGTCCTTATTGATGAGCCTGAATTGTCTGCGGATTCCATGGTTTGGCTTGTTGGCGAGAGGAGGGAGTGGCTTTCAGGTCGGTACGTGAGTTGTACGTGGGATGTTGATGAGTTAAAGGGCAAGAAGGAACAGATTGTGGAGGGGGATTTGTTGAAGGTCAGGATGGCTGTTGAGTTCTGATCACGACGGCATCTAGCCGCAATCTGATCGAAGCGATACCGCCCAGTTCCTTAAAAGTTGAAAGATTGAAATGAAAGTTTTTATTGCAACATCGATCGAGAACGTGAAAAGCGAGCGTCATTGTACGCAAAGATGTCGAGCACAGCACACCCCGCCTCTGGCGGGCGTAAGCAGACCGACATCTTTATGAAAACATATCAATCAAGCCCCCAACCTTGCGGGTGCAAGAGGCATGTAGCCTTCGCAAAATTGTGACTCTGCTCAGATAACCGTGCCTAACTATTCTGAATACAGTCAACTAGTAACCCCAAGATTCTTCAGATATCCGACAAGTCCGTCCGACCGAGCCTCCAAAAGCTGGATCTCAGCTTTAACATTCAGCATGAGCATGACCTGCAGCTCTCTGCGCCACTCCGGCTCAGATCCATCTTCAGTAAATTGCTCTCTTTCCAGCATTGAAGTCGCTTTGCGGCGGTCGCGAGCCGAGAGCTTGAGTAGTCCCTGCGTTTGATGGAGATCGTCCTCCTGGCCAACGTGAGAGCTCTTGACTCCGATCCATTGTATTGAAGGTAGAGCGAGTTCCGCACTTTGATGGGCAAGGGCTTTGGAGCCGTGTTTATATGTAGATAGTATATCAAGGCCGTCGGGGTCAAAGTCCACGAGCCCGTATAATGGACACTGCTTCATGTGATTGCGAATGGATGGCGTAGCTAGCGATCGCAGAAGGGATCTGGTTGCAATGTCTGGATAACCTTTGGCCTATCATGGTGAGCTCAAAATTGCTTCGTCAGTTCTGATGGCAAAACTTACCGTGATCAAAATCCCATGGGACTGAAGTGAAGCCCATAGGCTTGAAGATATAAGTGATCGGAATGTCGCCTAGTTCCGGGTCAGTGACTACCATTCGAAATTGTGCATACAGGTGCCATACCTCCTTCTCCACGACCAGAATCCACTTCACTTTGTCGACATCAACTGTTTCGTCATCTGACAGCGAAGATACAAGCATGCCCTAGCAAACTGTCAGCTAAGAATCGCCTAAGGAGCTGTGTATTACCTCTCTATCAGACCAGCCTTCAACCCTTGTTCCATCTCGTCGAGTGATAACGAAGGCACCAGCGATGAGACCCTTCGCAGCCGCAGTCTGGATGCAATTAGCAGGATAGCTGTATAATGACTACAGACCTTCGGGTGCGCACCACATTGAGAAGAGCTCTGGGGACACCAAAGGTGCACGCCAGGTCATCGACATAGCGATCAACAATGGCTTGCTTGGAAAACAGCGTAGGATCCCTGTAGTATATGTCTCTTGGAAAGATAAGCTGAGGACCTGGGAAGGACGCAAGATGATTTTGTCACAAGTCGATACCTCTTCGTGATGATGACTTGGTTGACAAGCGCGTCATGGATGAGCTCGAGGATTCGAATGACAACAGCTAGAGCATGTCAGAGTAGAGAAGAAAAGAGAAGCGTGCGCAACAAGCTGACTGTATCTCCAGGCTTCTTTCTCATGTTTGCCAGGAAATTGAAAGGTGCGTGTCCTTGGATCAGCTGAGGCATTGGTACCGTCCGTCACCGAAGTCGATGTGTTTGATGGAGTTCTGGTCCTGACTGTCACGGAGAGGTGCTGATCATTGGAGCTGATGGCATCCAATTGCTGTTCGAAGATTGCCTCGACTTTGTCAATGACCCAGGCTCTGGTCAAGCAATCAGCGGGCTGGAGATACAGCGATTTGCATCAGACGGGAGATTGAAAGGAGACATAATAAGAACAAACCTATCTCGCACTCTGCATGGGAGATGCATTGTTGTTCAAAATACGGTCGAGCTCGAGCAACGGCGGATGATGGAACCTTGGAAGACGAAATGGGAGTCTTCTGAGCCCAGATTGCGATGGAGCGTCAATACTGAGCAGAGTTGGCAATGGCAGTAAGTATCACGAAGCCAAACCTGGAAGCTGCCTGAGGTACGAGGCAGACTTGTTGTTATAACAGGCTTAGATGGTGTTGTGAGGAAGAGGGAGAGAGAAGCTTTCGACCTTCTTCGCGTAAACGTGCGCTAGCCCGCAATGGCATTAGTTCTATACCTAGGCTAGGCTCGCTAGGTATTATTCTGATCGCGTCGCGCTTAAACACGTCGACTTTCCATCAGCCGCGTCCTTTGCAACAACCACAACCAATACTCCCCGTTAACCCTCGACAACCTCCATCGTCCACCGCACAACCCACTGTATGCCACTACGCTCACAATGGCAGACACCGCAGTGGCCGCATCATCCCCGAAGCGTCCATTTCCCAAAGACGAACCTGTCGACGATGAAATGCCCAACACTCCAATCAAGGCAGATCCCACCATTGCAAGCTCTCCACTCACCAGTCCAGTCGATGTGTCCTCGCGAGATGTCTCGGAGCTACCGTCCGCAGCCAACGCAGCTCGATCCCCGCCGCCAACCTCTAATCCCTCCTCGTCCACCATGCCCACGTCCAACACCCAGAAGCCTGCTCCGCCAGCGAAGCGTCGAAGGCTCAACCCTGTAGAAAAGGCTCAGGCAGAGGCAGAGAAGGCTGCAAAGAAGGAAGCCAAGGAGAAGGAGAGGGCTGCCAAGGAGAAGGAGAAAGCAGAAGCTGCTGCTAAGAAGGAGGAAGATAAAAAGAAGAAGGCCGAAGAGCAGGAGCAAAAACGAAAGGCCAAAGAGATCGAGAACAAGGTCAAGGAGGAGGAAAAATCGAGGAAGGCAGCAGAGGCCGAAGCAAAGAAGAATGCTCGTGAAGAAGCAAAGCTCAAGAAGGAGCGTGTGAGTAACATCCTCCCCCAGTCTGTTGAATACTTTTGCTGAGAGTTTTGAGGCTCAACCTCGTCTTACCAACTTCTTCATGAATCCCAAGCCATCGTCGCCAGCTGCACCGTTGAGCGATTCCAAACTTATAAAAGCCCCTACCAGCCCATCGCCTTCAACTTTCATAACAAAGGATGATGCGAGGAGGAAGTCTTTGTCTTTGGAGCCGGGCGAACCAGTAGAATCCTTATTCGCTGATATCCCAAAGTTGAATTTAAGGTCTAATTCGAGCGAACAGATGAAGAACATGAGATTTCTACCGTTCTGTGTGCCCACGCAAGCTACCGTGGCAGCACACAACCGTTTCTTACCACTCGAGGAGGAATTGGCGCGTGTCAATGAGCACCTGGACACCTATTTCAAGGCCACGCCAGATAAGGAAGCCACTGATTCAGATTCCACTGATATGGACCCCCAATTCACAGAGGTGTTGAGGCGCTGCAAGGTAGAGCGAGGTTACGTGCCACTTCCCGTTCAGGACATCATAGAGCGTATACAGGGATCATCTTACCAACCAGTCGACTTAACCTCGAACTCAGACGGCGACGGACCTGACGCTTTATTACAACAATGCACAATGAAGTACTTGCATTTTGGACAGGACGTACGTCCGCCCTATTGTGGTACTTGGAGCAGACCACAATCTCTCGAGCGTGCTCGTCAACTTGCCCGAAATCCGTTCCAGCGGCTGTTGCCACAACTGGACTACGACTATGACTCGGAGGCCGAATGGGAAGAACCAGAGGAAGGAGAAGATGTCGATAGCGATGGAGAAGAGGATGAAGAGGAAGGCGATGAGGATATGGAGGGATTCCTGGACGACGAGAATCCACCCGATTACCTGCAGGGACGCAAAGGCCAGATGAGCAATGACTTGGTGCCAGTATGTACGGGTCTGCAATGGGAGGACGCATCTGGAGTCTTGCATGCGGCAGACGGTGGTCAGGCTGCTGACTTCTCAAGCTTGAAGATGGGAGCACTGTTAGGTAAATCTTCTTCTATTGAGCTAGAGTTGAGACGGGACCTAACTTTGCTACAGACCCACGACCACCAACGATCGACCCCTTCACGCGAGCCTATTGGGAAGAAGAACCCTCTCTCGTCGCTCCTCTAAACGCGAAGGATCCAGCTTTGTTGCCCGTAATGGGTCTCATGAACCCACCTCGCGTTCCACTTCAGGATAGGCCCCATGGATTCAACGCCCAGTTGACCGTGAATGGAAAGATGCCCAAGGCAACCAAAGCCACGAAGGCAGGCCGTATGGTTTCGGCCGAGCTGCTCCCTGCTTTTAGAAAAGAGATTGCTGGCAGCACCATGACCAAGATTGCTATGTTGGAACACCTGAAAGCCAAGTACGACCAGTGTGTTGCGTTAAAACAGTAGCTCATGTTGCTAATTTATGAATAGATTTCCGAAGTGCAAGAAGGACGACCTCTCATTAACACTCGCGTCACTTGCACATCGCACTGGAGCAAAGACCAACGAAAAACGCTGGACCTTGTTGGAAGTCAATGAGAAGTAGAGACATTCGAATTGCGGGCCTCTACATACAACGAAACGATACTACCAATACATTCGCATCATTTTTTGGTACCTTGTACGGAGGAGGATCATTGTGCAGAGATATCTATGTTGTTTCCTGATCCAATTCACTGTGGGCAACAACGAACTATGCAAGAATGCATGTACATGACTGTATCATATTGGATGAATTAAGGACAACATCGCTGCAGGAGGTCGGCACAGCAGCTTTATCATGTGAGAATTCTATGATGTCCAATGTTTTGAAAGAAGAAATCAAATATTGGGAGGCAAGAGTCAAAGAAAATAGGCATGAATACCAGGATATCAATACCAACAGTTAATATTACCTCTTTTCTCCCTGTCTACCAACTTGAATTTGAGACGGCGATCCTCAAAATGAATTTGTCCAGTGTTAGGGGAACCATGATACAGTTAAGCGTTTTTTGGAGGAAACAATTGCTGTTCCCTGGCGGAGAACTGCGCTCGTCAGGTATTCTACTTGCACGTTCGCCACAGCCTTGTCAGTGCGGCTGACGCCCTTGTTGTAGGCACTTTCTTTTGCCCTGTTTCATGCGGATTGGATACTAATTATACACATTTTCTCCACTCAAAACTGGTGCGCCCCGAAGCGGGTCATTTAGCCTCCAGCGCTTGGAAGCCCATCCTGGGGCCTTCATGCGACACCAAAACTCCTCCACCACTTTTCACTGGCTCACTGTGAGATCGCCTCCTGCAGTACTCGCCTGGCGCACTCTCGCCCGGACTTTCTTTGGAAGATTTCTATCTATATCACCGCTTGTGGGCCGATCATGTTTGACCTGTTCTGTGACCATCCCGCAATGCGTAGCTCCGTACGACAAATGATGGTTAGAAAGACCCTCAGCTCAGGCGTGAACTTGGATGGCGAGGCTGTCGATATAAGCAGCGCCATCTCACCGGGGCTGAGGTAGGGATCGATATCAAGCCTTCTTCGTAAGCTGACGACGTCGAACGCCTTCGCATAACCTTTTCTTCCATCTCACTCACTCTCATATCTCCACTTTCTCTCAAAATACTACTACATTGATTACACACTTGCATTTCACTTTACTCTGCCGCTGGTTGCATAGGGAATTTAACCAGTAGCCGAATACCCCACAGTCTTACTAGCCTTGTGCCGGGCGCATCGACAAGATGGCGAGGTTATGCGCGGCGATGCTGCTCGTGTCTCTGGCGGAGTCGATACTGGCGGCGAACTGTTCGATAAACCCTGTATATGTTGATATACATAAGAGAGTCGTCAATGGCACAAGCGCGTTTCCGTATGGAAGCTTCATCGGAGTGGGAAATCCGTTTCAGAATCAGAGTATCTGGCCATCTTTATCGCGGAACGAGACGAGCTTTGCCTCGTCCGAATTCTGTTCAAACAGCAACTTGACGGATTGCATGGACTTTACGGGTGGAAATGTTAGATACAACTTATCGACCTCGTATGTACAATAGCTCTTCTATTACTGTCAGTGCTGCTTGCTAATGTGCGCATAGATTCAAAGAGGACCCCCACTACTCAACCAAGGACTCCCAAGATATCGCAAGTCAGAGTGTCAAGGGGACCGACGACATTCACCTATACACACATTGGTTCCTAACAGACTCCGCCTTTCACACCCTCGCGCAAGATGCTCCCGTCGAATTCGCCAATGCTGGGGATGCCGATCCAGGCATCGTCGGAATCGGGTCTTCGTCCACGATTTTGGAACGTCTCTCGCAGCTCAAACTGATCGCTGCAAAGACCTATTCTCTCTACATCGGTGCTGGTATGGAGCGAGCTGGTGGAGTCGTAAATGGCAGTAATACTTTTGGAGGGTATGATGCTGGCCGATTTAAGAACCCAGTGCACACATACAAGATGGATCTCACGAACCCAGACTATTTGCCAGTCACTGTGACGGATATCACCATTGATGATCCTAGCAATTCGAGTATGAAAAACAAGTCCATCATGGACAGCGGGAAATCCTTTGAGGCAAGGATAACGTCCGATCAATATCCCATGTTGTTTCCTTCGAGCGTCACCAAGAACTTTGCAAACCTGCTTTCTGCAAAACCCTCGGGCTACACTGATAAGTCTCTTCGTCTGGCCAAACCCTTCAATGGAACCATGACGATTCATATCGGCGACTTCAAAATCACCTTGCCACCTTCGATCGTCTCAAACGTCACAAATATATCGCCAGTCCAAGAAAACAACGATGACACCTACGATGGACCCTTCTACCTATCCACCGCCTTCCTCACACAAGTCTACCTTATGCTCGACTTTGAATCCTCGCAATTCCACCTCGCAGAGGCGTATCAGAAGAACAACTATGTCATCCCTACGACCTTCTGCCCCGGCACCATTCCTGTCCCCCATAACTACAATAGCGGCTCCGCCTTTCTCAAACAAGGACTCATCGGCGCAGTAGTAGGTGGTGTCATCGGCGGCTCAGCAATCCTCACCGCTTTAACAATATGGTTCATGTTCTGGCGACGCAACAAGTACGACAAAGATCAAGAGAAGCGGTGGGCTGCGGAAGACGCGGCTGCGAGTAGTGGGTTTGATGATAAGAAGGATATTGAGATGGAGACATTGACGCCGAGGAGTAAGAAGAAGTTTTGGGGTGCGAGACAGGCGACGCCACAGAAGGTGTATAAACTGCCTGATGATGATGATCATGAGGAGGACGATGGGTGGGACAATGCTGAAACGCATTATGGAGGGAGAGGAATCAATCGGGGGGATGACATATAGAAGTAATGACTTGATGAGTAAAGAATTCATGAAATGTTCCGTCCCTGTCTTATTGCGCTTACGACATACGTGTGCACGAAGAATGTTTACTATGTAGATAGGTGCCAAGAATCGTGTTCACGTATCTTGTGAGCTGAGAACCGCGCTGAAATCGCTGTGAAATTTGAGCTCGGAGCCGTCTCACTGTTTGAAGAATTTGAATTGATTGTCTGACGAAGAATGGCTGCGATTTCCTGCGACTTTCACTGTTGAGGGATGTAGATCACATGTTGAGACCGTACTAAGTTATCTCCCGAGCTGTTTTGGCTTCTATCCCAAAACCTCCATTCCCTTTCCGTCCCGTTACCAAATCCGATGAGGCCGATCGAGTATAGATCACTATCGTCCCCGAGCACATTCCACGTTGAATTTTCCGCCCCCCGTGTATATCTGGGCCGCAGCCGCCATGCTGAGAGAACAATCGGGCGCCCTAGGACCCAACCGCCCGTCCACAATTTTGACTTTAACTTCTTTACCGGTACATACACCAGAACCACCTGTCGACTTACAAGTTAGCGTTAAAAAAATGCCGCATTTTGCACCGCTATTCCAAATCGCTGGTCCTGCGGCGGCGAAGAAGTTCGAGGCGGGGAATTGATCTTGATCGCTACCGAAACATTTTGTAGGTAAATAGGGTGGTCTATAGGTGGTCGCAGTTCTTACTTCACATAGGCCCAGATATACGAAGAAAGCGATTGTAGTTAGAGTAGTTAGGACTTTCATTGCAGATTCTAGCCTATCTAGATTAGTAATAGAAAGAGTTGATCGCGTCGGTAGAATCCTATCTTACGGGGACGGCCTCGTGTTGGGGCAGGGATGGTCTGTCGCTAGGCGTTCGTCGTATTAGAGTCTATCGTGTTGGAGTCTATCGTATTAGAGTTTGCTGGGCGGGTAAACGTAAAGAATATATACACTACGGTTATTATTGGAGCAATATGTTTTACTCGATATTAATATTATTCTACCCTACTATACTATCTAGAGATTTCGATACTAGTAGGTGGAGATAGAGCTCCACTTAGGTAAATTATATATCGCTACTACCAAGGCGGTATCCTATATACCCTCTACTCTTAAAAGTAGAGCCTTTAAAGACGTAGTTACTATATCTAAGATTGGCTCAAACTTGGCCGACTCCTTTATAGTAATAAGCTGCAAGGGATTCTACCGTAAAGAATTAGCGATATATCGTTTATATAACTTATATCTATATAGACTTTTAGTACTAATTGCCCTACTAATAGCTGTCCTCCTTCTTTAGTAGAAAGGCGACGATACGCCCTATAAGAATAAAAGAGGTCCTCTAAAATCAAGGAAGGTATTCTAAAACCTGAGGAGATATTCTAAAGAACCAATCGTATTACCTTTTGTATACCCGCTTTCTAAGGATCTATCCTCGTCAAATATACTATTTTAGAAGTTTATATGTCAGCACCCTACTAATAAATTACCATAGGAGCGATAAACCACTTTTCCGGATTGTCACCTTCGGACGGACCGAGCATGTTACGATGAAGCACAATGGAGCATCTAACTGATAAGATAATGTACTTGTATAACCAAGAAAACCTCGACGCCAAAACATCAGCTCCCCCAGCTTTTAAAAACGCTTCTCGCAACCACGGCAGAGCCATTCTTTCCAGGGCTCCCGCAGGAGCTCAGAGATGACATCTATCGGCTCTGACTCGTCTCTATAGAGAGTTAGAAGTGAATACTTGCCACCTGATCCGGAGACCTGTATTCAATACTAGCCAGCTCGACCCCAACAACTTCTTTGACATACGAACGCAGCCAGCTTTATCCTTATTCTAACCTTTTTGACATGTATTCGCCTTATTCGGACAAGCTGCTCAGTCGCTGGAGTTGAGGATAATCGTGACTCCACCACTGACTACTTAGCCAAGTATATATTAGTACGTGGATATGATAAATTTCGCCTTCAATTCCCACTAAAACTTACTTGTACATGGACACTGTCACCAACTGGTTCAAAATAGAGTGCCAAAGCCAACAAGTATCATGATACTGCTACTAGTAGAAGACCGTGACGTTCATATCCGCAGTGATTCAAGTTCAAAGCTCTTGATCACGTGCACCCGTGCCTGGATCGGATCGCGCAATTGGACCGAAGAAGTGCCGGAAGCTTGACTCTTATCCACGCATCCTCATTGGTTTCTCAACAACCTGAGAGACAACAAATCAAGGAAGTTACCTTACCTGCGCAATCTCGCTCCGTTCAGCAATGAGTGAAGAAAAGCCCTCCAAGACCACAATTGCTGCCATCGCTGCAACATCCTCATTTCCGGTCCCTCCATTCCAAGACCCCAATACGAAGTCTGTACCAGGACTCCTCCCCGCACCCGACCCTGGATTCGTTTGCGACGGATGAATTACCTACCTCAGGGGCTGCAGGCTCCGCTGCGCTTTGACTGGACCAATGATGCTATTTTAACATCCACTTCTACTACCATTGTTTCCAATGCGAGTGTATACGATACTTTCATGATGTTTGTTCGGCGCCGATTTCAAGCATTGGTTGCCTTTTTGGGCCTTCTGTGTGCTTCCTCTTCTGCACAGGACAATTGCACGGCTAGCATTGCGAGCACGGCTCCTCCTGCGCCTGGTACGGGTGTACAATTGCAGCAGTTTTCGTATTGCGGCGGTAATTTGAATGTCACTGCATACATTGAAGTGAGTTCGTGGAATAACGATGCATCTTGTTTTCTCTCCTCCACTACGTTGGGGCATTTTCTTTTAGTCAAGTCTGGCAGTGACATGAACAAAATCTCTGACAATCACTCAGGATGTCAACTACGACAAAATCGTCACGGTATACTATAAAGACCGTTTCAACAAATCGACAGGCCCCAGCTTCGTCGCACTAGACTACGTCTCTGCCTTGACTGGCAACGACAAATGGCAGATCTGGGTCGCAAAGGCCCCAATCTACATCTACGGCATCACAGAACTCCTCAACATCACCTACAAGGCCGTCAACATCAATAAGGTCTACTCTCAGATACTCAACCTCCCAGTTGTCGCATCAGGAGAACCAGCACCTGCTCCTCTCGCCGCGCCGGTTCCATATGCAACACCGAATGGATTCTCCGATGATATCACCTCATGGCTCGCAGTTGGCGCGGCTTCTCAGATTGCTACGTGCAAGTCAAGGATGTTCGATAACATCAATAGCGTGGGAGCTGCAAATGGTACAGTTGTCGCTTCGACTTCTACTGCGAGCCCTGATTACCACTACAATTGGGTGAGAGATGCTGCATTGACGATGGACGTTGTGGTCGATCTTTATGAGGCTGCCACTGTGCCATCAGCGGTTTCCCATTATGAAGACAATCTGTTCCAATACTCTCAGGCGCGGGCGGAACAGCAGCAAATTGGTGGATTGGGCGAGCCGAAATTCTACCTGAACAACACATTATTCACGGGTCCATGGGGAAGGCCGCAGGTTTGTCTTACCCCTATCTAACAACAATCCCCAATACTCACATACTGTCGCAGAACGACGGCCCAGCAGAAGCGGCCGCAGCTCTAATCGATTTCGCCACAGCCTACCTCGCCAAAAACGGTTCCATCGAGAAAGTGCGAAAAGAAATCTACGACTCAACGACCTACCCAGCCTTCGCGCCCGTGAAAAGAGATCTCCTCTATGTAGCCGCAAATTGGTCCCTCGAATCCTTCGACCTCTGGGAAGAAGAATCATCCTACCATTTCTTCAATTCTCTCGTCTCTCACCGCGCTTTAACCATTGGCTCCGCGTTCGCTGCAAAACTCAATGATTCTGATACAGCGTCCACGCTTTCGGTCGCCGCTGATGCGGTTGTCGCGGGGATGAGTAGGTTCTGGGACCCGAATCGACAGCTGATTCTGTATGAGTATGGACCGGTGTTGAAGAACAAGACGAGCTTCAAGGATATCGCTGTTGTTCTTGGTGTTTTGCATGGATATGCGGATGACGATATTTTTTCCTACACCAACGATCAGGTCCTCGTTTCAGCGTATCAGATTGCGACCAGCTTCTTAAGCGTCTACCCCATCGCCAAAGTGACTCTCGATACCGCCGGCGGAGTGTTGGGAATACCAGTCGGGTGAGTTCATACACTTCCGCTCCGCAACCACTCTTCCTCTTACTAACTGGTATGTGTAGACGCTACCCAGAGGACGTCTACAACGGCACCGACACAGCCCCCGAAGGCGGGAACCCATGGTATCTAGCAACAACAACAATGGCCGAACTCCTCTACAAAGCCACTCTCTCTTTTAACACCGCAGGCCAGATCGCCGTAACAAACACCTCCCTCCCCTTCTGGTCTTACTTTGCTCCCAGTGCCTCTCTCACAGCCGGTCAAACCTACCCCAGCAATGGATCTGCGTACAAGACCGCCATTGGCGCTCTCGAAGGGTGGGCCGATGCCTTTATGCGGAGGGTCAAGTTTCATGTTCCGACTGACGGGAGGTTGGCGGAAGAGTATGATCGCGCTACTGGATTCGCGACGGGCGCCAAGGATTTGACGTGGAGTTATGCCTCTGTCATTACGGCGGCGATGGCGAGGGCCAAGGCGAGAAATGATACGGCGTATGCTAGTGGATTGGCAGATTTGGGATTTGCTAAGAAATGAGGTGGAGGAAATTGGTCTTGGGGGAGGGTTTGGTATGAGTTTTGAACATTTCTTGGGGACTCACTCAATTTGTCTGGATTTTCCTCTTTTGGTTGGCTACCTATCTTTTGAGCGTAGCTGAATAGACCGTGTACGTTAGACTTTGGGATTAGAATGGAATTGGGGATTGGAAGACCAGTCTCTGGTAAAGCGGGCGTTGGCGGATACTCTCTCGGACTTTGTTAGAAGGTTAATAGACTAAGAAAAATTGAGTCAAGGGGCTTTTTTCCTGCATCCTGAGCTTGAGTTCAAGAGGTCAAACCAGAGACCGAGTACGCTCAAAACTTTCCACCAACGATCTTCATGAAGCTGCCAGGTGTGATGGGCGTGGGAGGAAGACGGCGCAACTGGGTATCTTGAGAATATCCGAAACTGGTTTGGCCGTGACGTGAGATTCAAAGTGAGTTTACTCGAATCTGCTGGTCATTGTGTCCAGCGAGATTCCTTGGGATGAAGAAAGTCGTTGGATACAAGACAAAGATGAGAAGCCGAGGTCGGGTCGAGGTCGGGACTTATCCGCATTAGGCGACGCGTTGTAAATCACGTGCACGCAGAATCGTGACTTTCAAGTTGTTGACGTCGACGAATTCAGCTCCACTTCCTCATCCAAAGCCATTGCAATTTTCTCTTTGCCTTTGCAGTATCCTCAACCTCGATGGTTCCATGTATTCGGAGCAACGGGTTCTGCCCAGCCTCTTCCTCTGAAGACCTTACAAGCGTCGCGTTTCCATCCCAACAGCTACTTGCCGTTCCGTGAGACCATCTGCCATGCCCGCGTGGGTCTCTCTTAAAGTGGCGGGTAATTGATTCATTTCCGAAGACTGTAGAGGAAGAGTTCTAGCAAGAACGGCAATCCTCCTCGGTTCCGCCTAAGCAGCACAGCGTACTAATGACCGATATTGATATGCCGAATAGGCACTTCTAGGTGCCTGATTTGTACGGCTGCATGGTCATTGGCTACCACTGGCACCTGAGGATGGCCACTCAGTTGTCGCTCGAATTCACCGTCACCGTCATTATAATACGTCGTGAGAGGAAGACGCAATAGGGTTGACCGAAACGCCACCGTGGATTCGGAAGACCAGCGTTGGATAGAAAAGAGTCAAGATGCAGCCCAGAGTGGATCTTGGCACCTCAAGTCCAGTTCACTCGATAATTGTCAAAGCAGGACAGGTTGATGCGCTACCGAAACAATGACTCAATTTTTTATTCATCGCAATTTGTGCCGGTGCGCCTTCGCCCTTGGCTGCCAATCTCACTTATCAGATAAGCTAGCGAATCGTCAGATCGACCTTCCCCAACGATATTGCCAACACATCTTCCACTTCAACTATCAAACTTCAGGCCACGGAGTTCAACTCTCAATCCACAGTCCCCAAGTCCATCATGGGAGAACTCAGCGTGGACATGCGAATTCTGGCTGTTGAAGAACTAACCATCCATCAAGTCCATACCGCCTACCGAACTGGAACATACACGGCACGAGATCTGACTGAAGCATACTTTGCGCGGATCAAGGCCCTCGATCAGACCGGACCGAAGTTGAATGCCATCACTGCTGTTTCGACGACTGCACTCGCTGAAGCTGATGCCCTGGACCACTATTTCGCATCAAACTCCAAATTCATCGGTCCGCTCCATGGGATCCCCGTCATCGTCAAAGATCAGTGCGACACGAAGGGTTTAGAAACAACTTATGGAAATCTTCGATGCAAACATGTTCCTACAGAAGATGCGACTTTGGTAAAGAGGCTGAAGGATGCTGGTGCCATTGTGTTGGCCAAGAGCACCATGCCAGGTACGACTCAGCACGCTTTCCTATCATCTTCAGAAGTTGACCACTCCAGATTTCGCTGCTTCATATAACTCATGCTCGTCTGTCAGTGGAGAGACGCTCAATCCATACAACACAGCAAGAGAAACTGGCGGCTCAAGCGCTGGAACTGGTGCCGCTATTGCAGCAAATTATGGTCTTATCGGCGTTGGCGAAGACACGGGTGGATCGATTCGAGTTCCAGCTTCTTTCTGTAACCTTGTTGGTCTTCGTCCAACGGTTGGTATGGTATCTAGAGCAGGGCTTAGTCCTTTGGTAAAGACGCAAGATACCCCAGGTCCCATGACTCGAACAGTGAGAGACGCTGCCATTATGATGGATACGCTCGTTGGTTTCGATGAGAAAGACCTTTACACCACCGCGGTCTCCATTGCCGGTCCACCAACCGGGGGAAGTTACGCATCAAATCTCACGGAAAAGACGTTGGCAGGCGCACGAATCGGCGTCCTCAAGTCCGTCTTCGGTGACGACAACGACCCAGAGTATGGCGCTGTGAACAAGACGATCCAATCAGCCTTTTCGAAATTCACCACAGGAACCACACTGGTAGTAATCGACGACATACCGAACCTCCAGCACTATCTCGGATTCACATCGACGTACAAATCTCGCTCCCACTTCGACATTGACAACTTTCTCAAGGCTCACCCACACCTCGATCTCACCTTGGATCAACTCTACGAATCCAAATCATTCCACCAATCTCTATCGTTATGGCAAGACATCGCCAGCTCGAAATCAAACACACACCCTTACGAGGACCCCGACTACGCGGGCCGTCTCGACCAGCGCGAGGACTTCCAACGCATCGTCATCGGGATAATGGCGAAACACAAGCTCGATGCACTAGCTTACCCTAGTGTGAGGATCCCCCCGCCAACGGTGGAAGATGTGGTGGGGCCCAGATTCAATGATGAATTTCCTACCAACACTGTTATTGGTAGTCAACTGAGGATGCCGGCCATCTCTGTTCCCGTCGGCTTCACCGAGGAAGGAAAACCCCACGGTGGTTTGCCCGTTGGTTTGGAGTTACTGGGGATGCCGTATCGAGAACAATTGTTGCTGGAGTTGGCGTATGGTGTTGAGCAATTGACAAAGGCTAGGAGAGCGCCTGTATTTTAGATTTTTAGCTCCCTTGACATTCCAATTGTTGTCGTAATCAAGTCAATAATTTATCGTAGCTGGAACAAAATGGAGACGAATTACGGAGGAACATGGATATGAACATCCTTGCAGTCGTTGATACATTTTGTCAATGTCTGTCTCAATATATGTCTCCTTCTCTGAAGAGACGCGGACGAGGCGGATAAGGTGGTGTTGTTAGAGATTTCCCAAAGAACAACTGAAAACCAGGCTTGTGTACGACTACTAAGAGATCGGATGGGTCGGTGACGATATTGCCAACGGCAGATAACAATGACACCACCACCACAGCAGCTGTTGAAATACCCAACAATTTGCACCAACACCGCTTGTATGCTCTTGGGCCTCAAAATTCATCGATGACGATTTTAGTTTTTGAAAGTATTGGCGTTGCGTTGAATAGACTCTCGACAGTATTATATGACTGCGACGCTATTCGTCTTGGGAAAGTTCTTGTTGCAGCAGCTTGGACACGAAATCATCGCGTCGATGTAGAGTTTGCATGTTGTCAGGTACGGGCTGGCGGATGGGCGGGGCGGATTTGAACCTCTTTCTCGAGGGAAGGTCTTGCTGTGTGATCGATAGGGGTCAGACAGAAACGCACAAGCCATCCGGTGCATTCCAGAATTCGTCCACGATGACAGTGGAATTTGTAAATCCTTCTGTACAGCGACTAACGACATTGTGGTGGTATGTCGAATCTAGTCCTGTCAGACCTTAGCGACAGGGGTGGAAACTCCATTAGGCGACGGCAGTACTAGTCGATGTTGAGGGGACAGTATCCTTTGACAGTCTGCATAACTGTACAAGTGAGGATTAATTGATGACGATGCGGCGTGATGCCACGTCTTCAGCTAAAATTCCGGTGTCGTCGTTGTGTAGTCGGTAACGGTCTGGCAGAGCAGAGTTTGATCAGACAAATGATCTTGTGCTACACCGCCGTTGTTTCTCATGCCCGCCTCTGCGCTTTGTACAGGGAAGAATTTGTCTCGGACGCCTGTGCGTAGACGGTGTTTGACGAATTTTTGGTGATTTTGATCCGCCATGACAGCAGGATTGCATTGTGGAGGCCGGAAAGTCGCGAGCAAGACGCGTCGACGCGTAGTCATGCCTGTCGCCGTTGCAATTATTGAGACAGGTACCAGGTCGACACTGTAGACTTGACGGTCCGCTAATGCACACCTCCGTGAAGGTGGTCCCCGAGTTGGTACGACCCTGGCTAACCGCCGGACCGAACAAGTATGAGGTTTAGTTCTCTGTCAAGGCATGCGTAAGTAAGGGAGGGGGGTTTAGATGTGAAAAAAGTATGCAGCCATCCGTCATGAACGAATCCGATATGTCGAGGAGCGTGAAGGAGAGCATGCCGAAGCCAGGAGGATATTTAAGGGTTTTGTCACAAGGAGAAGGCAATTGTGGAGCTATGGAACGGAAAGCATAGTCGTGTCCGTGTGGACTAGCTATTTTCAAAGTTATTATAGATGAAGACTTTGACAAGAAGTGAATTTCGCACCTCCGCGTGGGAAATGAAACAAAGCGAAGGATAATATCGTATCGAGAGATTTCCACAAGGAGAAGAAGATAGCTAATGTCGGATGAGTCCAAGACCCAAGTCAAACATGAGCAGACGGAGCGGAAGAGGCTGGATGGCCGTGCTTGTTGGATCCCGGCTTCATCTCGACTCTTGTCCACGTCCACGTCGACGATGATAATGGGACCATCGGACGAGTGGCCATGGCGGAGGAGATTGTTTGAAAGTGGAACTCGAGTGGAAGTTTGTCTGTGCCTCGACCACCCACCTGCAGTCTTTGATACGGAAAATTGCTTCTGCGGAGACAACGAGATTGTTCACAGCTTCGGCCAGCGAAGGCAAAGGGTCAAAGACAATCCGGCGGGCTGCGGTCCGGGAAACGAATCATTTGCACGAACGAAATGAACGCGTCGAAATCCAAGGCGAACGCGTCTGTAGTAAGCTAATTCAGGAATTCGCCGCAACAATGGGCTGAGTCAGGAATTCACCGCAAAGACGTTTGTGAGGGGGATAGGACATGCAGGCGAGACGGTGATGAGCGGGGTGGGTGGTCATGATGTGATTAAATAGCCGGGCTATGTCTGAAATGGCCTCTAGAGGCCTTGACATCAATACCAATTATTGCCAACCCTCCTCCTTGTACACGGCGATCGTGACCTGCACCTGGATCTGCAAATGGGGCCAAGGTGAAACACGGCGGCTGGCCGTGAGGCTCCCAATGGTTTGCCATGGTCATACTCTACGCCGAAGCTTGGTCGAAATGCGGAGTCACAACCTTTGCAGTTGACGTCTATGTGTAGAAAGCAGGAAGCAGGAAGCAGCAAGCAGCAAGGACAGTGCGGTGCAGTACAACTGTTTCAGTGCTCGCTTGCAGTCAGATCCA
The DNA here is from genome assembly GCA_003693225.1 of Venturia aucupariae. NCBI lineage: Eukaryota > Fungi > Ascomycota > Dothideomycetes > Venturiales > Venturiaceae > Venturia > Venturia aucupariae. The sequence goes on along the minus strand of QWZN01000011.1, from coordinate 5,951 downwards.
TAAGGAGCGAGAGGTACTAACACGGCGACACCGGCCACGTACATTAATTGTGCACCATGGAAGACTACCAATCGCCTGCCTTTACTACTATACTGGCAGGGGGGGGGCGAGGCGGGACTGTGGTTGATTCCAAAGAGTCCCAATAATATCCGGGGCTTACTTTGTACTGTCGAGGAAGAATGGCTCCTTTTACGAAGCTACGAGTGCTTGAACGCGAGATGATGTTAGATGCTTTCTCACCATCACGACCGACGTCAAATGTGGAGAAGCATGTCTCCTGGATCGCGCGACGGGAGTATTGAAACCGCGAACCAGAGACGATCCCAACTTGCATTCCCGTGGTTGCGTAGGTAGCACTCCAGAGCTTCCTAACAAGATTTTCAGGAGAAGAAACCAATAGTAGATGGTGATTACTGTAATGTATTATTTCAGGTAGCGGGAACTCCAGAAGCCATGCCCGCAGATCGCTGTGAGTAGTCCAAGGTACTAGTGCTGGTGGCAGGTAGAGAAGCGAGGGCACCAGGACAGGGACAAGACAACTTGAACTCCAAGAAGGACCTTTCATTGATTATTATTGGCCCGAGGATGGGCTGATGTAGATTCTCGTAGTATGCATGCATGCACGGCAAAGACACGATTCTTGCTTGCTTGGGTTCTCCCAGCCACGGCCCTGCGAGGGGAGGAGATTCCACTCTCGTAGGGCCTCCACTCCACGCGTTGCAGCAGCACGCGATTTACCGCTTTTGATCTGCTGGAGGCTAGCATAACGCGTCGGGCGTGGAGCGTGGAGGGTGGAATTCGTGGGTAGGTGGTGTGGAAATCGGATGGACGTGAGACGGGGCACAAGCGCATCGCCATCGCGTTGATAGAATACCTTGGCATTTTGGATTCAAGTTGCAGATGGCATCACGACGGCGACAGGCAGATGGCATCACGACGGCGACAGGCAGATGGCTTCACGACAGCGACAGGCAGATGGCTTCACGACGGCGACAGGCAGATGGCTTCACGACAGCGACAGACAGCCGTCTGAGTATGGTAGCAGGTAGGCACAGCACAAGAGCACACGGCATAGAGCAGCAAAGGAGGAAGGACTTGCGTGATACGTGATACGTGAGACGTGAGACGTGCCTTGCTACTCGTATCTGTGTTAACCGTGTTGGGCGGTGCATTTGCATTTGCATTTGCATTGGACGGCCTATAGTGCCTCCCAGCCCAGGAGTCCCACAGGTCAGGAAATCCTGGCACAGCGGTCGCTCAGCCAGCATTCGCAAACGCCACAAGCTTCCGGCCAGCTTGTGGTAACTCAGTGGTGCACAAGCCTTGACCTGCAAACCCGACTGGGATTGCTCTGGTTCAGAGCGGACCAGTATTGGCCAAGGAACCAGTCCCAAGCTCGCCGGACTGCAATTCACCTACCCTCCCTCTTCCTCGACACGACACGACACGACACTCCCTCATCCTCTCCTCTATTCCTCAACCCTCAAACCTCGGAGCCATGCAGAGGTAGGCGAGTTGTTTCGACACCCACAACTCAATCACCTTCTGATCTCTCTCCTTCCACACCCTCCCTCCCCGGCCGATTCGTCCTCCCGGTCTCCTGAAAGACACAAGACCTCATCGCGTCTCGACGAGCTCCACGCACTCCTACAACTCCCTTAACAAGCTCGGAATATAGTCCTGCTCCTACGCAGACTTTTCTCGAGCCGTTCGCCGGTCGATCGATTTTCCTCAAGCCAAAGAGCATAGCCCACCTCCGTCTCGTGAAGACAATCCGTTGATTCGTCAATCAATCAGCTCCTGGACAATTCTAGTTCTGGACATCAATCACTTGGTAAGTCGTATTCCGAGTCCAACCTATGTCAAAGCCACAGGCAACCCATCCTTTGTCCACCGGATTTTTGGCCAGACCACCTTGCCTCGACTCTCAGCCCCATCCAGCTCAGCAACAGTGGATATTTCCAACTCTCACTTCATACCTCCTTTGCCACGCAGAGGGAGTAGAATTGTGTTGCGTGGAAGGCTTCCTGGCCTGTGGTCATCAAAGAGGTGTGTCGAACAATCGACCTACGTGTCGCACCTTCCGACTGTCCGAAATAGGGAATGTGAATTGAAATTTTTCGAAGACGTTCACCATTCAACACCGGAATGGATTTTTTCACATCCCACACTCACAGGACACCCAATTCATCAATCCTTTTGACACAACACTAACTTTTCGACCCCAGGACATCGCCGTCTCTTCCTCACGAAGCCGTTCTCTCTCCATCGATTGCCATCCATCTCGCCAACCTACGTGCAATTCTACGGCCTCCCTGTGAGCATCTCTCACACATACAGACTCGATCACGGATCAGAAGCTTATCGTTCCAAGGTCAATTTCTGGCTTCGCAACCATCTGTCGATTCGCCTTCTACTCTCAAATCGCAAGTGGTGGACACGTTCATTCGTGATCTACCCTTGTCAATATCACGACCCGTTACTGCAGGTCGTGTTATCGCCATCATTGTTCTGCATTCCTGAGCTCCGCTCTTGATGTTAGCAAGTGACTCGAAAATTTCATCCTTCAGGTTCTTTCAACCACAGACATTCCTTTACTAATTGTTTAATCCCTCAAGGTGGGCTACGTTCCAACACTACTTTGAGTTCTGCTAACAAGTACAGTCCTTGGGCGGACTTCCAGAACTGTTTCGTGACCGCTCGAATCACAAGTTCAAGCGTTTTCCAACCATTCCAACACACTTCGAAGCTCCCACAGGTCTCGTCACTCTTTAATAATCCGTTACACGGAACGCCTTTCTTTTAGCAAGACACTTGTCTATCCCGGAGAAGACAAGCACACTCTTTACCCATCACACCATGTCGTTTCCACAGCATTCCCAGCCTCGCTACGGAGGTTGCGATTCCTTCTTCGTCCAGTCCGATGACGACCAGTACTCTGCCGCCGAACGTAACAGAGAACGAGTTCGTGCTGTTGCTCGTGTTCAGCACCGCCAAATTGGTGAAGACCTGTCCAAAATCACAGCCATGGAATACCAAGATGACGTTCTGGAGCACATGGAGTTCATGGAGGTATAGCGCACAAGTTTTCCTTCTACCAAATTTTCACTAACACTTGATAGTCCGAGACACTACCAGATGTTAACTCCATCGACATCCAAACCGAGATTCAGTGGTACATGCGCCCATACCTCCTTGACTTCCTCATCGAAGCCCACACCGCCTTCGGACTGCTCCCGGACACATTCTTCCTCGCTGTAAACCTCCTCGACAGATACTGCTCAAGAAGGGTGGTCTACAAGAAACATTATCAGCTAGTAGGCTGTGCAGCTCTGCTCATTGCTTCCAAATACGGCGACAAGAAAGAGAAGGTTCCAACTGTGCGAGAGTTGCGTCAGATGTGCTGCCAGCTGTATGACGAGGACATGTTTCTGCAAATGGAATGGCACGTTCTACAGACGCTTGGGTGGGTTATTGGCCACCCCACGGTCGACAGCTTCCTTCAGATTGCTCTTCAGGATTCGGCGTCAGACGGCGATGTGGAACTTCAACACATGACATGGTACCTTTGCGAAATGGCCCTTTTCCACAAGGAATTTGTTCAAACCCGACCATCGTTGCTTGCTCGCTCAGCCCTTGCCCTCTCGCGCTGCATCCTCGGGCGACCAGCCACACGAGAAGATCATTGGTCAGACATTTATGACTTCTCCATTGTCACCAGCCTTGCACACTTACTTCCTCAACGCTCCCAGGTTTTGGCCCGGAAATATTGCTCCATGAGCTTGTCATCAGTAGCACACACTGTCGAGTACTTCCTGCAAGCTCAGCAGCAACGTGAAAATGCCCAGCAAGCAGCACCACCGGTAGTCATCGAGCCCAAGCTTGAGCCTTTGCGTAACTTCAGTGCCCCCCAGACTCCCCAGAAGCATCCATACGGCGCTGCTGTCATGCAACATGGATGTCTTACACCGCCCATCACCCCGGAGAATGAACAATTCGGACACGTTGGCTCTATCAAGCCACAGGACAGTCAATACTACAACAACGGCACCTCATCTTTCCCTCCAACCCCAACCCCACAACACCAGTCAACCATGTCGGATCGATACGAATACACCACATACCTTCAACCTCACCATGTGCAATAGTCTGAGCCTCACAGCTCTACTCGCTCGCCATGTCGTCAATGTGCCACCACCACCAGCGCTTGGTCACATTTTCATTGCGCGTCCCAGCGGACGCCGTCAATGTGTCACACAACCTGTGCCCGAACGCCTGAGCGTTCTCCTTTTTCTGCATTTGTAAGCGTTGCCACAGTTTTTCCTTAATTTCTTAAAGCGTAATCATCTCTGTTGGAATACAAGACACGGCATGTCTTATTAGCAGGCTAGGTAGAAAAGCAACGGAGATTTCATTGAGTGGCCCTTTGACACAAATGGGTGTAGTTACTGCAGCTGCGAAATTTGCCCCGTCAAACGAGCAATGGATAGGAAGGCAATTTGTCATACCCGGACGACCTTTGCAGTTTTCAGCGTTTCTCACCAGTAAAATTCACTTTCAAAAGAGCAAGTATTACTATAGCTTTCATCTGACTCATCTTGTTCATATATAGTCTTGTATGGATGGTGCGAAAGCAGTTGGCTCGCTTTGCGAGCAACAAGCCTGGATGGCTTACAAATTGGCAGCAGCCCCCTTAGGAGGCCATTAGTTAGCCGGCGTACAGGGAAGGGAAATAAAAACTGCCGTTCCAGCATCCTCCGCCCCCTCTCGCAGGTGATAACAATTGTATTCTCGAGCTGTCGTCGAGTCTGTAACTGAGGCTTTATGGCAGCTCTCCCTCGCCTGGCATTATTGCAAGCTACGGCGGGGCCATTTGCCGAATGGGCAGGATTTTTGGCACCTTCCCACAGGGGCTAGACAGCACGTGGGAACTGGAAAGTCAATGTCCCTGGGCAGATCTTCGGCGCCACCTCGAACAACCGACTTTCGCGGCGACATATTGACTGCCATCAATTGGCTCTTGGCCTGTGGAGGCACCGATATCATGACGATTGTCCGTGCCGCCATGGGATTCGTGCTATAATAATCCCCACGGTTGTTGAGATAGGATGCAAGATTGTGCTGCATCTTGGTTCAAAATGGCAGGCAAAGGTCGATCGCTTGCACGGCTTATCTGAATATAAGACGTTTGCAAGTAAGTCCTAGGCTGTCTGGCCGATAGAACCTGATGAATTTCATATAATCTTTAGGGTGGTCATTGATGAATCTCAACCTCCTTGGACCGATTGACCTCTTATTAATCCTTTTTCGCATCAAACCTCCGTCTATCGGAACATGCATTCTGAACTGCTCAACATGATTGCGTTCGCGGCCCTGTTCTTTCTCTCCATATCCGCATCTGTATACGGGCAAGGCATCTCGGGTAAGTCGATCCATCATTGCGATATCTGTCTCCAGCCCTGCTAACCGCTGAGAAGCAGGACAAGCACCAACAAGTTTCCCACGCTTGATTGATATTACAATAGATGAACTGGCTTCTGGACTTGCCAACAAATCGGGAGTGACTATGGAGGCCACCGGTGGCATGCCACCGGTGGCCTCCCAAACGGCCAATGCGCGACGCTAAACTTCGCTTAATTATCGCCTATCCCCCTCTACACTTCGGGTCTTACTTTCTTAATTTACTAATATCTTATTGAATATAGGTCCTAATAAGAAGATTTATATAGCGTTAGAATCCTCTTCTAAAGCTCTAGCTATATAGAATATAAAAATATAATTATTATTAAAGTTTAAATAGTTTCTTAATATTATCTATAAAGAATTTACTAAGGGTGGCCTCCTTAAGAAAAAATAGTATATCTTTAGAAGTATATTAATATAGATAGATAGAGCTAAGCTAAAGAGCTCTAGTTCTATTCTTAGTATTATTATAGGTCTAGTATTTAGAA